>OZ037769.1:4215928-4685928 GCA_964035545.1 Bugula neritina
ATTTACAAATTTTATAAAATTTAATTTCCAATTACTACAATCTATAGCAATAGCTTTTTAGCAAAATAACATAACATTAAGATGCAAAATAAACGCATCATGGAATAAAAAACCTTACAGTTTTCTGCAGTATTTAGGTCAGAATATGTCAAGGCTGTTTTGAATGATTCTTTATTTGTTTTCAATTGAAGATTACACCGATTACATAACACAGTTAAAACATAATTATTATATTGCATGTATTTTGTATATAAGGCAATCTTTGGCTACTGTCCTATGCATTCTTTTACATAATTGATTGCAGCTAGTGCGTTATATCTCAAAGTTTTACTTCTTTGTAACTTATAATTTGAAGAATGGGTAAATATAAGTGTGCAATATATAATTATTTTGCACAACAAAAAGTTTTCTATAGTTTGTTCCATCTGCATATTATTTGCTAATTTGTGATTCGATACATTTTACCACGTTTTTTGGTTTTATTTAATAAATAAACTTTGCAGATATTTTTTTAACATAGCATTTCATATAATTTTGCTATATAATATTTTTTATTGAAGCATATTTTTATATGTAGCAAGGGTTTACTTTTTTATTAGTTGAATCAAAATAAACCTGATATGTAACAATTTTAAATATAAGTTTAAAGTAATGATGCATGCTTTATATATTGTTTCAATGTAGTAATATAATCTACTGCAAACAGTTCTTTAATAACATTTTGATCTTTTTCAGTTTCTTCAAGAGTGATCATGGTGCTCTGTGCTGTTATGATATTTACAGGTATAAGTACATGAGTCTTATTGATTCAACATCTGTATCTCACATCTTTACCTATTTGAAATATGAATTAAAAACTAGCCAATTAAAAAAATATTTTCAACGATTGTTTAGAAATATATTATAGCAAAAACCACCTGCAGCATTTTATCTTAAAATTCTTGGCTATTTTAATATTGGTTGCTTGCTTGTAGGAGCTGTAGGAGCCTTTAAAAAAGGTGAGACATTATAATATATTTGACAGCTGATAATTTTGTTCAAAAGTCTGTTAAAGCAGGTCTATTTAGCTACTTAAGTTTATATATCTTCATTTTGAAAATAGCTTACTCTAATAGTTTTAATTTTTTTTTCGTATCACTCAGCTGGTTGAAAAGTTCAAAGTTTAAATTTTCAAGCCAGTAAAGAAACTTTGTGTTGCAAGAATAGCATGTCATAAAATTTGGCTGTAAATAATATTAAATTTATACCAAAACAGACTTTAGAGTCAACTATAAACATCTTTAGCTTAATGAGATAAAAGTTTATAGACTGATTACAGACATAATGACAATAATATCGTCAGTATAAACAAACTAAGCATATGCAATTTTTAAAAAGGTAGTAGAAAATTATAGCTAAAATGTATCTTAATGTTTTATATAATACTAAATAAAGTGTGTCAGAGTGTTTGCAAATGTTAGTAATTGAGACAAAATTTATAATTTACTAGAAAATATCTGTTAACTGGTGATAAATAGATTGATTAACAATGTTTTTATTGTTGAATAAGATGTACTTCTATACACTATTACAATTTTAGGTTGTACAAAAAATCCATACAAAGCATTTAATCTATTCAAAACACTGCTGCTATTCAAAACGGAGCAAACATGTTTGAGGTTTGTACGTCACATATACGTATTATATATAATTTGCTTAATCAAGTTACACTAAATAAGTTATATATTGTGCATCACAGTGTATGAAAAAATTGGTTTAAGCACATGTATATATAACACTTATTATTGTGCATTTGCAGAGCCAAAAGTCTATTGAACAATGTTCTTAGATATTGTACTCTCACTGATCCCATTCAAGCTTCATTGAATGCAATTGATGCTGTGCAACTATTTCATGCAAACTGTTTAGGCATTCGAGGTAAATCAGATTTTCTATAAAAGAATTCTTACATTAATTATTTCTACTATTTCTAACTTTTTTAGCTCAGAATTTTTTTCTTTAAAAGCAACTTTATTTAATCCTTATTAAATCTCTGATTTTAGACGCTACATATACGTACATGAATGAGCAATTATTTTTATCACACTGATTATTTTTTAGCAAAAAAGATATTAATTCAAAAGTGAAATATATAAATATATATATATATATATATATATATATATAAAGAATTTTCAACTTTCAAGAAAAGAAATAATGTAATTTATATCAACTTTATAGATTTATAATGTGATAATCTTTGAATTGCATAAACACTTTGTTTGAGAGAGGAAAATAACCAAAAATATTCTATTTAATTAGTAGCATCAGGGGTATATATATATATATATATATATATATATATATATATATATATATATATATATATTATATATATATATATATATATATATATATATATATATATATATATATATATATATATATATACCCCTGATGCTACTAATTAATTAGCAGCATCAGGGGCATATTTAAATTTATTATTCCAAATTCTTTTTGGGCATTTAAGTAGAATATGCTCATATGTGAATATTTTGTAATAATTAAAGGAACTCCTACATGCGGCTAATCCTTGTGCTTTATACCATAATTTCTTTAGCAATCTTTCTTTTTAGATAAAGCCAAGAAATTGCTGGAAACTTCAATAAACGAGATCAAAAAAGTTTTCAAAAAACTAGGATTTTGAAAGATTTTATTATTGAGCAACTTTTCTTTAATGTCTGCTACTCTAATATGCCAATAAAATTTATTTGTTTCCCTTTGAATTTAGGCTTTTGTGTAATGACTAAGGAGGCTATGAAATTATTGAGGCTATACATATACACATATTATACAGTTTTTGAATAAAAGCTAATTGATGCAATTATAAAATATAATAATTGAAAAAAAGTAAATAACTGCATGCATGGTTCATGAATTTTTATTACTCAATATTGCATGTGTCAATTGCTTGTACTAAGAGAGCTTCAAGGTTGAAATGAAGTGTTTCTAGGCTATAAAAAAAGCTAATAGAAATTTAATATTGATTAATTAATAAGATCAACTATTAGGTACAGCAGCTTTATATCAACATATTTATTATTAGATTTGCAAGCCATTGGATAATTGCGGTATATAAATATGAATTTAGCAAACAAAGGTGTTGTGATAATTATGACATTATTAGTAGCAATGTTTAATATTAGAAGCTCTGTCAGTACGTATATAGGCATTATATTATATTGCTTGCAAAACATTTTATATAAGCACCTTAAATTTTTCAATTGCATTATTAACACATGTCTAATAAAGCAAAACTTTGGCACCTGTTAAAATATTTCTAAATTCAAATATGTTGAATAGGACATAATTTCTCTACACTAACTCAAAGTTGTCTGTATAGTATTACCAATGCCTATAAATTTATATATTTAGTATATATGAAGTACTGCAGGGGTTGTACCAGGTGTGTTTATAAGATCTTTAACATTAGCAAGCACGAAAATATATAATAGGTTATACAGAGTTTTTTCATTGAAGTTATTTTTAGCTCTGTGAAATGGAGCACATGTGAATACCTATAGTACAGCACAGATGCAGAATAATAACACAGCTATAGACAATGAGTTGCTACAAAATCCTCTATAGCTGTAGCGAACTACAACCTAATAACATTGTAATAATACTATTCAAATATTGAATGAATTTACAATAAACCAAATTGATTCAGCATTTTTAAAAGCTAATGTTTGTGGTTCCCATGCTTTAAAGTTTTTGACTTCCAAAAATAAAGCTGACACAGCTGGCAAACTTGTTATCTCAAGTGTTATTTTAAAACAATAATTGTGCTCATAAAAAATAATATATAACCTAACCTTTTTAATAGCAGAATAATGGCTTCCTCTCTCAATTGGTTATTTTTCTGCCACGTAAGCATAATAGGAAATGGTCATTGATGATATGTTTTTAATTATGGATATAATATATTATTATTAGAAATGTATATGAATTTTATTTGCACATACATAGATCATATTAGCTGTATTGCATGCTTGTATATAAAATGGAATGTTCTAGCAACATTTCTTCACATTTCCTTACATAAGCATTTCCGATGTATTTTAAAAATTCAACATTATAGCAATTCTATTAGAAATGTGTAGGTACAAGTTTACAGTTTAAAATTTATCATACAATAAACTTGTATCATTAATTTTGCTAATAATTTCTTTTCTTATCCCGATGTAGTCAGTCACAGTTTGATTTGGTCTACTCTTGAGAGTGTAGGTCTGGGCATCACTTTTAGTAAAGAATGTGTTTTTCAGTGCCAGGTCACATGTTCTCTAGCTAGCATAGTTCAAAACCCTTTCTTTTTCTGCATTGATTTTTAAACGTATCTTACCATCATTCTATTTTTTAAAACCATATCTCTGTACTCCAACATGCTCATTGACATCTCCGGCAACAATCAGTTCCTCCGAAGTGGGCATACTTATAGCTGTTCAATTTGAGTCCAGACTCTGTCTTTTCCCTTCTTTTCACATCCTTGTTGTGGCGTGTAGGCTGACAAGATGCTATTGTTCTGTCAAGGCATTACTAGCTTCACACTCATTTCATCTGACTTCCTCTCTACTTCTATAACCTTGTCTTACCATTCCTCTTTCAAGCAAATAGCAACTCCATTCTTTGGTCTTCCTTTTCTACTGTAGAATAGCTAGATGCCTTCACCTATATGCTTCTTGCTTTTCCACTAGATTTCTCACCCGTTTATTTTGTTTCCATTATGCCAATGCTTTGCCTCACCATTAGATCGGCAATCCTGTGACTCTCATCAGTCAGCGTTCCGATGTTTAAGTTTGCTATTTTGATCTCCTGTAGCCTCGCATACTTCTCACAGGGTCAGCTAAGCAATTTAACCTCTGCGCATTGCTGAACATGAGGGATGCCCTAGTATGAACTGATATCTGTTGGTTTTCAAGCATACTCATGGTTTGAGGCTGTGATGTTTTACCGGACGGATGCTCTTTCTGTCACCGAACCCTCTGTCTTTATCTGGGCTGCTCACCCCAATCATATAGTGCATCCCATGGTCAAATTGACCAAAGGAGGCAAAATTGATATTATTCCCTGGTATGTTTTTTATTATCCCAAACTATGTTTACCATAGCACTGACCTGCCTTAATTATTTTCTAATGTCTGAAACATGAATTGTACGACATCGACTTCTATAAACTAGGAGTTTGATCGCATACTTGGTTTTTTTTTCATAAACTACAATAATATGTGCACGGCGGCCATTACCTGCAGAGTTGTTGACTTTAAACTTACGTAAACTTGTTAACTGATAGAGACAGAATAAAATAAGATATCTTCGTACGGAAGTAAATATTAAGATGCCCTCATTTTTCAACATTTTCCCAACATTTTTCTAAAGTGACTGTTCAGGCTAAATGTTTAAGAAATACTAAATACTTATTTGATCTATGTCAGAGACATATTAATTGTAACTTCCCGTTATAAAATAATGTGTTAAGCTGTCATATATTATGACTGATGAGATTTATATTCTGCCGTTGACTTAATATTTTAGCTTCACTGACCTGCAGCTAACATTCCATTCCAATGTTTGTAATTTCACCAATGTCATCTCTTTCATTTACAAAACAAGATCCTCCAATCATCAATTAATTGCTACCTGAAGTGTTATTCTAAACCACTAAAAGCAGCTACACATAATCTCGCTTTTTTATCCCATAAAAAGTTTCTGCAACTTGAAATTAGGCACAAGGTAAATTTATTAAGGGTGATAGTGCTTTGACCTCATAACTTATTATTAATATGATGATACATCTCAATTTTATTAGTATGAGGTATATTGTATGTTTTGTATATAAATGTACACTCAAACTATTGAAATCTTTACAATTCTTTACATATACACATTGTCTATGCAATTTATGAACTCAATACAATAAAATCTTTATCAGATATGGGTAAGTACATTATCATAAAAAGGATTTCGTCTTTTTTTCAAAAAATTAACCAGCAAATATGACATTTTTGTGCTTACAAGAATTGCATTTTAAAATACAAAACATGCATTATTGGTTTTACTATGATGAAATCCTTTTACTTATTTAATCTGAAAATTTATAAATTGTTTCCTTTAAAATAAGTTTTCTTCATTGGGATTCGAAATTGAGGCCTCCGGCTTGCAAGCAGGCGCTAACATGGGCAAACTGGGTGAACTCACCATTGCATAATATACATGCACTGCTTAAGTAATTTTACTATACAAAACTAACTATCAATGTTGCTATTAAATAAGTTGATTTAACTTCAAACTAAAGAACTCAACGTAACAAAAATATATAATGTATATTATGGTAATTTGTAGTGTCTGTAAAAGTTACGGTAGCATTATTATGCGCTGTTTTTCTATTCACTGCATGGTAAGTTTTATTACATAATAATAATATATTGTGGTTAAAAAATGACTTGTGCAAAAGTTTTATATAAAATTTCTGGCAGCCTCAAAATTTTATAGTATATTATTGTGAAATGATGCTTTATCTCTTTTCGAAAGTTGTATATGAGCAACTTTTATTTACCGTTTAGCATGATATAATTACACTTATTTTTACACATTTTATTATAGGTACTATTGAAGTAGAGAGCAAAAGTTTTAGCAATAATCTTAGTAACTATCCCAAATATAATTATATGCCTGTAATTATTCTATATTTGTAAAGTTAAAAAAGTAGAAAGTTTTTAATACAAGAGAAGTAAAAAAATAATCAAATATATAAAGTTATACATACCAATCTTTGCAGTTTGTGAAAGAAAACTCTATGAGGTATTTTGCGCATTCAAAATGAAAATTTTGACCAAGAAGCCGGCTGATTGTTTGAGGTTCGTATACAAGTACAACAAATTTCACCCTTTGAAATATGACCTAACTCTAATACGTAATAGCGCATCATTATTCATATAGTATATATTTAGAGGAAGAGTAATGCTGCAAGTAGCCAGTAAGAACTGTGTTACTAAAGACCCTGTGAAGCTGCTATTTCAAGAACTTCAGGTTGCTCGACTTTTCACAACCAACTGCAAAACCATTGATTATCCAGAACATAATAAGGCTTAGTTCATATCAATTTATTGAGAAAAGTTGGCAAAAAAAAAAATTTTTTTGCAAATTGAAACATGGAGTTTGTATGCTTATTTACTGTATTTTTAGCATGCGAAAAAGTTCCATACTGTCTGAATCTGCTGTTTAATAAAAGCGGGAAGACAATTCTTTGGTAAGATAACTTATTATATTACAGTTTCAGAGTTACACTGTATTTTTCAATAATTTATCAGCAATTTATAGTATTACTAATTATCGCATGACAACACAAGGCTCAAATCCTTGGTTTAGTGTCTTTCTTTGCTTCAACTTTAGAAAAATAAATTTTCTCAGCATCGATCCAATCTAAACGATTAAAGATTTTGCATGAGTTTTTAATTTTTGTTTAGGTTTTACTGCTTTTTTAAATTTTATTTATATGTAAACTAAATGTATAGTTCCAGTTGCTATTCAAAAAACTTTCAATAATCATTTGAAATAAGAACTTATACTTTAATTAAAAATTTATATATATTTAAATTATATATATATATATATATATATATATATATATATATATATATATATATATATATATATATATATATATATATATATATATATATATATAATTTAAATTGTATTCTAATTGTTTTTACAGTCACAGAAAAAATTAGTCGACAGCTGCTTCAAGAATGTTATAAAAAGATGCTTATTTGCCAAAAAGTATCAAGAATTGGTCATTAAACAAGCTTTGCTGAAAGTCTGTAAATCTAACAAGTCTTATACCCATAAGAAACCTGTCCTAATTTTTTGTCCAAGTTACTCAACTAATAAATAATAATTTTCGTTTAATAACTAATTGCATTATTCAGCTTATAAAATTAATGCTTGTGAGACTCAAATTGACTAAATACCAACTTGAAAATCGTATTAAAGTATTTTTTATAATTTGAAGATGGTAAATTGAACAGAATTAAAATGCTCTTTTTTTCTATAAACTGAACTAAAATCAGTTTTCTTTGTCCTTAAGTCAATAATATTAGCTGTTGATACAATAAAAGTGACATATATACCAGCAGCTTCTTGCTTAGTTTCCATCACAGACTTTTCTTATATAAACTAAAACCATTTCAAATCAATTGGTAGAACATCTTATTGCACCTGAAGATGTCTTTGAGTTGATGTTAGGTAACGAATCAACGTATTGCCACAAAAATCAAGTCTAAACTGTCATTGACTGCAATGATATACTATATATACTATATTTTATATTTTATATAAATTATGTTTAAAAAGTATTCAAAAGACAGCAAGTGTTTGTCAAAGTGCAAAATCAATTCCAATAAGTCTTCCGTATATATAAAGCTTTTTTCCCTATTAGAAAAATCCTAAAAAAAACTTATAACAGGTGGTTTGCATATTTACAAAAATATGTCCCATAATATAGCACATTATATGAATCAAAATCAAAATTTTATGCTATATATATACTTGTATGCATAAACAAAATGCAAGTAAGCACGAATGCAAATATATATAATGCAGGTGTGTCAGAAAAGTTTTTTTAGTTTTTTTTATTGAAAATTCATATACTATAAGCAATTGCAATCATTTAAATCTAGACAAACACTGCTGACAAAATATCATTATCTATAAGACATGTGTTGAACCCAACCTTTTAGTATGCATAAAATTTATAATTTTATTCTAATTATTCTACATTAAACTATTGCAGAAACAATTTAAACTTATGCGGGTCAATACTTTTTCAAGTCATAAAAATTATAGTTTATTATAGCTGTTATCTTTGTTAGAACCCCGTATAGAAAGAACTTTAAAACCAGTTATTTCATGTTATTTGTATGTGGCGCAGAAGTAATTATGACTGAATGCTCTTCCTAACATCAACAATAGTCTTTACTGGGTTTCAAATCCATGACTTTGTGCTTACTATAGGCCAAATACTCTAACCCCTATATGCGACATATATGACAAAATTGTTATTAAATAATAAGTTTAAACTTTAATGCATTCATTTTATTGACATGAATTAACAGGTTTTATATACAAATGAAAACTTTATAGTTTAATAGCTTAGATGTGCATGGGCAACTTCTAAAGCAGTTCAATTATTCAACAAATTATAAAATATAAGTTTATATTATTAAATTAATTAGTTTGGGACACACAAAAACCGATCAATATAAAAATTATCTTATTTTGATAGATTTAAGAATTATCAAAACCAAGTGAATATGTAAATGCCAAGGTTGCACAACTTCCAATTGTGGTTTAAGTATCTGATACATTAGTAAACGTTCAATTATAAGTTGAATTGCAAATTTTATAAGCACTATATGTTTTATTCAGTTCAATTAATTTATACTAATTTACTGTAAGCTTACAAAAAAACTTTTTGAGAACATGTACAATATTAAATAATACTTTATGCATGTATATATGCATGCCATGCACTAAGTCGATATTTATTTGCAAAAGTATTTTAGCAATAAATTTTTACAATTTCATTTGCCTCTTATTTATGGTTATTTTAAATATATATAAAACCGAAAGCTTATGCTTTTGCTAAGTAAGTATTATATGCTCTAATTTACTTAAATATAAAATAATAAATAAATAAACAGGCTGTGTTGACTTTTTCTTTGCTTGTTGCTGTTTCAAAGGCACTAAAAATGTTCTTTGTGCACCCAATTTATTTCACTTGCATGCCTATAATTATAAAGCCTTGGTTACTTTTTACGCATAATTGTGCAGTTTTTTATTTGACTTTTTTCAATTATATAATACAAGCATAATTATGATGCAAACAATATTTTTTATCAAAACTACTTGTTTGCAGATTTTGGTTGCTTTTGAAACATTTTACAATGCTTAATTAAAAAAACTGCATAATATTATTTTTAAAATTTGACAAAAACATACAGTTATGTAAATTGCTCATTACAACAGATATGCAATAGCAATATATTATAGTCAATAAAGTGTAGTATGACCAGATAGTTTGTTTATAATATCAACAATACAAATGTAGAGCCATATAAAAGTTTATTTAGGTTTAGTTTTATTTTAAGGTTTTTCTACACACAGTTTAGAATTTGCAAATAAAATTTAAGTAAAAATTGAAGTACATTATTAGAAAATATGTTTTAATAACGAGTTTGTTTACGTTTTAATTACCGAACATGTGTTTTTCATGTGTTCCAAAAATGAAGATGCATATCAAGTGTTTTGTAACTAAAGGTCACTAATAAAAACATCAGATTTTTTAATGTTTATAACATTTAGGTGCAACTGGCTTCTTCATAGTAAAAGACTTATGATTAGATTTACAAGCTATTGGGTAAGCTCGTGTGATAAGCATTTTCCGATACTTTGCTGCCACAGAACATTCATCTTCGGCATTTGCGTAACATTTGTCAGCTGCTCTCTTCTTATCACTAAAATTAGAGTTGGAGCATATAGCCCATATATATATATATATATATATATATATATATATATATATATATATATCGCATAATATAAAAGTGCATAAAATAGGTGGCTTTTCAATTTTGTATGCGCATGCGTTTCAAATATATTGTATTGCTAAAAGTAATTGAAAAAGTACTATGCAATTGTGTATATGGGACATATAGGCCTATAGAAATGTCTTACCACAGAAGTTTCTTTCCCCCTTTGTCAAAAGCAATGCTTAGACAATCTGCAAGCTCTCTACAATCTAAATAGTAAAAAGAAATTAGAATTAGAACAATTTCTCAATTGAATAATATACTCAATAGCATAACTTTAGCACAAAAAAAATACAATTTCTTCTCACCGTATGATGGATAATCAATGCCTTTGCAGTTGGCCTCAAACAACTTGATGTATTTAACTCCTATAAACGCTAGTTTGATAGTATCATCTGAAACGCAGCCTGCTAAAGATTCCGTTACAAGGCTCCTGGCACTGCATGAAATAAAACAAAGACCATGACGTCTTAGATAATCATGCTAACAATATAAATGGCGGATTGAAATTAGCTATATTTTTGTAAAATAACAAATTACTAAATACTTGCAAACCTCAAACAGTTGGCACGCTTCTTTGTTTTAACCAGCTTTTCAAATTGGCAATATATCTTGTCAAGAGTCTTCTCACAAACTACAAAAAAATTTTCAAATACTTAATTATCTGAGTTAATTTTTGTTTATTCAGTAACTTCTTGGCTATAAACAAACCGTATCCATAGAATTTGTAAGACCTACCATTCTTGGAACTTTTGCTCTCTACTTCAACAGTACCTAAAGAATACAGACAGCAGGATAATTCTATAAGCAGTAATATATAAAGTTTTTTAATACTTGTGCATATAGTAGTAAGACATTGCTTTTATATGTTATGTTCTTATGAGAAAATATGGCTCACAAAATATGTTTTTTACCTTCCTACCGCAATCATAAGAAAAGAAGTTTTGAAACTTACCAATAAATAGAGCAACAGCACACAAAGCAATGATAACTTTCACAGACACTAAAAATAGATTAACATATAATAATAGAGTTACACATATTTTGATATCATTTTATTTATGTTGTTCAAATAAATAAAAAAACATGTCTAAACTAGTATACAGCTCAAATTGCATGAGCAAATTTATGTATATAAATTTAAAAATGTTTTACCAGTTTAAACTATAGTAATTAAAGTATTTTATACAAAGAAATGAACAGTTTGTATTTTATACATAAGACATATTTTTTCTGAAGTAATTTTGTATATGTTTTGTGTTTATATTTTAACATATTCATTTCCCACAAATAGACACAAACAAATTTGTTCACATTATTAACATATGTTTACCCATTTCTGATATATCTTTATTACTCTGTTAGTTTCTTGAAGGATATACAAAAGATGTGTATCTAAAGTGTAAATATATTCAGGGAAACCATCTCTTTATATACAAAACATGCATTTATGTCATGCTAATAAAATTGGTATAATCCCCTATTGCGTATGTTTTTAATATTAATTTTTCATGACTTCCGTAGTATGATAAATCCAAAAAAACATCTAAAATAGGCAATGCTATTGTGCGTTAATGAACATAAACATCAGTGAAGAAAGGAAATGCTATAAGTTATAATATATTATTTTTATAGTAAAAAAAATGATTTTCCAACAGCTGTGCAGTGTTGAGTCTACCCAGTGACCCCTTATAGCCAGAGGTCTCAGATTCGAATCCTGGTAGAGGCAAAAGTTTTATAATCTCTATTACTATGGAAAACTGGAATAATATTTGAAAACAGACACTTTTCACAAATAAAGAATTCAAAGACAACATTTTATTATAATATTGCTGTAATCAACGCAATTGAGATTTGAATTTATTGAAAGTGTGGTGTCAGTCAAGATTATATTTATGTCAATAGAACCAGTTAAAGTTTACCAAAAACACCTCAACCAAAAACATTTTCTCACGCAATTTTTTTTTTGATTTGATCGCAAAAAATAAAGACTGTTTTAATCCAAAGTAGATCTATTTGCAAAAATATAAAAGCAACAACTTGGATGATGATTATATTTTCCTTTGTTTGTTTATTGATTAAGTATAATATGTTTTTTAACAATTGTGGTTATTAGATCTTTAACAAAAATAAGCCTGCCTATATAATTTACAGATGAATAGTGACATTCTTTTGTTGGCTTAATATAGCTTTTCTACTGCGGCCTTTTCAACATAAGAATTGTAACTAAGACCATTATTTAAATCTAGAAATCTGTATTGTAAGTTATTTTATTTGTCTAAGAGATCAATTTGACCAATCAAAACTTCAGAATCAACAGTTTGAGGTTGGGCGTGATTAATATTAAGATGGAGCTACTATATAATGGTGAGTTTATATTCTAATCAAATATTATGAACTTTTAGATATGAGCAAGCAAATCTTATACTGCAGTTGTTAACTGTAGTGTCCTTGATAATAAATAGCAAAATGTCATAAATTTGGTTTTATTAGCTTGCTTTGTTCATAGCTGTTTAAATATATATATATATATATTAGCAATTTAGCATTTACTGACACTGCCACACTGCGTTTGTGTTGTCATATATTTCAGCAGCGATGAATCACCAATTTTTATTGTAATTTTCAGCATTTTTTTGTCACTGTTTTTTTTATCTTGATGACCATTTTAATAAGTATCATTATAGGTGCATTTCGCGTTTTATTCTGTACTGACTGCACTCAAAACCATGACTAAAAGATGAGTGCACTATAGTTATACGATAAAAACAGATAATATACACGCTTAGCCAGGACATTATCGTAAGAACCCTCAAGCGTCAAGGTTTTATTTACATTTACTCTCACATAATATTAGCTATTTTCACCAAACGCATAGTATAAAATATTTTTTTCCTTACACTACTAACGCTCTCCTAGAAAGGGTAAAAGAGGTATGTTTTTATATATTATAACTTTGCTAATCTATACTATTACGTTGACTATTTTTATAATTATAAAACAAGCAATTTACCAAATTATTTTATGTACTTTCTGTGATGAATTTCCTTTTATTCTATCATATTTTAATCATTTTCTCTTGTACAAAGTTGTAGTTTCACGATGTAAACAATGTGAATAAATAAACCACACTAAAACATACACCCATATGAAACTTTCATATCAACCTAGGAGGCAGTTACATTAACTGCTATGCTATCTGCTTTTGGAGTTAGGTTGTTGTCAATAGAGTGTAGATAATATCTCTGTAAGCAGGTGTGCATTACAGCAGAAATTTTCAAAGTACTGAAATTTGTTCAAGCAGCAAAACAATTTGGAAAAATCATAATTGGAGTTATGTTTTTATATTCTGAAATGTCCTAATGCTATATACAGTATACTAACACATATTTGATAGTTTTAGAAGTCAAAAATAAAGGCGTTGTACAGTAATAACTATGTGGAAATAAAAGCGGTACATTAAATTCAAATCAGAAGGGCATTGTTGTAGTATAAAATAATGCAAGACTGATGGATAAGTTAGGTAATTATTGCAATAGGAATTTAACGACATATATTTTGGTTTTCTTTTTCTTATATAGTTGATAACACTACATATTATAGCTACATTTATTATATATGATTATGCCTGTTTGGTTTTATGATCACTTGTGTACTGTTATACAATTACATATTTGTCATATTCAAAAAATGCCATGATGGGCATTCAAAAATGACTATGAGGAAATAGAACATCAATTTTGAACCACAAGAATTTTGTTGTGGTATAACAGGATGTGAAAATATATCATTGCTGCAATAATTGCACTTGGGATATAATCAGTTTGTCTTTGTTTTCTCTATATGTGATGTTAAACTATTTTTGATGAAAAGAACATGACACCGCATAGCTACATGCGATATGCTGTAGTATGTTATACTATAAAAAAGTTTAAAGAAAACTGAGTTTAATAAACTTATTAGGCCTAAACAACAATTGCAGGAGAAAAATTAAAAGTATCTACATTAACATATTCGTTAAACCAGTGCAAGCCGTTTTAATGTCAAAACAAATCTCAAGAAGACTGAATGATTTTATTTGCCAGTAAAACTTTGAAGTAAAATGTTTCAGTTATGAACACAATATATAAGCATCGATTGAGAACTTTTCTAACTATATAACCCAAGAATAAAGGTAGCTTTTAATTCTGAGTTAGAGCACTATAGATAATAAAATTTTCTAGTAAACCTAAAAGGCATTGTTTTGATGTATATAAAATATTAAGAGCTAGAATTTAGACAAACTCTCATAATATAAAGTGATTTTTGAACCCATGACCTCTGGCATGCGAGAAGCCACAAACCATTACATTAAAGAAACCACTGGGCAATTATCTCGTTATTACTAAAGCTGCATTTATACCTCTACCAAAAAAGCACCGAGTTTCAGTTTTATAACACTCGTCGGAGCATCTCGATCTTTATAGTCAAACTGAAACTCTGTGAAGTCACATTGATGCGGAAGCTTACTTTATAAAAATTAAATTTGACTCGCCTTATCGCTATTTGATGACTTTTGAAAACTTATTGAATTAGTAAAGTTGACAGCATAAAAGCGATAATTGAGAAGGCATAGGCAATATAATTATTAACATAAAAGTACGTCATCTAATCGACAAAGTCATAACTAAATAGCGACATTCACAAGGATTTATTACTCCTTTTATTTATTATTCTGAACTCAGCCTATTACGTTATCACAGTAAAAAATGTTTTGCGATTGGCTTTTATAATGCAATGCATCCCAGAGAGATTTCAACTCAGTCAAATTGATTTCATGATTGAATATTGTGAAGATATAAACAAAACTTCATACATGCTTCAATCAAGTACAATTACTGTTTAAATTAAACCAATTTATAGACAAATATGTCCATGCATTGTAATCAAAAATACCCAATTTTCAGTTTTAATAATAACAGCTCAGAGAGAAACCTAATTGTGACAGATTATCAGTTTCAAAAAAGCACAAAATGTTTACTACTATTGTTGGCTTTTAGATAATAATATGATATCTACTAGTTTATGTTTCTAACAGCATTTACTAAAAAGCAGACTTCCTGTAATTGCTTTAATATTTCTTTAAACCATGACGAAGTTATAGTAGTTATATATATGGATAACACAAAATCCTTTTTCGAATAGTTGTATACGTGTCAAATAAGACATGGATTGTAATTGCTCATTGTAATTATAATGTATTATATATTATTTTCTTCTGCAAAACTGCTATAAAACTGCTGATGACATTTATATTATGAGCTTACCTCCGCAGTTTAGTGTTGTCACTGAACTGGTTAAGATTGAATTATTTGTAATTAACTTATGCATTGTCATTTTTACGAGTGTATATAAACTATAAGAATAACACTCTAGTAATTGGCAAACTATTATAGTGGTTATATTCTAAAACAATTGTATTTGTAAACTGGAGGGCAATACACAATACTTTTAATAGCATAAGACCAATTTCTAATTGACTCTAGAGGTCGTTTTTATAGCGGCATTAAATGCATTATTTTTTGAAATTGCCAGGGTCAATACGCCGTCAGCTATTCTGATGCATTATTAATGAAAGATCATATATCAATTTTTAAGCATATAAACTAAAATGAACAAACAGCATATTTTGTATATAACTGGCATATTCTCGCTCAATATCTTCACACTTTTTTACATACTCATTTCTGATGTGTTTCAAGATTTTGGTATAATTAAAGTATATTATAAAATGGGTAAGTTATATTATCTGTCTATTTAGTTGAATTAACCAATCATTTATATGTTGTCCAAATTAAAAAAAATACAAAATAATAAAATTAAATTTAGTAAAAAAAGTTATAAAGCACAATTAATACAGCTACCTTTAATATAAAATTATGTTGCTATATTAATTACACTTTATAAGCGTAACGTAAAAAGTTATAAAACTGTATTATATTATTAAATTTGCTTTAATGCAGCTTTTCCTGTTTACAATTGAGTATTTTTTTGGTATAGTTCATTTATTTTTTAAAAAAGATATTAATATAAATAATACATTGCATGTTACGGTTTTTTTCAGTGTCTCTAAAAGCTACTATAGCAGTATGCGCTGTTGCTCTATTTATTGGTAAGTTTTATCTAACTAATATTTTGACTAGAATATACAAAATGTTTTGAAATAACTCAGTGTAACTGAAGAGAACAGCTATAAGCTGCAGCAAAGCATACTACGATGAAACGATGCATTGCTGATCCTCCCTTATTGTATTATGTAATAATTACTACTTCTGCTTATTGAATTATGTTTTCCTTTGTACTTTTAGGTATGGCTGAAGTGAGAAGTGATTCTTCTAGTAATTCACGTAAGTATAAAAACAGCATTTCAATAGGTTCAGATGGTTTAGAATTGTGATATTACACATACAGCATATAGCAATGTTATGTTGTGATATAAATGGCAAAATATTGTGCAATAGTAATATTTATTATTGGTTAAAAAAATAAATGTGTACAACCATATGCAGGTTTCCAGCTGAGTCAATATATTCAAGCTAATGAGAAAAGACTATCTGAATTTATTATATAGTTTCTATTATCAAAAAATGAACTAAAAGAACTCAATATTTCGAAAAATAGAGTATCTATATTTGGTGTTCATACTATATTGGATACAATAAACAACCTGAATTTATTATATGTATCTAATGAATTTGTTTAATTGCAGCTTGTGAAGTCATCCTTTATAAAGAGTTTTGTGATTTCAAAAAGACAATTCAGACGAAAAAACGCAGCGATTGTATAAAGTTTGTAAACATACATATAATAATTTACCTGCTTTACGATACACATGCCGTCTCACCTTTATATCTGATATTCAAATTAATACAACTGTGTAAAACATCAACATATACTTTAAGTTTTTTTTCAGAGCCAGAAATGATTTGCTAACGGCTACTGGCACTTGTGTTGCTGATAATCCAGTGTTACTATCATTTCGAGGAATTCAGTACATAAAACTGTTTAGATTCTACTGTAAAGGCATTGCTTTTCCACAAGATAGTAAGTATCTTTCAGTATATATTTTCCTAGAATGTTGTTTAGAGACATAAAAAAACTGCCTATGCACAACATACTTTGCATCTGTTTAGTATCTCGTAATTAGACATAAAAAAATCAAAGCCAATTATAAGGCAAAAGACCATAATACTGTACTATCATTGGATAGTTCTTCATCAATAAACAGGTAGTCGCCAGTGGTGGATATGAACCCCTCCTAGATGTTTCTCGTACTTCTTCCTCAAAAAACATTTTCATTAAGCCAAAAAGAAATAACAATACACCTTTTTAGTTGACACTTTTTAATTTCTGATTGATATTTCACCTTATTTCCAATTATAATTAACTTTTAACCGGCACTTTTCTTTGTAGTAATTCCTACCCTTTAGACTGTGTACTTTGAAATGAGTCTGTTTTACTCGTTACATAAAGTATAGTTGCACTGGCTACAGGTTGACACAAAAGCAAGCCCATCTTGATAAAATCATGCGCAAATGTAGAAACTACCGAGGAGTTTGTTCCTCATAATTAGAAATTGACAAATTATTTTTAATCCGTTTAAAAGCATCTGGTTAGGGAAGCATATGCCGTGTTCAATTTGTTATTCTAGCATTAACAATAACAGAATGCAATAATTATAAGTTTATGAAAGTAATTTGTTTTCTTTCTAATTACAAATATAATATTTTAGTATATATTGTAAATTTATAAGGCTTGCATTAGGAATAACGCAGCTAAAACATCATTTTTCTTAAAGTCTTAAAAATATATAAGTATAACATAATACACTATGCCAATAAACTTATTAAAGTACCAAGCAAGCTTAGCTAGTTTAAGAAAAATTACGCTAGGTAAATTCTCATTATTTATAGAATGCTTGCTGATATTAGCTTTTGATGTAATTAAAGTAAATTATTATTTATCTTTCTAGCTAAGGATTTCTTGCCGTAAGTTTTGCTTTTATGCATGGAGAAATGTCGTAACAAACGAGTTAAATTTTTATAGCACATAAAAATGTAATCTATAAGTCGAAGATATTTAAACTTAGCCATTAACTCATTTTAATTAGCAATGTAGCCTAAATCTAATACAATACAAAATATATACCAGTATATATAATATATTTTTACCATATGCTGTTAATTACAGTATTTGTAAAACAAATTTTATGCTCATTAATTAAATGCAACAAATATTTATAAAATACTAATAATGTTGAATAAATAAATTCAATAATTCCTTTTCTATTTAAATATGGCTGCATAATTTCTTGCAAGGTTGTATAAAGGAGTTGTGGCCTACAACTTATTATGTGTTCAATTGCCACATATGTCTTAGGAAGAAGAAAACTCCCCAAAAATTCTTAGTTTGAAAATTCTAGTATAATTAAAATCACTTAATATATGTCTTTGAAATGCATTTTGCCACTCTGCAAAATTGCAGGAACAAATATTGCATGAAGTAATAAATGATTTATGAAGTAATTAACAAACCAATGTAAAAACTGTTGTTGTATATATAGAACACAACATATTGATTTTCTTCAATTTCCACATCAAATCTATATATTCAATTATATCTAACCAATGCTAATAAACTAAACATGCATGCATACAAATATTTGCATCATATGCAAGTAATATTAGCTAATTAGCAACTATAGCATTTTTTTCATTATCTTTATTGCTTGCATATGTCTAAGTATTATTAAAATAAGGTTTTTATTTGCAACTTTGCACCACAAAT
The DNA here is from genome assembly GCA_964035545.1 of Bugula neritina. NCBI lineage: Eukaryota > Metazoa > Bryozoa > Gymnolaemata > Cheilostomatida > Bugulidae > Bugula > Bugula neritina. Next base: position 4,235,382 of record OZ037769.1, read on the forward strand.
TACATAAAATCTAAAAACTTGAGTTGTGACATAGGGCTATCTATACACAAATAGACCTTCATAAAACTCTCAATGATTTTATTCAACTCATGTATGCAAAAGTTTTGCTTTAAAACAATTCTTCTAAACCACTCTAGAGCAGGGAATTATTACAAAAACAGCTTCTCATATATAATTTTTCCCCAGATTAATTTTTTTTCCTGTATTTAAACTAACTTAGCAAGTGAAGATTGTGATATCACTCAGGTAATCACATATATATTATTCATAGCTGTAATACTTTAGCAATGAATAGATCATGTTTAATTTCCACTTTACCTAGCAGTTTTTCAGAATTATAGAGCTATGTATATCGTGAAATTGGAATAGCCTAATAGTTTTACATGTGTTTATAGCTAGACAAATTAACTTAAAAAGCTTACAATAATTAGATGATATTTGCATTCTTTTGAAGGTTATGGTGAAGCTACTGCAAAACTGGCCATTAGTTTAGCATAATATGCAATGCCACGCAAAAGCATGCCAAACAAGCAATGTTTATTTACCTTACCAGTGCAATTTTATCACCTTAAACACAAAAGCAAGTATAAAATACACATCCATATTAGATTAACTGTCAAGTTAAAAAAAGACAACATATATTCATGAGCTGGTTCTGTTTGCACAAGTACAATTTAGACCAGCTTATTATTTAGATTGCCACAAAAATATGACGTAAAATATGTCTTTAATCATTATTACGATATTCACTGGTTGAAGATATTTTTTATATCCTAATATGTAAATATTGTACATAAATCTTAAAAATTAACTAGGTGAATAAGGAAAACTGCTAATTTTAGGAAACTGTTATGTTAATAAAGACAATGGCTATCAACAAATCCCACCAGACCACAAACTAATTGTAAATACCAAAGCAATTATATAGTGCTATGTGTTGATCTAGCCTAGTCAATACACCACAAATATGTATTATGACATACCACATTTTAAGTACTGGGTTACCATTTATTCTAATGGGTATTTGTTTAAACTGTTATATACAGCTTTTTGCACTACCAATATACAAGCCAGTTGTTATTCTGTCACTTTTTATCTACATCTCTTTTTAATGCCAGTTACTTGTTAGCTTCAGTACAAACAGCTAAACATTCTACTCTACAGCCAATCTTACTGTTAACTCTTGTTTAACAATATTACAAGAATCTAAAAATTTGAGTGTGTTTTAAGTATAATATTCTATCATTATAACTTTTAAATGAAACAATAATATGATAAATGCATTATAACTTTCTGAAAAGTTTTTTTGCAAAGTATATGTTTTTGGAAAATAGTTTTACAACATTTGCTAGGAGCATTATATTTATTCCTATCTAAAATAATTTTGTTTGAACTGCTATGTTTGTAATCATGTAATCAGAAGTAAAGCATCAGTAAAATGAGTATAAGTAGAAGCTTGACAGCTACATTAGGCATTGCTACATAGTACATAAATATATGGCCGTATTAAATACTTAGCTGCATTCACAGATAAATGCATGGCTTGGAATTACAATACCATGAATACATTATTTATTTAGCTGGGTAACTATACAATTATGCCAAAGTGAAAAGCTTTTGGTTATTAATGCCTGAAATGTCTAACAATCTACTTGGGAGACCACCTTGTTACAGAGTGAATGAGTTATTTGTTTGGCATTTGGATGATGGCACAAAGAAAGGCTATTTGGTTTGTTACTTGAGACTAGTAGCAAACTGCTACAGTCATAGCATCTTAGAAGATTTTGCATCACTTGCTAGAATTGTACATTATTTTAATGTAGCTATTGAAATTAATATCGCACTGAAAACACAGTATTGCAAAATCTTAAGCTGTACATAATTATATTATGCATCAAAAAGTACTTCTGCTATTCGACTATCCTAGGTTTATTTTAAACTAGCACTGCCAAAGTGCCTTGACTCTATTACAGTGTTTACTAGCTAATTTTGTTCTTCTCAATAGTGAAATAGATCTATTGCAAGAAATTAATGGCTAGATATAACAATAATGATTTTTAGGCAAGACTTTCGCATCTATATTGCTCATCTGCTAGCTTGAAATACCCCTCTCCTTGGACTAATCTCAGGCTTTTCATTGTTGTTTAAACAGTTTTTAAACTCCTATTTCAATAAATCATTACCAACACTGCCTGCATGTATTAATATTCATTAGTGCCATCAATGCACTGTGGAGACAGCACCTGATGTTCTGTATATTACATTATAGTACAGAGATACTAAATCCAAAACATCTAAAATAATTGATGCTTCTACCAGATTTTTAGCACACCTATAATATGTATTCCTGTAGTAAATATTAATAAGATGTTTTAACTGATAGTTTTTATGCCATTATAATAGTTTGATACTATAACTACAACTTGAAACTCTTTAACCAGCACATTGGTTAGTAATATTGCTTCTTGATATTAATTGCTGGTTCACAAACTATCAATAATAGGGATGCATATCAAAACTTGACTGCATTCATAATATGATTTTAATGCTAGGTAATGACTAAGCATGTCTGGCTGATATGAGGTGACTATTTTGTACACTGTTTAACAACATCAGCTTTTTGGGTTCATTTAAAGCATCTGCAAATCTGTATTATACATAATTACTGTTAGGGCCAATTAATTAAATTGTTAACCCTGAAATGCTTTTTACACTGTAATACTAAGTAGTAAAAGATATGTATATATATATAAACTGATTGTAATTTATACATAACATTGTACATTTAAAAAAAATCACAAAATACATAATTTATTAGCTAAATTTCAAGGCGTTTTGTAGGTAGTGGGTTAATGTCAATAAAGTAGAATCCGGGAAGTTGAGTAGCTTTATTCAAGAGGAAGGCTCTCCAACAGTTCTACCAAAGCCTAAATAACATGTATAAAATAAAGGTTATATGCACAATTTTTTTTCCAAAACAGCCTGCAACTGTTTTGCTATTGCATATGCCCTATGCCATTCATCAAGTAGAACAATTTTAACCAGGATATCTAGAAAAGTTGACACAAGGGCTTTATAAACTATGTAACAGTAAAACTGTGAGTAGAAATTAATTGACACTAATGAATAATGCTTTAGGTGCTGGCAACAACCATAAAAGAAAAGTTATATAACAAACAAATAGAAAAAGCACTAAACAAATCAACAGCATTATATACAATTGGGGCACATACATGAAAACAGCAGCTAGTGTCATTTTCTTAAGACAGCACTATTTTAGGTATAAATTTAAGAAGTATTAGAAAATGCAGAAATTTACTGCAATTGGTTCATTTTATTTAAGTTAGTACATACTGAAGATCTCAAGTTTTTGCTAATGAACATGAGTTTTGGCCCGAAACTAAAAAAATATCAATAAATACACCTAAATAATCAAGGCTCTTTTTAATTTTCTTTGATTTCCTATGCTTTTTTCTAATTACAGCAACTTCTGACTGGGGATCGCCACGGTTAGTTTGTAACAGTAGGCAATCCAAATGAAATGAATAAATAGGAAAAAACATGAGAAATCATGCAAAATTAAGAAGAACCTTGATTATTTAGGTGTATTTCTTGATGTCTCACTAATTTTAAGCAAAAAGCATTGTTCATTAGCAGCTAAGATGTAAAAATGGCTAAAAACTGCAGATTTCCAGTGTGTACTAAATTAAATAAAAGGACTCAATCACCTTTGCAACATAATTCAATAATTGCATGGTCAAGCAGAATAAACTACAATTAACAGCAACAACAGTGTAATAGTTGCGTAGAAAAGTTGTACTGCAAAAAACTAAAAGAATGCAAAATCTATAAATGTGTGCTACCAAGTGAATGCTGAACAGACATCATGAAATAGTGTACGAAATACAAACTATTAAACTTACCTGTTGATCTAATGCAGCCAAAACCTTAAGCTTAGAGTAGTGGAATGGTGCTGTTCGATGTTGATATGCTACAAGTAGCTAAGATGACTCAAATTCTTGCCTTTAGGAGTAAGAGGCCTCAGCTCAGTTTCAACAAAACTTCCAATAATCTCAACGGATGCGCTCAATTAGGAGCCACAACAAAGCACACCCATGTCATTTTAGTAAACTCTAAAAAATGAACGGAAATAAAACTGTTAGAGAGTAAACAGAGAAACATATAGTGATGGGGGAAAAACCTGTCAGCAAAGGTTATATACACTCATAGCCATAACACGAAGAAAAAGATAATGAATAACAACCTATTCAAGATGACACAAGAAACCAAACAAATTTCTTTGACTAAAAAATATAATCAAATACTATATTACTTGGCAAAAAAAAAATTTGTTTTGAACAACGTATTATTGGGAAGAATTGCCAGTATCTTAAATTTTGAGATTAAAGTTTCTGCCTTATAGCGGAAATAGAGAGGCAATCAATAGTGTACAAAACATGTTTTCAGTCATTGGCTGTTGACTAAATTGACAAAGTTAAAGAAAGCTTCCATATCATTATTTATTTTGTTCTCAAGTGTGTGGTTACAGTTTCATGAGTCAGAAATATAATTATTTGAGATATGAAATCAAATGTAGTCAAAAGAGTGTCATACAATTTAAAATGTAGTAATAGAGCTTTGACAATAATTTCTTCTGCTAAGTAAAACAGGTACCATTATGTGCTACTTATCTTTTAGAGATGAACATCAAGGATGTTGAAAACAAAATAGTTGTAAATTACAGCAAATACCTTTCTACTTACCTAACCAGAGAAAATAAGTTTTCAACCTTGCATGCACTCAGCTGGTTTTTAATGTTTGGATCAGTGACATCTTTATAACTGATAGCAGCATTATGTGATAGCTTTAGGAATTGTTACCTTAAATCTAAATTATATAGAACAAGAAGTGCAAAAATATGGCATTAGTACTCATTGCACAATACACACTTGCTAGAGTAGCTAATCTAGCATCACATTAATTTAAGAAAGACAAAATTTTATTACTGTTCACAAATGATGAATATTAAAATTTTAATAATTAGACAAATTAACAATGATATTGATGTTACTTCAAACATTACTAATGGTAAACACCAAAATACTAATAGGAATAGTCATGTTAACATCAATTAGAAAAGTAAAGATAATTTGAAAATGAGACAGTTTATAGGTCTAACTCTTATAGTCGACAAGCAATTACAGGGCAGTCATATTGATGTAGGCTACCCTCAAAATGTAGCACTTTGAAAATATTAAAAAGACAGCACATATAAGAACATAATCTTAAAAATAGGCATATGTGACACCTATATTTTGATTAACAAAGAAATCTTCTTTACTTTATTAATCTAGCTCATATAATGGTATTCTGTCTTAGTATGTTATTTTAATACTTGAAATCTAATCAGCTACAGAAAAGTACTTCAATTCAAAGGCCTTCATAATTATTCTTTAGTTTGCTATTTAAATAGACAGTAAGGTTGATGAATAAAATAAAAGTTAGTAAAGTAAAAACTAAATAAATTGAGAATAATATCTCCACTCTAAGGTTATAATCCTTATAAATTAACATTTTAATACTCCTGTTATCCTTAGGTATAGTTGTTAGCAATTTAACTATGAGCTCAAAGCCAAATGTCAGTATCAGCATCCCCATTACATTGACTAAGACTGACTTTATAACCCTCAAGCTGTGGCACTCAATTTCTATAAGTAGTAACTAATAACAAATATAAAATTATTTATTTGCTACTGATAGTGATAATAATAATAATTAAAAATAATAATATGATCCATTAAAATAGAACTAATAAAGCCAACGACGTTAATGGTATTTCTAACTAAACATGGCATGTCTCGTCTGGCAGTGGGTATGTGGAGGGCCAGGCAACCTACGGCCGTCAACCCGTTAATGGCACAACTAGAAGAAGATACTCAAGAGAAGACAACAAAGTTGTCATGAAATGCTGCTTCAAAAGTACACCCAAACTGAGAGGTTATAGAAAAACAATGTATGAGCTCTGTAGACCCGGATCAAAGAATTATTTAAAAAGAATGTGCAAACGCTGGAAAACAGAGGAGAGTTTAACATCAGCGAATAGAGACTAGCGGATTAAGCAAGAACTATGAAGAAACACAAGCATTTTATGGAAGAAGAACTCCATAAGATTGAAGAAGGAACCTTGCAAGAACTAGGCACATCAATTGGTGAAGAAGATAGTGAAGAGCTAAATTTGCAAATAGAGGATGTTATAGTACAACATGAGATAGCATATAAATCAGCCATGAGAATTTTAAGAGTACCTAGTTCAGAGGTAGAAAAAGTGTTAGTAGAAAAATTATAAATGAGCATAACAAACTATCTAATGATCGACCAACACTAAGAGCCCTTAGGCACATTGAGAGGGTCAAATTACTACAGGCAGTAAAACAGATTAATGATGTGCTAAACTGTGTTGAGATTATTAATACCATTGAGCTTAATAACACCACCATGGCTTGTGCGAAAAATAGTAACAGAACAAGTGTGTAACAAAAAGGGAAAAGAAAAACTGACAATGTACAAGTATGGAAAATACGACTGCAGAAGAAATAAAAAGAAATTAGATCAGACTTAAGTAAAATAGCAGAGTGAAAAAGTAGAGCTTACAATGATTCATTGAGAATGGTTGAAGAAAAATATAGGATAAAGAACAAAGAGTGTGGTGTAGTGATTGAAAAACTGAAGCAAAACCTGAGAGCTGTAAGCCAGAAGATAAACAGATATACAGAATGAGTTGATCAATATAATCAGAACACAATGTTTACAATGATAAGCCTTTTATCAAGAATTACGAGGAAATAAATGTACATCTAAAGAGGCACCTGACAAGGAAATCAAAAGCATTCTGATAAAATATATAGGGTCAGCCAACTAAAAATAATACCAATGCAGAATGACTAAATAAAGTTAGCAACAAATTGGAGCATATGTAAAGACAAGGAAATTAGATCTTAGAAACGATGCAAACAACTGGAATAGCAATTAATGTCATAAGGTTGATAAGAAAAAGCATGAAACCTGGAAAACACAACTGAAATACCTGGAAGAAAAGATAGGAGAAATAAAGATCAAACTAAGAATTTTCCAAGGAGACTCTTTATCTCTATCCCTTTTCTCCAACTACCGATTCGCATGACAGAAGCGGCTCAATGATGCAAATTTCGACGAGACAGAAAACAAACCATCTCCTATATATGTGGATGACCTGAAGGTAAATAGGAAATCAAAGTGGAAACTGGAAGCTTTGGTAAACACTGCCGGGATCTTCACAAGGAATATAGAAATGAAATTTGGATTAAAAAATGTGCCACACTGGTTATGAGAAAGGGAAAGAAAATTAAGGACACAGGAATCAGTTTGCCTGATGAACAGGTAATCAAAGATCTGGGTGAGAAGCCGTATAAATATCTAGGAGTTCTTGAGATTGATGGAATACAAATATATGAAATGAAAAATAAGATCAAGGAGTACTACAAACAAATAAGAAAAGTTCTGGATTCAAAACTGAATGGTGAGAACACAATCAAAGCAATAAACACATGGGCAGTAACAGCAGTGCATTACACAGCTAGAATACTTGACTGAACTGTTTCATGAGCTAAAAAATATAGACTGAAAGACAAGGAAGCTAATGACAACAAACCGTGCACCCTATCCGAGAGCAGATGTAGGCAGGCTGTAGTTTAGCAGAAGGGAAGGCGGTAGAAGAATGTTGTCAACTGAAAAATGCATAAAGATTGAAAACTGCAGCATGTCAGACTACATAAATATAACATAGACTGATAGAAACACCACACTGAATACCTTCCTAAAAGACAGAACAGCGGTAGAACTAAATAATGATAAAGTGATAGAAAGAACTGATGAGTGTAAAGAAAAGCTTCACGTGGTCAATACATCAAAATGGTGGAAGACATGAAAGCATTTTCCTGGAACTGGTTGAAGTATGGTTGGCTGAAAAAGGAAACAGAAGGACTGCTGACAGCTGCGCAAAATCAACTATTCACTACTAGAAATTATAAAGTGGCTATGATGAGAGAACAGGGTAGCAAGAAGTGTGGAATGTGTAACGCAAGAGACAAAACTTCGATGCACGTATTGAGTGAGTTTGAGAAGGTAGCAGAAGGAGAATATAAGAAAAAACACAACCTTTTGGCATTGATAATTTCAATAGTAGTTGTGTGAACTTCGTGGGTTTCAGAAAAGTAAGAATTGGTACGGCCATCAAGCAGAATAAGTACTGGAAAATGATAATGTGAAAACCTTGTAAGATTTTAACATACACACTGACGTAGTCATCAAAGTTAGGAGACCTGATATATTAGTAGTTGACAAGCATAATGCTGAAACAACGATAATTGATATCACAGTCCCTGTTAACTACAGAGTAAAAGAAAAAAATTCGAAAAGTTAGGAAAATATCAGAATTTAGCACTAGAATAAACCCGCCTTTGGAAAACATCAAAAAAGTCATCCCGTTGTAACTGGAGCCTTTGGAGCTTTATACAAGATTGTAGACTGGCTGACACTACTTGGAGTAGCTGAAAACAAATGCTCATTAATTCAGCAGACACCCTTACTAGGATCAGGATAAGCTCACATCCTGAGGAAAGTTCTATCCATTTCAGCCTAGTATAACTAGGCCAATGGTAAAAGGTTACACCAGCTAAAAAACTACGGTCAATCAACAATAATAATAATATACAACTATATTAGTGCAGTTGGTTCTATTATTAGATTAGCATATCGATTATGACTTTTCGATTGCCACCCTGATACTATGAGTAAAATGTACAAGCATACGTGAAAGTATAGATATGATCATAAGTATAAAAATAGGTATAAGTATAAATATAAATATAGGTACAAGTATAAAACGAGTGATTATATTATTAATAATATTAGTCAGTGATACCTATAACCGTAATGGTTTTTAGACTTACAGTTATCATTAACATTAGCTGAGTAATATGATTAGTTAAAATAATGGTATTCATTATTATATCATAGTTATAAGTTATAACTCTAGTCTCTAAAGAGCAACAGCAAGTGTAATTGGGATATTCATATTAAATTTCATATTCACATAGTGAAATGTTTATGTTATGAACTAATTTATTCCTTCAACATTTAACTATAAATATGATTAACACTAACTTTGACCAGCAGTATTACTAAAAGAAGCGTATTACAAATATAAGATAATAAAATTCTAGTAGTAGGACTAATAGTATTACTAGGTCCAGTATTATTCTTGTTATCTTATTCATCATTCATGAGTTATCAAATTTAAAATTACTACTTATTAGCATCAGCATATAAAAAGTAAGATCATTAGGAATAATTATCATGAGGTATGATCTATGATTTGCATTATCCATATATAGTTTAATATCAATATGATATATTATTATTGCTGATAGTCTATGTTATAGTTAAATTTATACTTATCTTTACAGTTACCTATAGTAGCACTTATTAGTTATTTGTGGTAGCCAAACTAATGTTTAATATTAATAAATTAAACTGAGTATCATAAAAGTGTTACTAAGAATTTTAATTATAATCGTAATGGTGATCATATTACTTTATTATAATTATTATATTTTATCATTAATGCTAAACTGAGTTAATGTATATACTTTGAGTTTTACTATTACTCATTATATTTACACTTATAGTAAAACTAAATATGTAAAAGTTATACTTATACTATTATTATTCGTATTTCATTAGACTTACATCTAAGATCGCAGTCCTATTACTACTACCACTGATACTAGTACTACAACTAGTACTAGTACTGCTACTAGTACTACTACTACTACTACTAATAGTACTGTTACTACTACTACTACTAGTAGTAGTACTACTACTAGGTCTACTACTGTACCAGTACAACTACAAACTTTGAAAATAACTGCAAGAAAGGTATGACTTACTCTTTTTCTTAGTCTTGCTGTGACTCTCAGTCGTAATGTAAAATAAAATTGTGAACTGTAAAGTTAAACTCAAGGCTGAAATTTATTTAATTAAATTTAGACAATCTGAATCATTGGCTCAATCCTTGAGTTTGACTATTACTATTATTATTAGTGTTACGATTGTGATTATCATTGGGCATTGGCATTATGCCATTATCATTATGATTGTAATTGTGGTAATTCTAACATTAATTATAATCATAAATTAAAAGGTAATGATTAATGATAATTATTTTCATTTTGTAATCATAATGATAATCATAATGATGTAAATTTTGATGTAAAACCGAAATACTAAAACTAAAAGTAAAAGTTATAAAATTAAATGATAAAATATCATAATGATAATTATTATATTTATTATATTATTATTGAATATATTATTTCATTAGAAAATAGGTTGCAGCTTAGCATGATTAAAATTCAGTAAAAATTAGTTTACCAACAGCAAACATGCATGCGTCTTGTCAACATTCAATTCGTAGTGCCATAGCGAAGCCAGATTACTGGTAGTACGACTACTAGAACTACTACTACTAGTGATGGATTACAGATCCTTGGCGATTTTAGCTGTGAGTGACCTTCACCTCACATTCTCGTCATGTGCGCGGCATTAGACTAAGTAGAGGGTATGAAGCACTGAGCTGGAAAAGAAAGAATATATTTTAATTATAGGTAATACTAATAGTAATATAATTTATGGTAATATATAGGTAATATTATTGAGTTCATTGGTATGGAGTATAGACCTATCACTGATAGTATCAGTATCAACTACCACTTACGTACTACTTCAACTTATAACTTACCTTCAACTCAAACTCAAACTGAAACTGTTTGGAATCATTTGTCTTTGATCATATTGGCATTGTCATTGTGATTGTAATAACTATTAATATTTTTAGTTCAACATCAATGCCGAACATATTGTAATAACTAATAAGATAATCATAAGGTTGATATATTTTGCTAATACTAATACTAATACTAATAGTTATAGTAATAGTTATAGTAATTCAGTGTCACTCTCACTCTGGTGGAGTGAGACTCAGACTTAGAGTTAGAGACAGAGTGAGTCCGAGTAAGTCTGAGTGTTGGTAATAGTAATAGTCATATAAATTTAAATTATATTTACTTATTTCTAGCAATCACAATGGCAATAGTTATAGTAACTTTCACTTACTCTTAAATCATTGAACCTGAACTAAAAGTAAAATTTAGCATTATGATTATGATTATCATTATGATTATACCTATGATTTTATTATGTTTAAATTAAAAATCAATATCATGATAATATCATAGTGATAGACATATTATTGATAAATGATAATATAAAAGTAATTTGATAAATTATACATTGATTTTGAATTAAGGTGATACTCATACTAGATCGGTACTGAAAGTGATAGTAATACTAATAGTAATAGTAATAGTCATATAAATTTAAGTTATATTTACTCATTACCGGCAATCACAATGGCAATAGTAACTTAAACTGTAACAGTAATGGTATGGGTATGTTTGAAATTGTCACTATCAATATTGCTATGAATCAAAATATAATGCTATCATACCAATAATTTAAAATAGTATTACAAAGCTTCAGTAGCAACTTTTACTTGTACCAGTTTGGAATTTTGAATTATACATATTCTTAGTTGAAGTCTTCAAGTTTATTGTCAAAATGAACTTGAAATTAAAGACTTAGTAGTAAAAATTAAACTAAGACTGACTGTAAGTGACTAAGATTAAAAATAAGTAATTTTAAATATCGATTTAGTATTTTTCTTACTCTTTGTCTTAAAATTGACTTTTATTTTGCACCTACTCCTGGTCAATGATTCTTTTTTCTATTTATATTACTATTGCTATTAGTATAATTGACTTAAATTTAATAATAGATATGATTATATCTTTATAAATGTGATATATTTGATTTTATGAATAGTAATTCGAAAACTCTTTGGTATTATTTATTTTTGATCATTGTAGTTATTATCATTATATTTGTATAATAATTATGATTATCAAATTCAATATCGATATTTGTATTATGGTATGGATATCTGCCTCCATCCCATGTTCTGTTTTGCAGTGCCTTTTTACATTCACGTCTAGGTTCACATTGCGATGGTCATACTGATAGCACTTGGGGACAGTGATGAGCATAATGATTATCACTAATATTAAGATTATCGTTATTAGGATTTAGAATAATTTAATAAACAAGCAACTTAAAACAAATGTTTTTACTAATATACATATTAATTACTAATATAAATATACTACCATGAATATTATAATTATTATACTTTACAATTCAAAGTAAGATAATCATAATACGAACTGGTAAAACTAAATATAAAGTAAATGTAATAATACTAATAGTAGTTATCCATTCCCCTTTGGTTTCACATACTAATAATTGGAAACCTCTGTCCTAATATTATTTCTATTAATATTGCTCAAAGTTTGATCCCTGTTTAATTTTATAGTTCACTCACCAGCTACATAATTTTATTAAAATACATGTGGTATTGGTTATAGTACTAGTGAAACTTGAAGTTGAATAGCATGCTTATTACTCACTGCTCTTTGCTTACATTATTAGGGTTACTCTTTAGTCTTAGAGATACCCTAACATAAACTTGAAAGCTGGAGGTAGTACTAGTCTAGTGCTGTGTTAATCCTACACTGTTTACTTATCAACACTGTGACTATAATTATGACTCCTAAGTCAAAGTCATTTTCATATAGTAGTAATCACTATGACAGACTGAAAGTCAGGAAGACTAAATATAATGGTAAAGTGTGTAAGAATAAATCATACTTAATCAATTACTTTTAGTTTTGTTACCAGTGTTGGGTCAACTTTCAGAATAAAGAATAAATATAATTATAAAGATAAATGGATAAAAATTCCAATCATGGTTTAATGTGCCTATTTTAAGCTGTTAATTTAATTACTATAATATAAGTGCTCAAAATACAACTTTTGATTTTCATAATTATGTTTTAATTTAATACAGATACCATAGTATCATATACAGTAGAATCAGTTGTATCTTATTTAATAATGAAGTAACTTATTGGAGCTTTCACAGTTATTAATTATTCACTTGTTAGTCTTTGAACTGGGACAATGTTTGAAACTTGAAGTAGAATGAAGTTTGATTTCAGTTACCGCAATGGTATCTGCAGTCACAATAGGAATACGCATATAACTATGTTTATATTTGTGAAAAATATATAGTCAAAACTAGATAAGGTAATAGTAATTATAATTGGTTTCACTTTTAATATATTCCTATAAACTGGAAAATAGACAGAAGCATTTAATCATGAAAGTAAACCTAGTGGAAGTAAATCAATTCACTAAGTATAGTAAAATATTTACTATTCAGTAAGTTTATTTACTTTAGTTAATTGTACTTGATTATTTCTGTCGGTTTTCAGTTGATTTTTCTACCTTTTGCTATAGCATATCAAACTACCACAAAGTCATGCTTCCGTATTACAATTATAAACATAGTGTTACTGTGTAATGTTATAGTAATGTAATAGTAATATTTGGATCATTGTAAGTATTTCTGTTGTTGTACTGATTGATAAATATTTTTTAGCTTGCATGGATATTTGCAACGATCAAGATGTCATTTGAACCTGGACTGGAATAAAGATGGCAAATCGAGAAGCTAGCTACAATTATTCTGCAGAAAGAAACTTGGTAAGCAAAAATAAGCTGCAGCATTAAGCAGTAAGCAATATTACGATGAACTTTGCTTGATTTTGATTGACCTTAAAATATCTGGTCACCTTTCACCAACGTGGTCCTGCGCGGGTGGCGGGTGACCTTAAAATGTCTGTTGCACGTAAAATAAATTTTGTGACAGTCAAAAGTATGCTGATCTTTTTCGTATTTCAGTGCATCGGTGTCTTAGCTTAAGAGCTGAACCCAACAATTATGATCTAAAGCTGTTTTTTACTAGAAAGTGATTTTACTGTCTTTCTGATTATTCTTGGTTTTTCAGCTTGATGAATTGAATAAATGGATTTGATTTCGGGTATTATGTAATGGATGAAAGAAATTTTTCTTAAATTTGTACTGAGCAATTTTTGCTATTGCTATGATGTTTAGTGATAAAATTGCACCCTTAATAACCCTGAAAACTTTCATTACTAGCATTTGTTTATGTTCATTTTTAGGAAATTAAAATGAAGACACAACTCACCGATGCTATCTCACTGTGCCTGCATGCAGTTTATCTAAAAAGGTACTCCTATTAGCTGGCTCTTGCCCAATACCTGGTTGTCTCTGTAACTATTTTTTGCTCGCAGATGAGTTTTTTGAACTTGACATTTTATTGATTTTGAAAGTTATAGTGAGCTTTGAACTTGCTAGCATCGTTTTTAAAGACTTGCTGCAGTTTTTATCAACATTTTTTAAGTCAATGGTGTTAGTTTGGAAGCTCTCTCACTCCTCTCTCTGTCTCTTTCTCCCACACCTTCCACTCAACCTCTCTCTCTTTCTCTCCCTCTCTCCCACCCTCCCTCTCTCCTACCCTCTGTCTCTCCTACCTTCTCTCTCTCTCCCACTCTCCGTCTCTCCCACCTTCTCTCTCTCCTAACCTTTCTCTCTTCCCTTTTCCACTATCTCTCTGACTCTCTCCCTTTCTCTCTTCTACCCCATCTCTCTTCCATCCTCTCTCCTAACCTTTCTCTCCCACCCCCCCCTCTCCCACTCTCTTTCTCTCTCTAGTTTGCATGGCTTTACCCAATTTTGGTTTATTTTTTTATTTTGTTTCAGAGTATCCAAAAGGAAAGCTAAAATTTATTTAATATATATTATACCAACTTGAGCTTTACATATAATATCAAATAAATGCTGTGTTTTGTTAAAACAATGTTTGCAACTTTGTAGTATATGGCTCAGTCCACTTTATTTAGTACAAACACAAAAAAAAATAGTGAAAATTATATTTGAGTCTATATTTTTTTTAAACAGCCTACATGGGGTATTTTTACCTGCTGAATCTGAATATGCAAGTTAAATTTTGATTAGAGGGGGTCAAGCATGACTGACGCAACGTAATGAAAAGACACAATATTGTTGTTGATGCCTTATATTTTATACCTTTTGTCGGGAAGTTTACTTTTCAGCTTGATAGGGGTTATTTTTTATGCTGAATTCAAATATACTACTAATTTTCAATTGAATGGGGGTCAGTCATATGCATGACGTAACGTAATTAATTAAATATTTAGGTTTTTTTATGTCATATATTCTTGTATTTAAGTATGGAAATGCACAGAATTACATCCTGTTAAGGTGTTTGGATTTGCTGTACCCTAATATGTAGGGTTATTTACCATGGGGGTCTTTCATATGCATGACGCAACGTCGCTGTCGCAAGATAAAGAAGAGCTTCATGAAACTTGAATGACCTCATATAAGACTGTGATTTTAAAATGTTTAATTTCATGCTTTGATTAAAAGCATGCGAGCATCTTGTCATATTTTGTTGTTGGTATAAGCACAACTGGAATTTTCGCAAAAGTACCATTTCCGCACCACCTTAGGGGTAGGCACAAAGGCGCGTTACCTTTTTTTCAAGTGGAAGGTTCACCAGGAGCCCTATTGTAACCACTAAAAATAAACTTTATTTCAATATAAAATAAACAATAAATGAACAAACTAAATCAGTGTTTCTTGCACTACAGAACATCCCATGGATCATCAAACTCTGCCAACACATCATCCAACTCACTGTCACTGCATTCACTGTCTGCACTGAAAATCTCAGGATTAGCCAAAATAATCTACAATCATACAAAAAGTAATTTATTTTTTTGCACAAAAGCAATATAAACAAGCCTAAAAACAGTACTTACCTCGATATTCTCTCAGGTATTGCGCTTTTGAAATAGCAGCAGATCTAGTTTTAGGACCCATTTTAAAGGCTGAAATTATAGTATAAAGTATACAGTCACTGATGAACTATGTTATACTACAAAGAAATTCTAGCAAAGTGATGGCGCACTACCTTAGTTAGTAGTTTAACATATTACTCATGGATATTTTAAATTTAAATTTCAATTAAAATCTACCAAGATTTTATAATACTATAATAAAATATTCTAAGTTTTATAGTTGGTTGCTGATAGTTGTCAGTAATTGAGATTACATTCAAATTCTAATCGAAATGACATTTTTTTATATTTGCATCCTAATACATCATATTACAATTTTAATTTGACAAATAACTATGAGCAAGCTTTTATTTTTTCACAATCACATTTGAAGTATAACCAAACTGAGTTAGAAAAAAAATAAAATAAAGTATTAGTTTCAGCACAATACTCATGACAGATCAAATTTCGAACACATGAAAATACAAAACCGTGTTGTTTCAAACTTCATTAGAAAAATATCAAGTGAGTGATATAGTAAAATAATCATTAATAACAAAGTCAAATCTAAAATCATAATTATTCAATAAGATAGTTAATATAATTTATAGTTATTAGTTTGCGCTTAATATTGACAGTCTTCAAGTATATTAAATAATTATACCAATACAAATACAAAGCTGAAAGTAAGTGTCATTGCACATTTTCGGGGTTAAAAACTAAAATAATGTGACTAACAATTATCATTGACTAATTCTAATCACATTCGTATTGATATTTGAAGTACAGCTCAATTAAACAAAAACTGAAAAAAATATACTAAATTCAAGCGAGTTACTTGAAACTTTTATATTAATATTATTATTGTTGTAGGATTAAAAACTAAAAGAAGGTGGCTAACAATTTACATTGATTATTTCTAATCAAATTCATATTGCTATTTAAAGTACGACTCAATTAAATAAAACTTGCAAAATATACTATATATTAGATAAAAACTGCAAAATATACTAAATTCAAAAGAATTACCTATAAAACATTTATTCTATGATGATATATAATTTTATTGAATTTGTATGTAATTATAATATTTAGAATAATATTCATATTGTTGACAAAATGAAAGTGAATAAACTCGAAATTACAACAATTACCAGCAATACTCTAACTCGTACTGATAAAATCATTAGTTATTATTGATTATCAGTTATATCAATTATTATAACATATCAAAACTCCCATAATAATAGTTATACTTCTAGTTATAATGAGTATAAATACTACTACAACTACTACCAGTGCTCGTGCTTGCAGCTATATCTTCCCATTAATTTCATATTCACAATGACTCTAAATTTTGTAATAAGCCCAATAGTGTAATAATTTGCTACTTACCAACAATGATCAAAAGTTATCCCACAGCAAACACAATATTGGTTGAAAAGAAGTAAACTTATATATCAAAACTTTCTTATTAAGAAGTTTAAGCAGCAGAACGAAACGATATTTCATCAAGTTAGAATTAATATTTCGCGGGCTATTGACAAGACTAATTCCGAAAAAAAATTAAAGAGCAAATTCAATTGATAAAATTGAATAAGTTTTATTTTTTTATAATAAGACAAGTATTTTTCAAAATATTTCTTTGAAATATTAATAAAATTAAAAAACAAATCAACATCGGCCATTTTATTTGAGATATTTCTTTGAAAATAGGAAAGCATTTCGAAAATAAATTTAGTTATAGACGGACAACTCCGCAAGCATGTAATCAGTAATGGCGTGAGTAAGTACGATGCAGTTCGATTAGGTAAGAAATTTGACGCTTGTGTTACTTAAAACATCATTTCTAAACTAAATCTGTACGTGACCCCTGCAAATAAAACATCATTGTGAAGATAAAATATTTTTCTTTCGTTATATGTAAATAAAATATAACTTGATTTAGAATTGTAAAACTTATAAATCCTGAAAGATGTCAAAACCACTAATTTTGAATTGTCTTATATAGGAAATTAGCTAAAAAAACGAACTTTTTAATGAGTTTATACAATATTGTACTGTTGTTCCCAGCCAAATATGAAAAGTTTATTAATTTTGAGATAGTTTTACATTAATTAAAATCATTTTGAGTCTGTATAGTCAATCACAAACATGTAAAAACAGGCAATATATAAACTGACAAACTCAAATTCAGTTTGTACTAAATAAACTGGACTGTGCCATATTCAAATTCATAATTTATTTGTAGAGTCACACAACAAGACACTACTCTGACACACTCACAAGTTGCCACTGATCCAGCAGTATAGATGATTGTTTTCTCCACTGGCTATGCTGTCACGCTTTACTGTTGTGGTGTTTGAAACAAACCAATTGTTTGCCTACGCAGATTAGGGTGAGAAAAAAAGTGAGAAATGAAAGCTGTTTTTAATACCAACTACACTTAGTTTTTATTGAATGAAAAACAAAGTGAAATCATTAGTTATCCGTTAAATGACTAAATCATTGTTTATAAAGATGAAACACAAATAATCTTATAATATGCTAATGAAATTTGGCTTTCAAATAGCTTTTTTCTGTATATTTGTTGAGGAAGTTTATCTTCAACAAAACTTCGTAGCTGTTGAATATGTGGAGAGTATTTTATATTGCATAAATTTATAGAGTAAAAGGTTCTCATCAAACTTTTACAACTTAGCTCATCGACGGTTTAAAAGTGTGAGTCACCCTTCACACTAGAGTTTTATAAAGTTTTAATGAATGTGCAGTATTTTATAAAATATTGTGTGTCTCGTAAATTTAGCTATTTCTACCTTTTCAGTGAGATTGGAGTAAACACACCTCAAAATTCACATCTGGTATCACATTGATTTATCGCAAGTCAAAGTACACCTACTAACTCTTCCTTCCTTAATACCTGCTTGCTTTTGCACTTCTACTCATTTCATATACCTAACATTTCTCTTGCAGATGAATTACATCTTTTAAGTTGTAAAAGCCTTAAATAGCATGAAATTAATGAGGTTTAAACCGTGGCCACACTAACTATTGATGCGTTTATTGATGGGTTAAATTACACGAAAATATTGTCTCTTTCTTTTTAGTTTCACCTAAAGTATTACATACTATTGATGGAGGCTTTGCTGAAGTTTTTGGGTGATGATTTGTCAATAATTTTCCAGAGAAGATGATGCCACGGTGGCTGGCATCATTATGCAGTTTCCAAATTTCTTTCGGCTTTGCTCTAGTGAAAATGTTGGAAAACAATCAACAAAAAGGTTTGTACCATAAACGAAGTTATTGTGTGCATGTTGTCAAAGCATAAAGTGTGCTGGAAATTTTTAGGTTTCTGTTGAGATGCGTTTTTGCTTTTCCTGCATGAAAAAAGTTCCAGTTTCAGTTAATATCACTAGCGGAGTGCCCACCTATATTTTAAATCATATTGATGCATAAGTTCTTTTTGTAATATTAAAAGTATAACTTGCTTAATTGCTATTCAATGCCCTTTGAAGTTTCCAACTGTAATTAATTAGTTGATTTGGCAGCATAGTATCGATGATTGATGAAGGCAGCCGATATAATTATAAGCATAAATATCTATATCTACATGAAGATGTCATTCCCAATGATTGTTATTCTGAAATCAGCTGATTAAGTTATCACAAACTAAACATTTTGACCAGCGGCTTGCAATGCAACTCGGTGAAATTTCAGACCTAGATAAATTGAATTTCTTACTGAAAATCGTGAAGGTATTAAAGTTTAAAGTGAAAGTTTAAAGGGTCATCTCTCTGCGAATTCTAATAGCATGGTGCCAATTAGACTTGAAAAAATTTCAAGGCACTACAAAGCACTAAGCCCATTCTTACAAGTAGTTTCAAAGTGCACTGGAATTTCAGTTTACTTGTCATTGTATAGAATCCTGATCTACACTATATAGCATTCACTATTGCCTGCTTCTTCTAAGCATCTATAATGTATTAACTACAGTTTGCTTTGAGAAGTGAATTTCTACTTGGTATTTTTTCCTTATCGTTCTGTTGTTTGCCAGTAGTCTTAATTTAATGGATTTTCCCTTTTCAAAAGTGGTTGTGACAATCAAAACACATCATGCAGCCTGCAACTACACAATCAGTCAGTAATTTCTTCCATTAAAGTAGCTCTTCTGGTTACTCTTGCTCACCTAAAAGCCTGAGCCTCATTCAAATTGCAATTTTTTAGAGTTGTTAGTTTTTCATGCAGTCTTTCATTTTTTTTTGTTAGGCACAAAATTAGTATTCACTAGACCTAATCTTTCATCTGCATGTATGCCTATTGTTTGTTCATTAAAGAAAAACCTCTGCTGAATATTGAACTAATAATGAAAATAAATTCCCTAAACTAAAAGTAGCAGTGTGATTTTGGTATTACAATTAGTTGTTAGCATAGAGTCAAGTTATTGACAGGAATTTTCAAATTGAAATGAATGAATTTCATTGTAAGTCAGCAAGATTTAGTCTAAGTAAACATAGCATTACATCGTGTTTTATTTAGCATTTGCAGAAGGCAACATATATTTTAAGGATTATTGTAAACTTAAATGTAATTTTAAGTACTTTCCATGTTTGTTATTGTAGATGGTCTTGTTCTTTAGGATGGATGTGACAACTCCTTGTGTCAAGCTTAACTGATTGACTACTGAATCCCAATCATATGTTTTGCCAAAAAATGTGAAAATGGAGTGCATGTCTACTTTATTTGAGAAAATATTAAAAATACTTTTGAAACTTCATCTAGCCAAACAATACAACAGTTTCATTTTATTAAAAAATATCATTTGCACAAAAATGTATTATGTAATCGAACAATTTCTAGAAAAAAAGTGCTTTCCTCCAGTTTTGCTAATGAACTACATTTTTCATTATATGCTTGTCTTTATAATTTTATTAATTATTTTTTCTGGTGAGTCAATTAAAGTCAATTCAACCTAGAAAAGTTTGAATTTCAGACTTAATTTCAAGCTAGAATATTCACATTTTAGGTCTGCGTTTGCAAACATTGTTGTGTTACTTTACTTTTTATATTTTTTGAAATAAATATCTTTTTAGCTTGTGCCTATTCATGATTAGAATAGTATAATAATATTTAACTTTTCTTCAATTTCAATAGATGAAAATGTTGATCAGTTGGAGTATTCAGTTTAGCTGAATTTTACTTGCTTCTGCGAAAACAATCTTTTGGAGTTGTCTGCCCTCTCTTTAGGTAATTTTTTGACCTATGGTCAACCCAATAATTATAACTTTTTAAAGATGCTTGTGAACCTAACAATATAGCATAACTATCAAACCACATTATTCAATATCTGCATAAAATTTAGCCGATAAGCTGCCACCCAATGAGCTTGAAAAGATATTAGAATTCTAGCTCAGTGCTGCCATCAATGTAGATATTTATAATGATATAAAGCCAAAACTCATTATTTATAATGATATAAAGCCAAAACTCATTATTGCATGAAATTATCTAACCATTCCTGACAAAGAATCGAGATAATAACTCCAAAGTTGGCCATTTGAAACCACAGCAATAATACTTTAAATGTTACAATTGTCAGGTTTAATTTTATACCAAGCCCCAATAAGTACATATAACTATGACAACACAGCCTAAGCACCTCCAATGCAAGAAATTTAGTATTGTGGTGCTGCAAATCCTCCAGTTACAAATGAGTAGAGCTTTCATGATTATTGGTCTACCATAATGTTTATTTAGTTTTAAGGACTAGCATAAATGCAATTATATGCGGGAGGTATTTGAAAAGCTTCCAACTCCATCTTCAACTACGGGCTATTATAATTATGCCGATAAACGAGATACTACACTCAGACTGCCCTGTTATAGTACTATGATTGACTACTGCAAAATTTTTGCCGATAGACAACATTTAATTATGATGTAATGTATCTCGTATTGGTACATAAGTGTTATGTCTGAGGACGAGATACTGTGAAATTATGCCCTGAATATACCGTATTCTCTTACTACATATAATAGAAAATTGAGTAAAATAAACTTATTGAACAACAATTGAAAACAGAAAAATGAAAATACATATACGTTAACACATATTCGTTACCACTGCAACCTGTTTTAATCTCAAAAAGACTAAATACTTTTATTTGCCAGTAAAACTTCAAAGTGAAATATTTTAGTTATAAACACTATATTATAGCTATCAGCTGAGAACCTGTGAAAATGTGTAAAACTTTTACTTGCCTACCCAAGAAAAAAACTAGCTAGGAATGCTGAGTACCAGACAATGAAATCTCCCTGAGGCTAAAAAGCATTGTTTTGACGTATAAAATATTAGGGCTAAAATTTAGACAAAATCTCTTAATATAAAGTGATTTTTGAACCAAGGATCTCTGGCTTGCGAGCAGACATGCACCAACTAACTATTACACCAAAAAAATAACACTGGGAATATATCTCATCACTATATACTTATACATGCTTCAATCAAATAACATTTATAATATCTAAATTAAACCTATAATATAGACAAATATGCTCATTAATCTAAAATACCCAATTTTCAATTTCATGCATAATAGCTCAGAGAGAAACATGGGTGACAGAATTATCAGCTACAAAAAATACAAAATATTTACAATAATAGTTAGCCTTTAAATAATAATATCTGTACTATTTTATGCTTTCTATAATAACAGTATTTACTAAAAAAGAGACTTTTTTGCTGCTACAAAATTTTTCTAAACCATGACGTGGTAGTTATAGGCCAAGTATCACAGACTCATTTTTGAATAGTTGTATAAGTGTCAAAGGCATCAATTTTTATTGCCCATTGTAATCATAATATACTATATATTATTGTTATATAATATATTATATATTATTTTTTGTATAAAACTGTTATATATGAAATGGCTGCTTGCATTTATATTATGAGGTTACCTCCACGCTTTCGCATTGTCACTGAACTTGAATTGTCACTAAAATTGAATTATTTGTAATTTATGCAATGTATTTTTTCTGAATAACTATAATAAGAATAACACTTTTTCGATTGGCAAACTATTAGAGTGGTATTATAAAACAATTGCGTTTATAAAACAGAGAACGAAACATAATACTTTTAATAGAATGAGACCACTTTCTAATTGACCCTAGAGCTCATTTTCTAGCGGCATGAAATGCATCATTTTGCAAAAGTTCTAGGTTTAATACGCTGTCAGATATTCTGATGCATTATTGATGAAAGATCATATATCAATTTTTTAAACATAAGCAAACATGAACAAACAGCATATTCGGTATATAATTGGACGTTTTAGCTCAATACCTTCACATTTCTTCACATTCACATCTCTGATACGTTTCAAGAATTTGGTATAATTAAAGTATATTATAAAATGGGTAAGTTATATAAGTTATATTACCTTTCAGTTGAGTTAAATTAACCAAATATTTATGTTTTCCAAATTTAAAGAAAAACAAAATAATAAAATTATATTTAGTAAAAAAATTATAAAGCACTTAATATATAGCTATTTTTAATATAAAATCCTGTTGTTGTAATTGTATATAGTTTACAAAGCTAGCATAAAGATTTATAAAACTATAATATATAATAGTTTTATAAATCTTATATTCATAAATTTGCTTTAATACAGCTTTTACTGTTAACAATTGAGCAACTGTTTGGTTTGGTTGATTTATCATAAAAAAAATATTAATATAAATAATTTATTGATTGTTACGTTTCATTTTAGTGTCTGTAAAAGCTAGTATAGCAGTATGCGCTGTTGCTCTATTTATTGGTAAGTTTCATCTAACTGATATTTGACTAGAATATAAAAAATGTTTTGAAGTAACTCAGTGCATAATCAAGGAGAACAGCTATAAACCGCAGCAAAACATACTATACCGTGAAACGATACATCACTCCTCTCTTATTGCATAATTATAACTATAACTAATTGTGCTTATATAATTATTTATTCTTTTGTACTTTTAGCTATGGCTGAAGTGAAAAGCGATTCTTCTAGTGATTCTCGTGAGTATAAAAACAGCATTTCAATAGGTTCAGATGGTTTAGAGTAGTGAAATCACACACACAGCATATATAGCAATGTTATGTTGCGATATAGATGGCAAAATATAGTGCAATTGTAATAATTATTGATTAAAAACAAAATTAAATGTGTGCAACTATGCTGATAAGTTTCTAATTGTGTCAATATAATCAAGCTAATAAGAAACTATCTGAATTTATTATATGTATTTAAAGAATTTGTTTAATTGCAGCTTGTGAAGACATCCTTTATGAAGAGTTTTGCGATTTCAAAAAGACAATTCAGACAAAGAAACGCAGCGATTGTATAAAGTTTGTAAACATACATATAATAATTTTCCTGCGATACACATGCTGACTCACATTTGTATCTGATATATTCAAATTAATACAACTATGTAAAACATCAACGTATACTTTAAGTTTTTTTTCAGAGCCAGAAATAATTTGCTGACGGCTACTGGCACTTGTGTTGCTGATAATCTAGTGTTACTATCATTTCGAGGAATTCAGTACATAAGACTGTTCAGATCCTACTGTAAAGGCATTGCCTTTCCACAAAATGGTAAGTATCTTTATAGGTTTCCTAGTTGTAATATTTAGTCATTAAGTTAACTTCTTTCAATAACAAATGCTTGTGACTAAATAATATTTACTTTCATTGATTTTAGAATGTGATAAAGTTTCGGACTGTCTGCAGATAGCATTTGACAAAAAAGGAAAGAAACTTTTTTGGTAAGAGCTGTTTTATTTTGGTTCTAGAGTTTGATTGTTTTTTTAAGTATTCGTCTGAATTATGTAATCTAGAGAGAAAACGAATTTGTTTAAATATAAGGTCTAAATGTTTGCTTTCAGTTTGATCCCAAATAAATGTTTCAAGTCTTTTTTACTATACCTATAGTCTAAGAAATTGGCCAGTGTATGTACCACACACCACACACTACACACCACACACTTCACACCACACACTATGCACGCACGCACGCACACGTGCACACGTGCGCACACTCGCATACACACACGCACGGACACACACGCATACACACACACACACATATAGTTATATATAGTATATGAAATATAAATATAAAATATACATATGTAGATTGGAAGCTGAAAAAAATTTTTACGGTTACTGATATTGAAAGAAGAACTAAATAAAACTTTGTTGTAGTAACAAGAAGAATCCCGCAAACCAGTGCTACAAGAAGGCTAAGAAAACATGTTCAGTGGCAGATCAATATCAAGATGTACTTATTAACAGAGCTTTTCTAGCAGTCTGTACATCCAATAAGAAGTTTTATACCATCGAAAAACCTGTTTTACCTTCTTGCTCCAAACACTAAGAGGAAAACACAAAAGTTTACTGTCAGTGGTTATTATTTCCAAAACACTTTTCGTCAGCTTTAAGCTTTTTGGACACAGGTGCATGCAGCATATGTTGATCTTCGTAAAAATAAAACTTCAAATTGTTATCTATTTCACACGTTGAATTTTCTAATATAGACACATAATTTTTATTAACGTGTTGATTTTTAAATGTTTTTATTGTAACTAATGCCAGTAAAATTAAATAAAATGTATTAGCGTATATAAATCTTTCTGGGCTTGTTAATAATGTTAGTTATGGAGTTACTTCAACTGTGTGCGTGTGCGCGTGTGTGCGTGCGTGCGTGCATGCGTGCGTGTGTGTGTGTATATATAAACAATATATAAACAGGCAGACAGAAACTGATAGACAACTGGCTGCCTTACCAGAACAACAGAATGGTGTGAGCAATAACATGTTGAAAATGGCATAAAAGCACTTATAGTTATAAAATAAATACTAAATGAAAATCTTGTAAATCCAAGTGTCTCAGTCTTTGACAGAAATTTCTACAGTTATAAATCATGATATTAATAATTTTGGCCTATGATTATATCTAATTACTTTCAAATATTGACAAATGATAGTGATATTAC
This sequence comes from Bugula neritina, assembly GCA_964035545.1. NCBI lineage: Eukaryota > Metazoa > Bryozoa > Gymnolaemata > Cheilostomatida > Bugulidae > Bugula > Bugula neritina. The sequence continues at coordinate 4,261,365 of OZ037769.1, forward strand.
GTCATCTATTCATGTTTGTAGTATCACTGAACTGCCTGTGACTTGCAGAATGTCAATTTGTAGACAATCACGAACAAATTTCTGCACAATTAACCATCAAACTGAAACCTTCAATAATATTAAATAACAACGATAATGTTTTCATAACCTACAACGCAATATTTTCAAATAGCATGAATTATATTATTATTTTGCCACCATATTACAAATTACAAAATCATTAGGGTTTATCTTTTGCCAAGTCTTAGAATTTCCTGTTATTGACAAAAGATTACATCAATTTTATTATGTGATGTAGATTAATGGGACATCGTGTTTAATATATAAGTTGGTATTGTAGTTGTATATCTTCACCTTTACAAACTCTTCTCTTCTACATCTTAGGACTTCAACTTAATGAAAAATGGGTATGTATGTATAAATATAAATATATATAAATATATATATAAATATATATATAAATATATATGTAAATATAAATATATATGTAAATATATATAAATATTATATGTGTGTGTGTGTGTGTGTGTGTGTGTGTGTGTGTGTGTGTGTGTGTGTGTGTGTGTGTGTGTGTGTGTGTGTGTGTGTGTGTGTGTGTGTGTGTGTGTGTGTGTGTGTGTGTGTGTGTGTGTGTGTGTGTGTGTGTGTGTGTGTGTGTGTGTGTGTGTGTGTGTGTGTGTGTGTGTGTGTGTGTGTGTGTGTGTGTGTGTGTGTGTGTGTGTGTGTGTGTGTGTGTGTGTGTGTGTGTGTGTGTGTGTGTGTGTGTGTGTGTGTGTGTGTGTGTGTGTGTGTGTGTGTGTGTGTGTGTGTGTGTGTGTGAGTGAGTGAGTGAGTGAGTGAGTGTGTGCGCGTGTGTCTGTATATGTAAAACAAAAATTTCAAATTCTGTTGACCCGTAAATTTATTTAAATTTATCCAAAAACATTTGTGATGATTTCATGCTATAATTCAACACTATTATTTAAAAGACAAAGAATAGAATGGTAAATATAAAGTTTTCACTTCACGTTCTGAAAACCTATAACTAATTGTAGTGCATAAGTAGAGGCTGATGCTCATTTACCGCTGAGTAACCTTAGGCCAGAGAAGCGCTAGGGTTATATTTCATTTTTATTTCCAACCAGGAATCAATCAGAAAATGATGGTTCATTAATCTTTCTTATATAACAGACCAACCTAAAACCTTGTTGGTCTATGCCTATAGTAGGATACTGATTACACTAATTGTCATATTTTTTTGCTATAATTAGCCTAAACTTCTCTCTAATGTGAGAGCTTAATAGCTAACAGTAGTTAGCTATATAGCTGAATCAAGCTGAGGCATTCTAGCTTAGAAACTGAATCTGCAATAACAATTAGTGGCGGAGCAGGCACAAACCTCGGCTCAGATGATGTGTAGTCTCCAAGCCCAGTCTATAGTTCAAAAAAAACTTTACAGTAAACTTTATTATAAAAAGAAATACTGTTAACTATACATACATACGAACATTGCATCTGCTTTTTTACCATTTGATATTTCATTTTGTTATAGAAATTATATATGTGTACCAGTGCATGTTCAACTGGTCATGCAACATAAGTGAATTGCTTATTAGGTTGACTCAACATACGCTGAATCACAATAACATAAACCATATATAGCGAAAAAATGATTTTGCTTATTTTCAGTGTCTGTGAAAGTTATTATAGCTACATGTGCAGTTGCTCTATTTACTGGTAAGTGGTAACAATTGATATCAAGTGGCAAAATTTAATGTATATATAATGTTGATATAAAGTATTATATTTTATTTATCATTACCTCACTCTTGTGTAAAACTATTTGAATATTTAAGTTGTCAGTTTTAATAGAATTATATTATTTTTGTTACATGTAGGTATTGCTGAAGTAGAGAGTGGAGCTAGTAAGTATGAAAATATGTTTTAATAAGTGTCGTTGTTTGTTTATTTTGTACTTTCACACAGTAGAATGATGCATGGGTTAATAACCTGTAAGAAAATACCATATACAGTTATGCCCATGGTTATATATAGTCAAAGTTTAAAGGTATGAGATAAGACTATATAAGATGCTATAAATAGGTTTCATTAAATAAGATGCCACCATCAAATGTTATATTAGTTTGTCCCATTTTTGGCTATTATTTTAAAAACTTTTAAAAACTTTTAAAAAAATAAAAATCCATAAATTAATAAAATTGTGGTTTTAAAAACAAAAGAAAAGTATTATTGATGGACTTTTTATAACTAAAGACAAAAATGGTAAAGTTTAAAATACTAACAGTTGTAATTTAAATTAAATTATACTTTTATAGACACATTGCATGAATCAGCATTCTAGGCTACATGCATGGATATTACAGGAGTGTTTTACCTTGACACTACATTATATATATTATTATATATACATAAAGCAAAATTATTAGAGCATTAAATAAATACATTATTTTGTAGCATGTGAAGTAAATCTTTGGAACTTGTTTTGTCCTTTTAAAAAGTTAGTTATGACTCAGAAACATGATGATTGTTTGAGGTTTGTACGAATATATTAAAATTCATGCTTTATGAAACATCCTAAAACTTTTATACATTATTCAAATTAGTATAATTTTATGAGCCATCAATATATATTTTTTCATATATATAGTGCCAGGGATAAACTGCAGGTAGCTGCTTTCAGCAGCAATTGCGTTGTCCGAGATCCTGTCAAAAGAGTGTTTCAAGGAATTCAGTTTATAAACCTGTTCAAGTTCAACTGTAAAGGCATTGAATTCCCGCAAGATGGTGAGAATATTTCATGTTTTGTCACTTCTACAAAGTTTTTGAGACAATCTTTCAAACAAAACTTATTTAATTCAGCTGGCCATAAAATATTAGGTTTTTTGCTGTTTTAGGGTGCGGAGAACTTGCACGATGTCTACAATTTGGGTTTGACAAAAGCGGGAAAAAGCTGCTTTGGTAAGATCGAGCTCTTTGTAATGGTTTTAGAGTCAAATCAATGCTTTTAACTATTTTTTAAGATTCAGTAATGCAAGTGTGGGTACTTAAGAACAAAAAAATCCATCTATATAGTTAGTTTGAAACTCTCTTTTGAGTCTGACTTTCAATATTACGTTAAATAATACTTTCAATATAATATATATATATATATATATATACTGTATATATATATACTGTATATATATACTGTATATATATACTGTATATATATACTGTATATATATACTGTATATATATACTGTATATATACAGTATATATATACATACAGTATATATATATATATATATATATACTGTATATATATATATATACTGTATATATATACTGTATATATATACTGTATATATATACTGTATATATATACTGTATATATATATATACTGTATATATTAAAATTCATTTTAGTGATAAAAAGAAATCAGTTGACAAGTGCATGCAGTATGCTATGAAAGGCTGCTCGTTGGCAGAAAGCGTTCGTGACTTGGTAGTTAGACAAGCTTTTCCAAAAGTCTGCAAATCTAACAAGACATTTACCATGAAGAAACCTGTTGTACCTGTTTGCCACAGCCGCTCACATAAATACTGATGCTCCTAACTATACTAGCTAATGTTTCCTAACCACCCTACGTGGTAGATGTATACATGCATCCACTTCTAACTATTTTAATGTATTCAAGACACATGTAAATCATATATTATAAAAACAAAATAAATATACTTTTTCAACTATTTTTTAATTCAGTCTTTGCAAATTAAACAAACTTTCATTTAGCAAGTTTTACTATAACTTTAACAGCAATATATTACTGTTATAGTAAAACTATTGGTATACCAATAGACCCAAATTAGGCCATTTCACTTAATTTAATACACACTGGAAATCTTTAGTTTTTAGCTATTTTTTACAATTTAGTTTCTAATGAACATGGGCTTTTGTCTAAAATTAGTAAAATATCAAATAATACATTTAAATAATCAAGGTTCTTTTTAATTTTGCTCGATTTCCAATGTTTACTATACCAATTATTTAGCTACTTTTGATTGCGGACCGTTACGGTTTTTCCATAACGGTCCGCAATCCAAATTACCTAAACAAATAGAAAAAAATTTGGAAAATTAAGCAAAATTAAAAATAACTCTGATTATTTAGGTGCATTTACTGATATTTTACTTATAGTTTTGAGCAAAACCCAATTAAGTTCATTAGCAGCTAATTTGTGAAAAATAGGTAAAAACTGGAGTTCTCCAGTGTGTATGATTAAATTAAGTAAAATGATCCAATTAAAGTTTTAATGCTTGTTTATATTATGTCTGGTTTTGTTGATAATAATGCTATACTGACTTTATATCAACTTTGTGTCATAATTGAAAATCATTGCATATATGGCAACATATTTGTTAAGCGGTGGAAGCAATATGAATCTTGTTTTTTTTACGAAATTATCACAAATTTATTAAACAGTGTTTATATTTAAAATAAAAAATATTGGCATAAATATCATATTAGCATTACAAAACTCAGTATTTGAAAGTTGTCAATTACATAAACTTTATAGATGCATATAAAAGTTGTACTAGAAAGTTGATTTCTGTAGTTTCCATACATGTATGTATACATGTATACATGTAAATGCAAACTGCAACCACACATTTATTCATAGGAGCATACATATGCATAATGTGAATTAATGGAAACAACTTGTGAAGTGAAGTGAAGTAATGACTAAAAACCATGACATGCATAACTCCAATGTTGCCCAGTACTTAAAAACAAATTAGGTAAATGAATCTGAATTTTTTTTATACTCCTGTGTAAATTTAATTTACAATGCTCTCTGCTTGACTTAAAAAGCTTAGCATAAAGCTTATAACTTTTGTAATTATTTAATAGTTTTCAGCATTTTTATCTTTTTGAAGTAGTCTTCTATTTTTTTCACATAGAGTTATTGACATTGAACGCACACAAACTCATCAATCCTTATAGTGTCAAAGATATTGACTCTAATTGACCATTGTGTAATATTGTCATACAATAACTGCATGGTGAATTGTGAATTAGGCCATTGATTCTTGATTTAAATATTACTGAATTGTTTTTGACCCACTCAATCTATCATCATGTAAAGAAATGCTATTAAACTGCATGGCCGGCTAACTATTGTACTTAAAATGTAATTCTACAGCAATAATTTTGTTTATAACCTACTTAATATTATATATATACCTTTAAGTTTGAATAACATAAAAATCATTTCTTGATTTTGGAAATAATTCTTTTGTTGCCCACAATTCATCGTATTGCAAAATAATCAACGGTTATAACCGGTCAAGTTTTATGATTTCTTAGTAATAATAAGAGATTATATCAATTTTATTACAAAACGTAAATTGCACAAACATCATATTTTGTATATAATTAGAATTTTTAGCTAAAGCTCTTCATATACCTTTAACCATACACACTTTTTATCCTTCTTAAGACTTCAACAGACTAAAAATTTTGATACAAAAATTATGGGTAAGTATATTATATATTAATAATTTATAATTCCGTTTACTTTTGAATTCATATAATTTAAAAATTTTAAAAACATATTTTGTAATAATATTAAATGCTTTTTATTTGTATTCCATTCATTAAAAAAGAAAACATGCAATAAGATTACACTTTAGGTATTAAAGAAAAAGTGCTATTATAACTATACGAATAATACATATTTCTGTTGAAAAAAAGTAATGTTATACTGAAATAACTTCTACCCTCTATATACTTTGTGTCATGCATAGTGTACTTTAATGTAACGTAATAACTTTTGAATTTTCATCATTCATTGTTACTCTGAAGATGGGCACAGTGGTGCCCGAAATATTAGTTGATTACTTTGCCTAATAAAGTAATAAAACAACAATTTTTCTCGTATACTTACTCATAATGTTATACTATATATATATATGTACATACACTTGTCAGTGCAATTTTAGCAGAACATATCATAAAAAGCAATTTTGACTCAAAATACTATATGAAATACAAGAAATATAAGGATTTTATGTTTATTTCAGTTTCTGTGAAAGTCATCGTAGGTACATGTGCTGTTGCTTTTTTTATTGGTAAGTGGTAACATTTAATATCAAGTATCATGGTATTAACATTGAACATGTGATATTGTTATAAAATATCATGTTGTATAAAAGCTTTTGTTAGTAAAAAAAATGACATATATGGTAAATTATTGCCTCCCTAGCTTTTGTGTAAGAGCTCTTTGAGTATTTAAGTTGTCAGTTTTAATAGAATTACATTATTGTTTTCACATTTAGGTATTGCTGAAGTAGAAAGTAGATCTCTTCACGACAAACCTAGTAAGTATGAAAATATAGTTTGATAAGTGTATAGCTATTGTGTTTTTCTGTACTTTCACGCAGTAAAAGATGTATTGGATAAATAATTTATAATAAAAATATACTATACAGCTATGAGAAATGCATAGTCAAAGCTCAATGAATATTATAGTTCTAACTGTAGACTAAAGGGTGTTATAGTAATATTTACGTATCATATAGCAGTTTATTTATATCCCATATGATTTCAAATTCATCATTTTCACTTTACGAGCATTATGATAAAATTTGATCATCAAAAATAAAATGAATGTTTTATGTTTTTGTAAAATATGTTTTGTAGCTTGTGAAAAGAATCTTTACAACCTGTTTTGTGAATTTAAGACATTAGTAATGACACAAAAGCGCGATTATTGCCTGAGGTTTGTAAGCATATGTATAGCATATATTATACTGAAATTTATGCTATATAATACTTTGTAACATTTTCTATAATTACATTGAACTTTGTATGTAACTAAATATAAGGCATCAGGGTATTATTTGGACTGTATATAATACTTAGAGCCAGGGATAAGCTATACTCTCAACAATTGTGTTGTTAAGGATCCTGTCAAAAGGACGTTTCAAGGATTTCAGTTCATGAACTTGTTCCGATCCAACTGCAGAGGCCTTGACTACCCACAGGCGGGTAAGCATCTGTCTATAAGTCAATTTTTTTAAAAAGTTAATAACACTTGTAAAAGATTTTAAGCAGTGTAGTTTAAAACTAAACATTTAACGTAAGCGCTGTTGTTTATATATAGTCAAAGAGACATATATGGTCTTTTGATCTGTAGATAGAGTAGCTTGAAAGGACGTTTATAAAATAGATCTCTTTAATTGTGTATATAAGGGTTAATAAGTCAACTGAAAAACAAATGTTTTTATTTGTTTGCTGATTTTTATAGGATGTGGCGAGATTCAATATTGCCTAAAGATGGCTTTTGACAAAAGCGGAAAAACACTTCTTTGGTGAGACTTTGTATGGCTGCTTCAGTGTTACATTATATTGATTTTTTGTTTTTAGCTCAATATAGTATATGGTTGAGCTAATGCATAACGGAAATGAAGGAAGAAAAATTTAGCGTAATTGTTGGCTTTATGTTTTCTTTTAAACACATGATTTTTAGTAAAACCTGTGCTTTTTTGTTAATATCTTTTTTAGAATAATTATATTGTCAGTGAAAATGTTTTCATTTTCTGTGCTTCTGCTCATTTTCTAATTATTTCTATAAAATATACTTTCAGTACTTCAAACTTAAATTTATTTCATTATATCGATATATATATTAAAATGTTCTTTTTAGTGATGAAGAGAAATTAGTTGACAAGTGCTACCAGTATGCTATGAAAAGATGCTATTTAGCTGAGCAATTTCGAGATGTAGTTGTTAGACAAGTTTTTCCAAAAGTCTGCAAATCTAGCAAATCTTATACAATGAAGAAACCTGTTTTACCTTATTGTCCCAAGGTTCACAAACCTGTAAAACTTTAATGACTAACATGTCTTCAAAAGCCTTTATATGTACTTTGAACTACTTTAAGTTAATTTGAGAAATAAACAATAAAAACAAATAACATAAAAATTTCAATGAAAAATTTTCTAATTTATGCTTTCTAAATTAAACATAGATTTTATTGAGAGATTTTAAATTTTTGCTATATACAGTCTTATTATAACAATTTAAACCCAAATAAAAGTCAAAATTCTTCAAGTCCTAATTTGTGTTGTTGATATAATAGATTAACCAAAAGCTATACTGCAGTCTCTATTCACTTTGTATTTTATTTAAAAATGCATTATGTATAATTTAAACATCACGCATAATCAAAATATAAAAACAATATGAACCATACCACTTTCTGTTGTAAGAAATGATAATAAATCACCTACTGAATATCGCGTAGGTTTAAATTAATATATACTGATATTATAAATGTTTTGTTGGAATTACACAGATCAAAAAGTTCTAAATTAGTTAAGAAACAAGATAATTTGTGCAAAGCATGTGCAAAGAAGTATCAGTCATATAAGTTTATTATACGGAAATAGAATATACACATCAAATCACAAAGTGACTTGGTTTGTATATGAATACTAGCACGACGCTCATAAATTCTTATAAACATTGACTGTAATCGACCATTGTGTAGCATTGTCATGCAATAACTGGTAACTTAGAGGATTAGGCCATTAATTCGTGTTTTTAGTATCATTGAATTTTTTGCGACCTACACAATATATATTCACGTATAGAAATGGAAGTAAACCGGCATGGCCGGCAAATTATTATATACTTACAATGTAATTTTGCGAAACAATTGTGTTCATAACCTATTTAATCAATATATATAATAATTTTATTAACACAAAAGTAGTTTCTTGACTTTAAGGAAGCAATTCATTGGTCACACACAATTCATGGCATTGCAAAATAATTAAGGGTTTATATTTTGTCAAGTAATATCATTTATTAATAATAGAAGATTATATCAATTATATGACAAGAATGGATTGCACAATCGTCGTGTTTTATGTATATAAGTAAAAAATTTATTTGAAGTTCTTCACACCTCTTTATGTACACATCTTTTATTCACTTGAGACTTTAAAGAACAGAAGATTTTGATACAAAAATGGGTATAAGTATATATTTTAATAATTTATAATTCTGTTTACTTCTGAATTCATTTACAAGCTTCAAAAAATGCATATATTGTTATTATGCTTTTGTTCAAAATTATTAAGACAATGTAACAACAAGATTACATTTTATAACTAAAAAAGAAGTTATATTACCTATAGACAATTTTTACAATACATATTCCAATTCAAAATAACTTTTGCTTTACTATGATATATTGCTGATTTTTCAAAACAACATTAGCTCTACATTAAAACAATTTTTTTTAATAAAGTTGAAATACATACACTAAACAAAACTGAATTGTTAAAAAGGTTATGTTTATTTTTAGTGTCTGTGAAAATCATCATAGCTACATGCGCTGTTGCTCTATTCACTGGTAAGTGGTAGCATTCAATATCAAATACATGGAGTAACATATTGAACATATGATATTGGTATAAAATATTATATTGTAGACGTTTTTGTTAGGAAAAAAATGACATATTATAAATTAATGCTTCAATCCTGTGTAAGAGCTCTTTGAGTATTTAAGTTGTCAGTTCTAATAGAATTATATTTTTGTTTTCAAATGTAGGTATTGCCAGAGTAGAGAGTAGATCTTATCACGACAAACCTAGTAAGTATGAAAATATATGTTTTAATAAGTGCAGTTGTTTTGCTATTATATAGTTTAATACAGTTAAATGATTTATTGGATAAATAGTATGATATATTACCATAATAAATATGTGATTAATAATTATATTATTTAACCAATTATAACAATTATTTATTACAACAAATAATTTAATAGTAATAATATAAACAAATACTATACAGTTATCAGCAGTGGTCAAGGTTTAAAGGAATTATGATAAACTGTGTTATTGTAATTTTACAAAGATGGCCTATTATATTTACTTACTTTATTAATTGCTCACTTGATAAAAACCTTTAGCATTTAGCTTTCCATTTCTATAATTAAACTGAACATGAATATAATATGACATTATATAGTTTTAACTGTGCTTTAAAGAACTTTACAATAATATTTATGTAGCAAATAATTTATACCATACAATTTCAAATTATCAGATTTCACCATGACATTACGATAAAAATGTATCAAAAATGTATGTATGTCTTATATTTTTTTGTAAAATATGTTTTGCAGCTTGTGAAGATAACCTTTACAACCTGTTTTGTGAATTTAAGACGTTAGTGATGACGCAAAAACGAGATTATTGCTTGAGGTTCGTAAGCATACAGCATATTATATTGAACTTTACTCTATATATATGTATATATATATATATATATATATATATATATATATATATATATATATATATATATATATATATATATATATATATTATACTTTGTAACATTTTTTGTATAATATCAAAATTATCATATAATTAAATATAAGGCATCAGGGTATTATTTGTACTATATAATATTTAGAGCCAGGGATAAGCTATACGCAGCGACTCTCAACAATTGTGTTGTTAAAGATCCTGTCAAAAGGACGTTTCAAGGATTTCAGTACATAAACTTGTTCCGATCCAACTGCAAAGGCATTGACTACCCACAGGATGGTACGAACCAATCTCGTTTGATATGTCTTAAATCAACTTTTCAAGAAAAAAAATTTAATCGAGTCAGCTGAAAACAACATATTTTTATTTATATTCACTTCTTTTAGGTTGTGGAGAGATTGAACATTGTCTAAAGATGGCGTTTGACAAAAGCGGAAAGAAACTTCTTTGGTGAGAGTGTGCATATTTGCTTCAGTATTAAGTTATATTTTTTTACTATTCCTTAAAGCAATATAGTTGACCTAATCATGCCTCAGAGAAATTAAGGGAGCAACATTTTAGTTGCTGCCTTTATGTTCTCTTTGAAATATAATTTCTAATAAAACCTTTGTTTTTTGTTGATGCCTTTTTTAAATTATAATTATATGCATATATTTGTATGTTCGGTGCTTTTGCTTATTTTCTATTTATTTCTATTAACATAACATTTCAGTAATTTCAAGCTTAAATTAATTTCATTTCACCTATATATACTAAAATCTTATTTTTCAGCGATAAAGAGAAATCAGTTGACAAGTGTTACCAGTATGCTATGAAGAAATGCTATTTGGCTGAGCGCTTTCGAGATGTGGTTGTTAAACAAGCTTTCCCAAAAGTCTGCAAATCTAGCAAGTCTTATACAATGAAGAAGCCTGTTTTACCTTATTGTCCCAAGGTTCACATACCTGTTAAATTTTAATGACCATGCACTGTTTCCAAAAGCTTTTATTAACCCTAGTATACTTTGAACTAATTTAATTGCTTTTGAAAAATAAGCAGTATACATCAATAGCATAAAAAACTCAATAAATGATTTTCTAATTCATGCTTTTTATATTAAACATAAATGTTGTTAATTGAGATTTCAATCTTTTGCAATACAACCTTAATACCAATTTAGACTCAAATAAAAGCCAATGCTCTTTATACTTTCTTGTCTTGTTGATAATAAATTTACCAAAAGGCTATATATATTATACACTATATACAAGAATTATATGTTTTATGCTGTAAAGAAAGGTCTTTCTAAAAAAACTTATAAATGGTTTAGATATACTATATAAAAGATGAAATTATAAACCAACGCTCTGCACCATCTCAAAGACCTAAATATATAGTAACCTGTTATATTATGTTTAATACATTAATTTACCAGCAAATGATATCTAATCTGTGTCAACAATTCAAGTTCTTGTTAGCAGCTATAATTTACATATAGCCTTTATATAGAGTCCACATATGTGCAGGTGTCAGTTTATATGTTTTAAACTTGCATGATTATGTAATGAATGATAACTTATATCTTGCATAAGTTGGATGAAAATTTTGAAATCTTTTATATATGTAACATCATTGCATATTACGTAAAGGTAATTTGTGCCAATTATTAATAAAACAAACATATCCATATAAAGGCAGTGCATTTAACTTTATTCTAGTAAACAAGCATTGTTTTTATATTAGCATTATTAATAAACTTACAATTAACAGGACACTTTTGAAAAGTATAAAAATTCTATTTATTTTTGTTTTGCTTCAGTTACATTTTTAAAGAAATTTCTATTGCGTATATCACGTAGTCAGCAAAAGAACAACTAATAATGCTGCTGACTGGAACAGGTATTGGGTAAAACAGGTCCTTTGTAGAAATAGTCTTGGTCAGAGTTGCAGCTGAGCATTCTGCTTCTGCTACTTTGTGATTATAGCAATTTTCAGCTGGAGTCTTCTTGGCCCCCAAAAAACTTCCTTCCATATAAATTTCTCAAACGTGTAGCGACAACAAACACCTGGGTTTATATGCACATGATGCCTAGAAGTATTTTGGTTATATTTATTATAATATAATGAAAGAAAACAGGATATCATAAACCCCTTTCTTGTTCCGCCAAAAAAGTTTTAGGCAAACAGAAAATCCCAGCAACAATTCACCACAATAAAGTAATTAACACCAAACCTCTTTCTTTTCCTTTTATATTGTAAAATATATCTTTACAAACAATTATTTTCAGTCACTTATAGCTGAAATAGTCCATGGTCTAAACTGAATTGTATAAGATTTTAAAAAAAATTGTGGTATGTTATAAAATAAACTGAAACGTTATATTCTCGATATACATGGTATAAATATATTATATTATTACACATATGCTTATAAAAAACCAGTAGCAATATATAAAAAATCAGTTTTAAGTGCATCTTGGATATAAATAATACATACAGGAAATAATGCAAAATGTGGCAAAGTAGTGAGCTGGTAGAGAAAATACATACTCTGTATAACATGAAAACATGTAGCTAAGTGCAGGTGCGTGAAAAGACAGATCTTAATAGACAGATATCATGGTAAAATTATTAACAGTAAAGTATATAGAACGGATCCGTAGTACTTTAATAGAAACATATGAGCAATAGACTTTTAAAAATGTTAAAATAATGCTAATTTATACATGTAGTAATGTAAAAAAGTTTTAGAAATGACAACATTCTACCAAGTGCAACTAATAACGCAAAATCACGTTTTATTCAACGATCATAGGTGACCGGCAAGACAGGGTGGATATTATATTTTATCTGATTATCAGATATACTAAACAATTTAATGTTTGGAGTTGCCTTACACTTGTTATTATGAGAAAAAAATTCACTGATAAAACTTTCGATATTAAAACGAAAAAACTGATTGACAAAAGCTTAAAAAAGTTAAAATTATTCGTCTATAGTAGAGTCAAGAGTTGGAGTTTTTCGGAACGATACGTCTCGTAAAATTCACAGGAAAAACTCCTTTCCGGCCAGTCTTCTTGTTGCAACCCATCAGCCATCCCTCGTCCTCGTCGTCAGGGTCCTCAAAACTTATAACTTCAATGATCTCTCCGATCTCCAGTGACAATTCATCCTCGTCCTCTGCAGTGTAGTTGTGAGTCACCAACACCTACACATAATAGTGATTGATACAACATTATTATATGCTATACTTTAGGCTGTAGAGGACACAACTTCCATCATACTATTATATGCTGTACTATATGCTGTAGAGGACACAACTCTTACTAGAGTACTACATGCTAGGCCACCAGCAAGCTGTGGAGTGTGAACACTATTACAGTATTATATTATGCTTCACCAAGCTGCGCAGTTTGCAAGGCAAACCTGCTGTCTTAACTGTGCATTTACCACAAATCTTATTTAACTTTTCAGCTTATTTGGTAACATTAATACACCTTCAAATGGTTTAAATGATCTGGGGTTGCGTTCACTGGTTTTGCCTGGACATGATTACCACTATTTCAGTTTTTAATATAATTATTTTTAAATTGAGCAAACATTTTTTTAGTCAAATTTTAGGACACTGAATGGGCCAACTTAACTTATTTAGTGCTGCAAAACACCAGCAATAAAAGAATGGGGTGCTGCCATCAATTTCACAGTCGCAAAAAACCACACAAATTCAATTAGAAAAAAAATTTCTCTTTCTGTTGAGGCAGTGCCGCAGTAAATGAACGGGCAAATTCTATTGGTCAGAAAGCAATAAATTCAGGCAGAAAATTTACAAAGCCTGTTACAAAAAGTAGTTTATATTACAATCTAGCATACACACAATATACTCAATCATATATGCTGAGTCATACCTGCTGTCCGGCAGCGATTTCCTTCTCAGACGTAGATTCTGTTTCCAAGTCAGCTGCAGTCTCTACATTCTGGTAGAGAGAAGCTTCGTCATCCTTAGTCTTACTTGAGACTATAAAAATCAGAGAATATTGTATAGTCTGAGAGAGCAGCCTGCATACAATGTTCATAGACTACTAGAATGATATACTGTGACGGCACACTGAGCGTAACTTTATAGTTCGTAAAAGCTAATGACTGTCATGCAATAACCATAAACAATATGAAATATTAAATTCCTAATATTATAATAGCAAAGTATAACAAATGGTGCAATGAGAAAAATACGCAACTTGTAGAAGTTGTCCTACCATTTGCTGCGTGACTGTCATCTGTTACTATGGCTTCAGCCAAAAGAATTGTCTCCCCATCGTCGGAGCTTCGTCTACGTTCAGAATTCTGTGACTGATGAGGGAAAGTCTAGACGTGCGAATAACAAACAATGTCAAGAATTACGACCATTCTCACGTTAGTGATGATGTCACCATGGCAAGAAACAAATACACAGCCTGTGATGTGAGGCAACTGTAGAGTGTCAAAACCAAAAAAAAGACATTCTGTATGATTGAAACTAGTGCAATGCATGGACAGATAATATAGGTGTTAATTGGATACTAAAAAGTTATGTGATTATAAAGACTCAGTATGTAACATTAACAGACAGATTGTCAAGTTTTTACACCAAATGGTAATCGATTAAAAAATTGTCAAATGTAAAGATTTGAACCAAAAAGTATTCGATTAACAAAAGACTTAAATTTTCCATGAACAGAAAAAATATATCTTGGAAAAAAAAACAGGATAGAAGATGAAACGTCTCAACAGACTGTATGACATAATAAAACAATGTGAGTGCAGACAACAAGCTCACGTAGGGACACGCTGGGACATACTATGTCAAGGGAAACCCACCTCGGTTGATTGACAGAGAGTGACAGGGTGTGCAGGTGACAAGCTAGGGTGCACTG
Source organism: Bugula neritina (assembly GCA_964035545.1). NCBI lineage: Eukaryota > Metazoa > Bryozoa > Gymnolaemata > Cheilostomatida > Bugulidae > Bugula > Bugula neritina. Next base: position 4,276,584 of record OZ037769.1, read on the forward strand.
TGGGGTGACACTGAGCAGCAGGTGAGTTAGCAGAAAGCACAGATTTAGGGAGAGCAGCTACGTCCATTGCAACATAACTATCATCATCTAGCTGCACATACACATTAGCAGAATATAGGAGCAGTTCAATATTATTTAGCACTTGGAGTTGTCTTCACGTTAGACACTAGTTCTATGAACAAGACTAAAGAAAGAAAATGGAGATCTCAAACACAGTATAAGATGGTTTTCTACTCGGCAACAATCTATACATGGAAGCAGGAAACTGGCAAGTTACCCTTTGATTTGAATGTGTCTGATGGTTGCCGTCATCAACGTCTGAATATTCGTTCTCAGAAAACTCTGCCGGTTTATTTGCCGTTGAACTGTCGCCTGCAGATCACAGGAAATACTAGTATTCAAAGCACAGTTTGATATAACACAGTCACTATAATATAATTATTTGCAGAATTGATTACATTTAATGATAAAGTAAATGATAACTAAATACAAAATATCCTTAGAAATATGAAGATAACATCTCCAATCCAAAATTATTCCTACAATGATCAGTTGCATCACCAGCAGAATATAACGCAGATTAAGAGAAAGGATTCGAAACACATCATTGCATACACTCACTATACATGTATTATACTATATGGTAAATATACAGCAGCCACTATACATGTACTATACTATATGGTAAATATACAGCAGCCATTATACATGTATTATACTGTATGATAAATATAAAACAGTCATATTATGTACTATACTACATGGTCACTATACAGTATTATACTATCTGGTAAATATACAGCGGGGGTGTAACTATTTATAGCTTTCCATACACATCATACTTCAGCCTGAGCACTGTATATTGTTATAAATTTGTGACATTCAAATGCATTACATCATTACTGCGTTTCCATTGCTTTGCATCCTGCGAATGGATTTTTCATTCGATGCATGGGAACAGGTTTAACGAATGAAACCATAGCCATAAGTTCATGGAAACCGGAACTACAAATCATAAGTGCGGATCCATTCGCAGCAATGAAAGCAGTGTACAGAAGATTGTATGTAGAAAACCTACGTGTTGAAAGATTGAGCTCAGGCTGGTCTGTGATAGAATTGTGAGTATAAGAAGTCACATTTGATTGGCTACTTTCTTTCGATACTGTTTCCATCAGTTCGCGCAACTCATCCGTTATCTGAGATAAAAACAGCTTTGATAAGCAGTTTCCAAATTGAAAATTTATCGGCAAGCAACAAATAGACCTAAACTCAAATGCTGAGCACCAGGGGAAACGTGATGTTGGTTGGAGGTCAAGCATAACTGTGAATATTAACCGTCTTTGTTTACGATATTAGTCATGATGAAAACATCCAAACTTTTTTTGCTATTAACAAGAATCAGTAAATAATGTAAAAACACGTTCATAAAATAAGCAGTATAATGTCTACCTGACACAATACAGTTCAGTGTAGAATATATAAACATACTTTCCCTGTCTCTAAGTGATAGGTGGTCTCTGTAGAATAAAGCCTGCTCAGATTAGAGGCTATAAAGTCGATTCTATATTTGTAGAACTTGGGCAATTCTTTGTGTAGTTCTGTGTTTAAACTGTTGTACATTCGCTCAGCTTCCTGTAAGCTCTCGGAGGCCTAAGACAAGGAAATGGTGCAGATATTACTTTCTCACACCATACAGGCAAATCATTTCACATTACTCAATACACAAATCATACAACACTGCATATAATATTATGTATTTGATAAAATAACATATAATACACACGCGACACAATAATACATATAAGAATATATATTATATAACACAGCAACAGATATAAAAACACACATATACAATATTACACATAAAATACAAAAATACATAATATATGATACAATAATACACATATGATACAATAGGAATTCATATATAATAAAAAAATTAAATGATGAGCAACTAAAAACACATCCATGATAAAAAACATAGAATACCTACAATAGCCAACATACATCGAGATTATAAAATGAAACGACAGGAAGTTTGAGATAACAGACCAGATTACCTTACCCGGGATATCCTAATATCATCTGGTTTCTTAGCATTGCATGCAGAATCATAGCTGTGTTTGGCATCGTCATAGTCTAGAAGCTTCCTTCTCCATTTACTGATCTTCTCTTTCATTGGATTAAAGAGTTCTACATATGTGTGAAGGTCAGAGGTCACTCGTTCTAGCAGTTCAGCCTCATAGTTACATTGTAGCATGTCTAGTGACTGAAACAGTTACATCGAGGGCTTTTAATTTTGCAAAAAAAACAGTTTTTTATTGTTGCAAGACCCCCTCTCAACCTTTTCTCATGAATATTGGGACTCCGCACATGAAATTATCCCCAAATAGTGAATTTTCATGAATTTTGAACCATTTTCAACCATTAGTCCTAATCTGCTGATGTGAACTAAACAAAGTGGAATGACCAGTGTAGGCTGTCCAGTGACTGAAGTAAAGCAACTGAATAATGAGTGAAGAAAGAAATTAAAGTTTCAGTAAGTGAAAGGAATCCCATTGTGTAGAATGATATTAGATAATCACAGCACTGCAACAAGCAATATAAACATGCCGTGAATATAATAATGCAATAATATAATAATACAATAATATAACAATGCAATAATATAATAATACAATAACATAACAATAATATAATAATACAATAACATAACAATGCAATAATATAATAATACAATAACATAACAATGCAATAATATAATAATACAATAACATAACAATGCAATAATATAATAATACAATAACATAACAATGCAATAATATAATAATGCAGTACTAAAAGAACGAAATAATATAACCATGCAATAATGCAATAATATAACAGTATACTCCCATTAGGTAAATACTAGACTAACAAAAACATGTTCTAGTGTCTAGTATGAAAGACTATAACAGAAGAATCACTAACCCTGATGGAAGAGTCAACAGTGTCCAGTTCAATCCATTCAGATTCACACGCCTCTTTAATCACTGAATATAAATTCTTAGATGCTGTGGTCATCGCTGTAGATTATTAATACAATATAAAGTAACATACTATATAAAACTTAATGTACATAATATGCTGTATAATACATACTAGATGATATAAATTATAACATAAAGTAGAAACCATGCTGTATAACATAATGAACATATAATATATTCAAGATAAAAGCACTAGATGCTTGACCACATAAATTATAGCATATACAGTATATAAACTACAGTAAAACATACAGAGTAGATAATTTACAGTACAACGTATACAGTAGATAATATACAATGCAATGTCTACAGTAGATAATTTACAGTATAATGTATACAGTAAAGAATATACAGTATAACGTATACAGTAAAGAATATACATTATTATGTATACAGTAGATATTATACAGTAAAACATACACAGTAGATATTATACAATGCAAACAACACATTTAATATACCTTTAACACAGGTGACGTAATGCTTCATTTCTTTATGTAGCTTGCATGCCATTGTCTATAATCAAAAATGTATCATGCAAGCAATTGAAACACTATAGCATCACAAGTACACAATTGACAAGCTGCATGGAATAATAGCATAAGAAAACGAGGTCAAATAAACTATGACATTGAATGAAAGACTTTCCGGGCACATACCCAACATTTAATAGGTTGCTACTCTAAATAGCCTCTGGTCCATCAACTGATTGTTTAAAAAACCTGAATAGTTATTTTAGTGTCAAATTGTTGAAAATAATTGTTTATATACAAACAATAGACAGCCTTTGCTAAAGATGCTGATATGTAACTAGTTTTAAATTGTGTTAGCAGTTGAATAACACAAGTTGAATTACATTAAAACACCTGGTGTGGTGTATATTCAACACCTGAACATATCATATCTTCCACACTGTGTGTTAGATAGATAGCCTACACTGAGTAAGCTTGGCCAAATAACAAAACTTTTCACTCCAACCTTACTATTTCTTATCAAATATTTGAAGTAACAGTTATTTAATGCTAGAGAGAGCAATTAGAAGGCGATGACCTATGGTTGACCTTCAGTGACCATTTAAATGACTGGTTATGCCACTCGAGCATTAGTACTCAAACAGCTAGTTGACAGTGTAAAGCAGGGCTGTCCAACAGGCGGCCCTAGGGCCGGATGTGGCCCCCAGCCTACATTTATGTGGCCCTCGAAGGCATAAAGCTAAAATAATTTTTCCCTGTTTACATGAATTAAAGTGAAAAGCCACTTTTTAAATGCCTTATTTATACAAATAACACAAAAAATGCAGCTGGCAGTAACTATTGAGACTTAATTGTGTAATGATTCATAAAGTTTTGGAATAAAGTAGTTTGAAAAATACTGATGCTGTGGCCCCCAGCACAAGCTGAAGCTTACAATGTGGCCCTCACCATGAAATATTTCATTTCTGTGGCCCTCCGTTTGAAAAGGTTGGACACCCCTGGTGTAAAGAGTAGCTGCTGTTTGCAGTATGTATATCAGTCTAAGACCCTAACAATAGACTGAGTACAGCCTACAAAACATTACCTGCTGCCTGTTAAAGTTGGCTACATGTTCCTCAAACTGTTCATCAGTAGTTCGGTCAGCTTTGCCAAGATTCTGCAAAACCTGAAAGAAGTAACTTTAACCTTTAACCTTAACTCAATGTGAAGGAAACCCAAAAAATATTCAATACTGAAAAACCAAAGGAAAAGCAAAGCATAAGTTGATAAGTTGAAACACCAAAACAATTGACTTGCTAAAAGAAAAATTACAAAAATAATAAAGTTCAATAGTTTAGAACACTTAGAAATGCATTAAAGTTTTATTAGCTATTACTTAAACTTTGATTGCCAAAATTGTACATTTTTGGTTTACAATACTACAAAAGATAATCACAATACTAAACTTGTTTTGAACAAATAACGTGACTAAACAATTCAAATATGTATGCATGTGGCCTTATAATAAAAAGTCATCACAACACATCTTTGCATGTGGATATAGATACTAACTGGCATGCATTGGTACAAATTCTTGATCTAAATAAAATTTCTATCCTACCTAAACAATAGCTGAAGTCAACAAAATGGCGTGCAATAGAATGGCTTTGTTTAAAAGATGCTTACAATAAAACAAAATCAAGATTAAAAGCTTACAAGAATAATTTAAACTGTGCAGATAAGCATGAAAAAGCATCCAGTTAATAAATTTACAACTATTTTCCAAGACTATGCAAGTTATAAAACATATGTTGATAAAAAATACTTCTTTAAGCATACTCTCTGTGCGACGACAGAATATCATTAACTAAATAAATTAGAACTGTTTCAATATAGAGTACATCTGTCAACAAAATTCATACCTTTGCTTTTGTCCTGTTGAGTGTTTTCTGAAAAGCTTTGGCAAATGCACCTTTATGCTCCATTTTCTAAGTCTAAAATATTATTTTATATGTTATATCTTATATTGTATGTAGCCTTCCTAAGCATAGTTACTAAGCAAGACAGGTACTAGCCTCTCAGCAATGTGTATTTTAGATACAAACATTAAATTAATTACTCTAAGACAAATCACATCACTGAATTAGTACATATTGATATTCATATTAATTTCATAGAGTTGATACTTACATTATATACTAATATGAAAAGTAATTTGATACTGAGCATGAACAGACTGTTTAATATTTGCATACATTCACAACTGGAGAACTGGATTTAAGATGTTTTAACAGATATAAAACAAAAAGTAGAACTTATTGAAGAAAAATTTTCGTCAGAGTTAGAAGTGACCTCAGGGGTTCCACAAGGTTCAGTCCGAGGTCGAACACTATTTTTAATATACATTGATAATTTTCCACTAAAGTTGAACTGCAGTTTAAGCCTTTATGCCAATAATACGCTACTGTATCAGGCTGTTGATACAAAGGAAGATGCTATAAGATTTCAGGACAACATTAATGCCGCACACAAATGGTCAGTTGATTGGAAAATGCCTTTCAACAAAAGTAAATGCAAAATCATGGCTTATGGCAATCAAAATTACAGAGCTAGGAAAGGTAGAGGTGAATTGGGTAGAGGCAACAAAATACCTGGGGTTATAATGTAGTCAAACTTTAAATTTGATCAGCATACTACACTTAAAAAGATAAAGCCTCAGAAATTATGAGAGCAATTAAACACGTTCTACTTAAGGCCCCCAGAGAAGGTAAGCTACTGGCTTACGCTAGTCTGTGCCTTCCTATTCTTAAGTACACAGAAACTGTGTGGGATCCAACATTAGCTAAAAATAGGGAGTCTCTGGAAATGTGACAACACAGGGTGGTTAGATTTATTGTTATATTTAAGGGACGAGAAAGTGTCACCGAGGCATGCTCTCAGCTTAGCCTCCATCCTCTTAAACAAAGATACAGGACTCACCAACTTCATCTGCTCATGAACATTTTGCAGGAAGAAAAACACTCAACGCTTACAATGGCATATGATTGCACAAGATTGTCAAAACAGGGCAATAACCACTAGGTTTGCTGTTGCGGTGAACTAACATTCATATATCAAAACTTACAAGCATATGCCTACCATGGTAGTTTCTTACCAGAAACATTAGAGACATCAGAGGGTCAAAAAATACACACGATTACCACCTAACCTTTACTTTTTAGTCTACACTGTAAAACGAATGAGGCACTTTGAGTGTTTCCAAGTATTCTATGCATTTAAAAGTATGATAGGCTACTCAAACTCAAAGTAAAAGTTAAATTAAAACAAGTAAATTTAAATTTAATGATTAACTTATTATTTCTTATTACATAGTAGTTTATATTTTATAGTATTTTACTTTCAACTTTGAGCATCAAAACAACTACGGGCAAGCTAAAAGTATTAGTATGACTATGGGTATATTTTTGCTTTCGATTAGTGCTACTATTAGTATTACTATTACTGTAATAGTATTACTATTACTGAGTATTACTATTAGTGTTAGAATTTTAGTTGCAGTGATTATCATTATCATTATGGTTATATTTATTCAGTACAAAGTTGAAGAATAAATAAATAAATAATAATTAATAAAAAAATACAAATCTCACTTGAAGTGCAATTAATGAGTATGTTTGTTATTAATTTTAAATTAGGATTGTAAATTCAACAAAAAAAATTAACCTGAATTTAGCATTAAATTTGATTGAATTTAAATTTAAATTTCATCTTTATCTTGACTTCCATTTTCAATAAGTACACAAATTATTGCTTAAAACTCTAGCTTTTAATGCAAAATAAAATAATAAATCAGTAATTTCAATATACAGGTGCAATACCATTAGCATTATGATTACACTTATACTTATAGTTATAACAAATAATTATAATTGTTTTTACAGAATCTGCTTTCCTGTTTAAACGTGAAGGAAGCGGACTCAGAAAAACTAATCTCTATACCAACAATGACTCTAACTTATTAAGTTACTCCGATTGTAAATTTAAAAATAAATATTTTTTAAATCTAAATAAAATTTTAATAGTATTGGCATGTTTTCAATTTTTTTTTCAAGTTTCATTACAATGAAGATTATACAGTTGTCTAATATCATCACCGCAGCAGGTAAAATACCACATTATTGGGTAATGGAAAGTAGTAATTGACTGTCTGAACGCTTACTACTAAATTCGAATATTGCTAGAATTAGATCAAAGTCAGTGTGAATTCGAATATAATTACTATAAATATATTAGTTATTACCATATGTATATCACACTATGACAGTATGAGTATTTTTCAAATATTTTTACAAACTCTATTGAGTAATTTAGTAATGCTAATACTAGTATACTAATACTAATAGTAATAGTAATACTAATAGTAATAGTAATAGTAATAATAATTGTGCTTGTTCAGTTGTTGAGAGTCAGATAAGAATGAGAATCAGAATGACTATCACTATGATACTGACTATCACTATGAGAATATAAAGTTATCAATATTATTATAATTGTAAGTTTGTTTACTTTGACTTTCTAAAGTTTTGTTCTGATAGACTTGAGCATTTTTATTTTTACTCTATCCAGAATGAGATTCACACTCACAGTCACTTTCAGTTTCACACTCACAATCTTTACAGTTTATATAGGTGCTTGACCTTGCCATTGTCATTGTGATAGTCATTCTGATTCACTGATTGTGATTGCGCTTGCAGATAATACCTGCACGGAAAGTGATTAGACTACATATACATGCAATTGTTCTTAAATTTCATCAGTTGCTGTATTAGCATACTAATGTCTGATGGTCATACTTTAACTTATAGTTATAGTGGTGATGGTGATACTCGTATCCATAGTGATATTCGTAGCGATTCTCAATCTCATAGATTTTCACTTAGTTTATTTTGATAGTAAATAGTTCTATTGACTATCAATATCACAGTCATACTCATACTTATATTGACACTCGTAATGATAATCATAGGTATGATAATTATATAGTAGTGATAATATTAACATGCTGAATTCTTCGTCTATGAGTGATGATCATAGGAAAAGTGAATTACCATTAATATTAGTTTAGCGAGATTTATGCTAATAATAACATAATACATACATACTGCTTTTACTCACGTAGCACCAACTCCAAGGTTTAATATAGCTGCAATGCAATGAAATGTTTTATAGGTCTTTAGATTTGGCACACAAGGTGGAGCTTGCCATATTATAGTAAGATTTTATAATTACAAAGGTCCAGTAGAGATTTGTGACTTATTTTAACTTGTTTTCTTTTTAATTTATATGCAGCAGTCGTCTATTTCCAGCATCCTGATGTTTTTTTGTCAGTATTTGAGAAAAATTTTAAAAATAGCTAGCACAAATTTCATCAAATCATTTACCAAAATTCTCAATTTCAGATGTGCCAGATTTTGCTATCAATTTTTTCTAGAGTCACAATGAAGCCTCCTGTTAGAGCTAATCGGAGCAATAAATTGTTGCATCAAAATGACAAGACAGAAGAAACCGAAAAGAAAGCTAAAGCTCCTAAAAAAGCTAAAAAACCTCAACGGCCAAAATCTGATTTTGAAGATGAAAAATGGAAGTTGAAAGAGAAACGTGCAGTTTTAGAGGCAATGAAAAATATTAAACATTTTGATAAATCACGTGACCTTATTCACATTCAAAAACGAATTCCAAGACGATCTGTCGAAGAAATCAATAAATTTTTGTTGGAGTTATCAGCCGAGAAAAACAAGCGATTAGAACGGCAAAAAGAAGAGTTTGACAAAACATATCTCAAGCAGTGGATTACATGCTGTGATAGTCAATCTGGCTTAAGCTCCACTTGTTCTGAAGCTGGTGATGGTACAATTGGGAGCCCCCATCCAGCATTAGCATTGTCAGAAGTTATGAACAGGAAAAATACTCAAGTGCCACAAGTGATCATCAAACACGACAAACTCACGTGTAATTTAGGCAAAGTCTATGCATTTATAGAATGCTTCCTTGCAGATAGAGACCCTTTTGATAATTGGTCTAGTGACTCTCAAATGGAATCAGCAGTGCTCATTGAATTAATGAATGACCTGCAGCGAGATGTAAGCAGCTGTTCATTCGACAAACAACATGAACACTTTTTCAACAAGTTTCGAGAAACCAAGAAACTGCCAATCTCTGATCACGTTTTTGAAAATCCCTTTCCGAATGATGTTTGTGAATCTAAATATTTCAATCCTTTAGGCCTTACCAAAGAGTTGCTCCAGTGTGTTGAATACCAACAGGTGCCCAGCAATTCTGACTAAAATTGCATTGTATTCCTTAGCTTATCCTACAATAAAAGTTTCACATACTCACTATACATTTTTTCATGCTTGTTAAATTTGTATTTGCTCTTATTTTTATTTCATATTTGCTTTCTTCCCATTACTGGAGCAGTCATCTCTATTTTGTAAACGGAACTATTAATGCAATATTTTATCTATCATCAATTTAAATAAAACACTCACTGTCTAGGACCTAAGTAGGAATTCAATACTTGATTATGATAGTTCCTTTTTATCAATTAAATTATAAAACAATTGTTGAATTATTGGATACCTTGAAATTGAACTCTTCAGTTGATACACAAAAATCAACTGTTTTGAAGCTGCAAAGTCTGAAAACTAGTGTGATTATGCTGAATAACTTGGGATATATAAGAGGTTTCTGTTAGCAATGTTTGGTGAAGTTATGCCAGAGCTTGCGGATAGACTTCCAGTTGTTTGAGGAATAAAAGTTGCTCTCACATGCATCCAAAAACAAATTAATACCATGAGCCGCATGCACCCTCACAACTGAAGAAACTAATGACCCTCGAATTTAGGTACAGCTAGTAGAGAAATTGAAATAACTTAGCTATTAAATTGTAATAAATGTTAGTTTTGCGCACGCTTTACCGTGGTTGAAACTCTCATGAGAACATAACTTCTCATGCTAATCTAAAACACATTATACAAGATAATAATTATATGCATACCAAGAATAATCCTACAATGCAGGCATTGCTATGCATACACGTGATCATCTCACGAGATCACAGGTTGTAAAATAATTCACTGCACAGACCATTGTTTTGTAATTGTTGCTGAGGCACACATACCTGACAGAGACTGAGGTAACTGAGGTTTAAGTATCACTACTGAGTTATATAGTGTAGATCTAGCAAGACTAAATATATTAATCAACCGTTAATTGTTCGAAAAGATGCTTGCTTTAAACTGCATCCTAACAGCTCCTCAAAACCTCTTCCAGACAGCTGGGTGAAGCTTAGCTGTTACACTTTTACTATGGACCTGATGAGTTACAACAATTTTTAAATTACAGTCCAGTAAACAGAGAAAGAATATGTGTATTTTGTTTAGAACCATGTAATGAATGTTGTATTTTTGAAGAGATAATGCATTGATAAAATATAATAATATGTGAATGAGTAAATATTAGGGTAAAAGTCTACAGAGTTATATTACAACAGAAAATAATACCAACACATTACACAATATGTACAAAAATCATAACCAATGCTAAATACATGTACATAGGATTTCAAGTTGGCAAATAAAGGTTAGCTTTACAACATTACAGTGTGCCTAGACTATACAATCCATAGAAACAGATTTGGTCAGTAGCTCGAGTGGCATGGCCCTTAATCACTGGTGTTGGAAGACTGAAAACTTCATGCTATTTGTATCCATGAATTCTATGTCCAGTTGTAAAATTAAGGCATGCATTGATCATGTCCAGTAAGTGCTTGTGTATGACAAAGAGCAATATGTGTACAGGAAGGAGTGGAGAAAATGTGTTTAGTACGGTCGGCTTCGCCTGTCGCCCCTATCTTGCCATCCGCCACCACCTCTACCACCGCCTCTGCCACCCCCTCGTCCGCCACGGAATCCACCACCTGCAAGTAATCATCAGTAAAGAATCAGTCAAGTGCTCTGTCTATTACTATTATACCAATATTACAGGACTATTATAAGGCAGCAGCAGTGGTCTAGGGGTTAGAGCGTCTGCTTAGTAAACATAAAGTTATTGGTTTGAGCCCAGACAAAGGCCATTGGTGATGTTAGGAAGAGCATCCAGTCATAATTGCTCCTGTGTCGCATATGAATAAGTCTTTAGCCCCATTCAACAAAAACCCTTTCCATCAGGACTATTATACTATCATCACACTGCTATTATGCTATCTATGAGATCTAGTAAACAGGAAGTAAATAGTAAAATAACTCACCGCCGCCGCCACCACCTCCGCCTCCATCTTTTCTCACAGCTTTACACTTGTTACAGGAGTCTCTCCATGCAAAGTTTTCATTACCACATTCTCTAAAGAATGAGTTACAAAATACTACATGATGATAACTTCAAATACTGAATCTGATGTCATTTTATCCTGAAATTACAATCGAAATAATTACTAGTGCAAAGATTTGTCATGTGGACGATTGATTTCCATCAATAAAAAATTCATGAATTTATTTATTCATAAAAATATTTATTTATTTATAAAAAAACTCTATACAAAACATATTGAATTTTCATGAAACTCAACAATCCCATGAGCAACAGATTTTAAACAGTTACGAGATTTCAATTCCTTAAGGCAGAAGTTTTCTGCATGTATGAGTGGGTTCCCTTAATATTCATTAAATTGTACACAAGAAACATTTTGCTGCACTCAAACATAACTAGTTATTTTTTTTCATTATAAAAACCTCCACTAGCAATTCGAAAAACTGCAAGAGAGCTAGGCTAAAATCAAACATTAGCCTTCTCGTAATATACACATATTTACAAAAGTATCAAGACAATGTAACTATACGTACCCACAACTCCAGTCTCCCGGTCTACCACCACCACCACCATCACGGTCACCTCCTCGACCTCGTCCCCTGCCGCCGCTAAAGCCGCCGCCAAAGCCGCCTCTGTCTCCACCTCGACCTCCTCGGAAACCGCCGCCGCCACCACCACCACGAGCCCCCCTGCCTCTGCCACCCATGGAGGCCGTTGGGCGCTGAGCCAGCTCTACGTGAATCTGGCAGCCGTTGAAGTCTTTATCTACACAGTAGGCACATTGCCAGAGTAACGTCACAGTTCACACAGCAAACAAAGCAGAGCTATTCTACATTCAATTGAATGTCCTCGGGGCAAACCAGCCTCATCTTCACAGGAGATACTGCCACAGCGCCGTGTACAGATCAAGAGGAGAGGAACAAGTGGTTTACTAGAAGATATATTGGTCTTACACGCCAATGACTCATACACTGACTAGTGATGGAGTACATTTCACCTGCACACAGTAGGTTAGTACTGGTACTGTTACTCTGTACTCCTGTATCAGTGGATCTAAGGGGCGTGTGTATTATATAACAGAGCATCATTTTATAAGTCAAGAGAGAGAAACTTTACATTTGCATGTCGTATAGAGAGCACTGCATACCTATGGCAGCGTAGCATTGAATAAACTCATCTAAATCAAGTTACAGTTGCGTTACTCGATAAATACATAGCACTATTAGTTTAAAAGATCCGTCTACTCTGTAGCGATCATCACTTATTTCAAAGTAACAAGAGGGACAACTCACTGTTAAACCACTCGATGGCAGATGTGGCTGTGTATGCGTCGTCATATGTCACAGTAGCTTCACCTTTAGGCATGCCAGTCTGTTTGTTCTTGTATATCCATATCTTAGGTTGGCCTGTCTTTCGGTCGTTCTACAAACGCATACAGAATTCCATGTTGTATTACGGTACTGGCCTTTATAGATACACCAGACAATATATAGACCGTAATTGGCAGAATACAAATGCATGGCTAATATTTCAACAGAGGCGAGTAACCTCACCTTAATAATGCCAATTTGCCCAAAGAAAGTAGCCAGGGAACGCTCATCTATATCGGTGGGGAGGCCTTGTATGAATATCGTGTCTTGTTGGGTGGTCATCTCGGAGTCCCCTCCGCTAAACCCACCACCTCCTCCGCCACCACCACTGGAATACCCCCCTCTGCCTCCTCTATCATATCCGCCGCCGCCGCCCCCTCGACCACGATCATATCCACCTCCGCCTACAAACCCAACGGTCATCATCAAGTGATAGGAAATACGAGTCAATGAGAAATTTCTACCAGTAAAAACTATAGTTCCAATACCAGGAATTCATTTTAAGATATTCGCATTGCCTAGAGACAAATTGAACTTAGTCAACAGTGATTCGCCTACAATCTTCATGTTATGCACCAACACTGAAGTGTTGATTAAGCTAATGACTTGGATACATATAAAACAAATGAGACATGAGTCTAGTGTACAACCTGATAACATGCTACTATGTAGTAGCTTGACACTTAATATAGTAGAACTTAGATACTATAGCAAAATGCAAGTTACACAACTTTTTGGATTAGATGAAACCCCCCCCCCCCTCTCACCAGCTATAACAGAGCTGGAACTACTGCTGATGAATTTTTTGGCAGCACATGATGAACCATAAATATGTTACATGGACCAAGTTATTTGGATTCAAAATTCTGAAAATTCATCTTTTTCACAGGTTCTTTTCCTGATTAAACAGTTCCTATAAGAAATACTTATGAACTTGAAATATGCTTAGATATTTCACTTCGTTTCAACTATTGCGCATAGTGCTCGATTATTAAGGAGCTGGCAAGAATCCCTTTTTAAATATCAAAGGCCTATCCGCAGGCTCTTGGAAGTTTTAAAAAGACTTAATAGTTTGTAATTAAATTAAATCTTGTATTAGTTTTTATTTAATACTCCCCAACTATTACTTGGCTACTAGAATGTGGTTGTTCATCGACAAGCCATGTTGGCCACTGTCATGGTTTTCCAAGTTTTTTAATTAGCAGGAAAAAATATGTTTCTTTAGAGAATAGAACCCGAGTTATTCCCAGCAACTTTGAATATAAAAAGATCCCTTTGTTCACGCTAGCAACCTGTATACCTATAGGTATTAGAGTTGGTACCAGTTGATTAAATAAAAAACTACTCTGTGAAAACGTGACATGCCAATTACACACAGTTTACTAGGTAAATGCATGTTTAGAAAACTTCAAATGCAAATAACCGCAATGCGTTTTTTACTATTACAACAACCCCTTGCTGGTGAGCACAACTGATGGCTTGTGCTATTCCCATTGAATGCTTTTCTTTCTAAACTCAGCAGTGTTAGACTACAGGTTACAATCTTTAGTTTTGTTGCAAAAACTCAATTTGACACAAATGCTGAATTTTTTTAAAAGATTCAACATCGGCAAATCAACAACTTTAACATTTTTCAAGTAACTCTAAAAACCTAGCTACCTAAAAACTGTGTATTACAGTTTCACGAAGAGGAGCACAGTTTTGTTTACCCAAAAAAGTTTTGTTTTGTTCTAGGACCAAAAAACATTTCACTTATAGTTGTGTTGTGTACTGCCACTTACCACCACCTCGCTTTTGATAGCTGTCCGCTCCACCACTGTTACTGTAAATATTGACACATTGCAGTACACCTGATACATTGGAGATACGTTTGTGACGAGCACCACACCACGGGACCACACACCACCTCTTCCTAGACTATCAACCCTGACTAATGTTGGACATTTTTCCTACTACTAGACCTTATTGCACAACACCTAGTTGTATTTAAACTTTCTTTTTAATAATCAACTCCCCAATTTATCTATAAAAATGTGTCATATAAGCTTTTTGGTGAACACTCAAACTACCCAGCAACGTATGCCATTAGATTTAAGAATGTAACCTTGAACTCTTGATTAGAATTGTATATAACCAACAAAAAATGTAATGTGTCCCGTGTGTGTGCGTCACCGTATCCCAGTCTGCGTACACTCTTGCCAGTTCGTATTCATGAAGTACACTTTGACATTCAGGAATGAAACCTATTCCCAACAATGGGACCTCGACAAAAATTGAAAGCACATCTGCACAAAGCAGTATTACAACACAAATAATACATGTTGTGACACCATAATATTGTAATTTATAGCACCCATTTAAAAAGCCTTTAAAGAAGTGGTCAATGTGTGTAATAGCCAAAGTTAACCCCTTCCCCACACATCCTAGCACTCAAGTGCTGAACATGAGCCAAAGGCATCATTTTGTGAATGAATCTGATAACCCAAAAACCTATAATATCAGCTTATAACCCTAGTGATCATTATATATTTAATGCAGACATTATTTTCATAACCTAACTTATACAGTCAAACGAAACCCTGGTGACGTATTTTCGCATTATTGCTTTGATTAGAGCAATTGTATTCAACTTACATGACACGTTATCAAGTCAAAATTTCTTGAAATAGACAATCTATGACAGCAGGAAAATAAGAAAATTGGGAAGAAATGTTAAGTTGAAAAACTTACCCATAGCTGTCTCTTCCACCCCCTGCAATAGAGAGCACATATTAGATAACTCCAAATTCTTACAACAAGAATAAAAGTTCGCCTAACAGAGTTAACATTATAACTGAAATACAGCACTTATTTTATGCCGACGACGTGATTATCACATAGACATACCTCCATAGCCACCACTGTCATAACCTCTACTAGAGCCACCACTGTCATAACCTCTGCCAGAGTTGCCACTGTCGTAACCTCTACTAGAGCTGCCACCATCATAACCTCTGCCAGAGCTGCCACCGTAACTATACCGAATGCATATATAGTTACAAATAACTGTGACAGTGAGATATAATAAGTTAAAACAAAATAACAGTAAGCAAGTGAACAACTTACCCTCCCCCTCCTCCTCTACCGCCTCCATACCCGCCAGAATCACCACCTAAAACAATGAGTGGTAACTTAGCAACTAGTAATATTTCAGGATTCCAATGCTCAACTGATCACTATTAAAATTTCAAAAAATTGCTTGGAAAACTAGGATAGGCCTGGGAAAACTATAGACCAGAACTACAAATTTGGTTGATGATAAAAAAACAAAAGTAATATAGCTGTTACCGTAGCCACCACCGCCACCTCCAGATGAATCTTGACCACCATAAGACTAAAAGTAAACAACACCAGTCATGTCATAACGTGAATGACAAAGGAAAGCAATATATAAAATATTTGAAAATTGATTTGCATAAAGCATATCTTTACAACCAATACAAACAATCAACCTTTAGTAATCATTATAGCTAACCTGCGACGAATTATAACTGTTTCCATTATTGTAGCCACCGGAACCACTATATCTATAATTGAAAAGAACAATTTTAAATATAATCAAACACTCCTCTAAGTCTATACCCAATGAAAGGTGCATGATTTAAATATTCTGTTACAATTACTATGATCCTGAACTCAATTATAACGTAGCTGAACAATACATGTAGATACCTACCCTCCGCCGCCTCCGCCTTGCGAATAACCACCTCCACCATATCCGCCTCCACCGTATTCTGCAATACAACAAAACTAAAAGTAAAACCATTAACCAAAAGTAGAACAAACGAACTGATGAATCAGAGATGAAATGCTTTCGCTTTAGGTAGTTTCTCCAAGTTTAGTGCAGCCCATCAAAAAATGCCACAGAATAGCTAGAATCACTATAAAAGTAATTCATAGTGTCGCCATCAGACTCAGCATGAGGCTGAGCAACAAAATGAAAATCAAAATGAAAACGATTTAAATTATTACTACTAGTACTACTACTAGAATTAATATTATCAGTAACAGTGCCATCATCGTGCGAAAAATTACAATAACAAACTAGAAATTATTTAAACAACAAATATAAAAAGAAAGCTATTTTGTACTTACGAGACATGTTTGTATTGATTTCAAAACGGTCAATGCTGCGAACAGAAAGCGAGCTGAAATCAAAATGGATGAATGAATAAGATGGCCGCAAAGGAAGCCGCGCACGAGTCTTCTTATGTTTGATACAAATAAAATGCATTTTACATTTTAAAAACCTAAATTTTCATTATTTTCCAAAATCAAAACTAAAATTATTAGTTTCTACCTAATTGAACCCGGTGGAAAGTTCCAAACGGGTACACAACTTCTAATTTCAATGCATTGTTTCATATATTTTTAAAAGGCAAGCATAATTTACATATATAATTAATTATATTACTTTGAATACTTATACTATATTCACCTCTGTACACAATTACGATGTGGCCTCTATATTATACTTAATCTCAGTTACCGTACCAGTAACCACAGCTTTATCATATACGAATTATATAAATATTATATATAACGTAACTATGTATTGCTGTTGGTAGTTGATACTCCTATATAAGGGCTATTATGATGCATGCAGCTAGCTCGTGGAACTCCGACATTCATTAACCATGGTTTCTATAATTAGTATTATGTAACTTTCAATTTAGTATTCAGTGCATACAATATATAATGGAATATTATACTGTGGAAAGAATTAATTAATTGTTTTTATTCATATGATGCTTTATATCTTCATTTACATGTAATTCTACTAGCTTTTACATCTTCTTTGCACACATATGCATCCTACCATAATGGCAGCCGTCACCAGCTTTGCAGACGATGATGCTGCTCAGAGACATACAACCAAGCTTCATTTGAATACAAAAAATTATATCTTACAGTGTTTACTTCATTTAGTTATAAAACATAAATTGGCGAGTTCTTGTAAAATTAATTTTGATTTTGATAGAATGTTTAAATGTTGAACACATTAAATATTCTAAGAGATAGCACTGTCAGGAATTGATCTTTCTTCAGACATAATATGTAATAACCTAGTCCTTGCCAGAATTGTGTTAAAAAATCAACTTTTGGGGATATAGCAGATAACACTGCAATAAACTACAACTTCTCACTAGGCAATTACTGATGCAATAATCATATAAAAAACAGTGAAAAATTTAACAAGTGTTTATATTTATTACTATAATATTGGACATTTGCTATCTAATATAATATATATAATCTATGCAACAAAAAGTAACAGAAGAAATAAAAACAAAACTGGAATATGTGTATAACTTTAGGTAAATATCTTTTAAGCAGTATGCCAAAAAATAATAGCGCTTTTGAATACTCAAAAACTCAAACATAAAATAAAACAAATAATTATGCGGGAGAATAAGTTTCATGGCATGATGCTAATACTTTTCAAACAGGAAATGCTACGACTAACTAATTACACAGATGCCCTTATATATTTTCAGGTAAGGCTCTTCTAACCCAGCGATGACTGTAAAACAACAAGCAGAGCGTGCAACATAAATTGACAGCAAACATGAAGCCTTTAAAAGAGAGGAATGAAGGTTGATTGTATCGGCACATGGTATAAGATTATGTCATTTTGCTCGGCTATGAAGAAAAACAAATAAATAGGACTATCAACATTACATACATCTTTTCATATTCTTTACATCTATACCAAAAATATTTCATACTGCTAAATAATAAAAGCTATAAATCTAAGGCTATTTTTATCAGATCTGAAGGCGATAATCACAATGATTAAACGAATTTAAAGTGCAAATAACTCACTGTTCACAATTTTAATTTGTGTTTGAACAACTTTATCACAAGTGGCTAGTGGTTATACAGGATACATGCGAGAGCTTGGTTATTTGAACAAAAGAAATAACTATATGAAAAAGTAAGGCAACACCCTGAGTCAATCATGCCTTCTCTGTAGAACTGAAACCTGAGCGGGAGTGATCAGTCGCCAAGAACGAGGAATTCTAAAGATATTGCCCAGATGCCAAATTGCTTGTCAATATTGTAAATGACTTCTAAAGAAAAATATGCATGTCATTAGAGATCAGATATGCTGAAAGTGAAGAGCTCAAAGGGCTAGTTGAAGAACTGCTGCGCTGCTTCATACGGCGGTTTTATTTTCATAGTTCCTCTGCAGGAGCCGGGTCCAGAGTTGGGCTGAGTTTTAATACCTCTTCTACAAAAGAAATGATTACAAATATTGCAGCGTAACATTTCTCATATTGCCGTGCTATTATTTGCATCAAGTACAAGAACACCTACCTACATAGCGTCAAACTTTCAACTGTGAACTAATACGAAATTATCAATTGTCAACAATGGATTAGTTTATTGATCAAATTTGTTTTATAGTAAAACTGGAACTGTCCGAAACTCAGCAAAGGCCATTGAAGATGTTACGAAGGGCCTCCAGTCATAATTACTCCCTTCCCACCATGGTAAAACAAAAACTCCTTTCCATTAGGGGTTCTCACAGGGATAGCAGCTACAAACAAACTTGATTCCAATGGGAAAATTGAGAGAAATCTAGAAGTTTTCAACCTGCATAAAGGAATAAATCGCATAAAGAATGGAGTACCTGGCCATTCTGCATCTATGGTGTTCAAACCTCGCTTCCGCCTTCTTCCAGTCAGTCATCTCAGCTGAGCTCCAGAATTTTTCAGCAGGTGAACTTGCTCGAGGCCTTCATACAAACAGGAAGTAACATGTCAGCCATATACAAACAGGAAGTGACATGGCAGCCATATATAAACAGGAAATGACGTGGCAGCCATATACAAACAGGAAGTGACATGGCAGCCAAATATAAACAGGAAATGACATGGCAGCCATATACAAACAGGAAGTAACATGGCAGCCATATACAAACAGGAAGTGACATGGCAGCCATATTTAGACATGAAACAGTAATTAGCATTTCAACTTTAGTAATTTTTTTTAAAAAGCTGTTCATACAATAGCCCACCTCACGTCTCGAAATAAAAATACTGCATTTTACGGCACATTTACATCAACAATTCATGTACACAGCGAGTCCATTATAGAATATTTTTGGTACAGAACTGATGATTGTTACTCACCATAGAGTAGGTTCTAGATTACTTTCATCAATGAACTCCATCCACATGCAGACCTGGCCACCGATGACATTTTCTCGAGAAATATCATTTCCTAAAAATATAGCAAATCCGAAACTAAAAATGTTCAAGTACTAAAAAATACTGCAGTGAAAAACATCTGTTATTTGCTAAGTTGAAACTTTTTAATCACAAACAGTTTAGAGTATCTTGCAATTTAAAATAATTGAAAGCTTGGCAATAGAAAACTGGCCCTATAGTGTTTACACTGTAATGAGCTTTCTTTTAGATTGGAGTTATTGTTACTATCTAAAACGTATTCATGCAATCAAAATGTCCCACTGAACTCAGCTAATCATGATAACAGCTCTATCAACTTCATTATTTATTTGAGGAAAATGATAAGATTGCATTGGCAAACACATAATTACTTGAAAACGAATCAAAAAACAACCATGGTGTGTCAATCATGCCATGAACTGACCATAATATTCATATTACAAATAGTAATTTTACCCTATCATTAAGTTTGTGAATCTGTACTCTAATTGATGTAAATAATCCTATTAATTTATCAATCACTAGGACTACAAACCTGAGGCGTAGTTAAGGAAAGTATGTGGATCTTGCGTGTAATATTTTGTCCAATCGCGGCCATAGGATATGTAGTTGAGGTACCAAGGAGCGGATAGTATAGCCTTGTATCCTTGCCGTACGACATTTTCCATCGTATACTGCCACTCATAGTCACCCCCCTTCCACACATTTATGATCAGCTCATCCGTCGACTGTTTGAAATTCAAGAAATCCATCAGCCCATATTAGATACCATTATATTTCTTAGTATAATACAGAATGCAATTGGTAAACATATAAACATAACACTACTATACTAGAGAGCAGACCTAGTCTAGGGGTTAGAACTGTTGGCTTAGCAAACACGAAGCCACGGGTTAGAACCGTGACAAAGGCCATTGATGATGCCATAATTGTTTTTGTGCCACATATGAATAAGTCTTTAACCCACTTAAAAAATCTTTTCCATCAGGGGTTCTCACAGAAAAGGTGACTATAAACCTAATCGAGTTTACTTCATAAACATGACACTACTAGAAATTAAAGAAGCAAGAGGTATAAACATACAATATTCCAGTGCTTGGCTGCGTTAAAAGCTTCCTCCCATGCTATCTTTTTCCTCTCCTTTGGCATCACATCTATCAAACTAAACAGACAAAAGCTATGTTAGCAGTGGTTACTATAGCAACGAAGAATAATAACAAACTGTTTATTTATATTATACCTAAAAACATGTTGAAATATATAGCACTTTTGTCAAGACAGACATTGTCACTTTGCCGTAAACGTGGCGACTAGTCTAATAATTCAGATTAGACACAACACTCACTGTTTCAAATAATAGCCCTGTAGTTTGTCTCCGTCCAATGTAAGGAAATCATAATTATCCAATGTCATGTTATTCGTAATCATGAAATCTCTAATGTGCTTCAATCTCAGCCTAGAGAAAAGGTTAAAGTGAAAGATCAAGAGAAAAGTTTACAGAAAGAAAAAAATTGTTGAGAACAAATTTAAGAACAGAAAGAGCTGTTATAATAATTTCTTCTTGTCAAAATTTAACTCATAGCAAAGTATTTGTTTGTATCAGCTTCTCCTACACAACCCCCCCCCCCCCGTCCCTAGGATAGTTGAGACTACACACCAGCACTTGTAGTTGATCTCGTCTCCTCCAACATGCACGGTGCTATCTGGAAAGAGATCTGCTATCTCTCTCCAGAACTTGGTCATAAACTGGTATGTGTATTTACTAAGTGGGTTCACGGCTCCGAATGGGTAGTAATCAGCACTGCAGTTGGTTAGCAGTTCCGGGTAGCCTAAGCCCCATGACCTAGTGTGACCTGCAACACAGTTCACATGAAAACTAGAATGTGAACTGGTGTCAACCTGTGCATTACCTCAAGCTAATGTTTGTAAGACTGTAAGACTAGCTGTCAAAGTTAGTAAAAAATATTATCATCAACAGACAATTTTAATTGAAAATTCAGCAATTTCTTATGTAACTGGCTAAAAATGTAAGCACTCAAAATTCATTACTTTTTTAAGCCCAGAAACGTATTGGAGTCGTTTGTTATTTTCATGAAAAAATATTATGTCAATATAAATAACAGACATTCTTTTAGCTGTTAGCACAACGGCTAATTGATTTGACATCTTTCAATCTATTGATTATATATGTTAAATAATTAATTATAAATAATTAATAGAACAAATTTTCAACATAGAACTGATGCCGTTACTTAAAATTTGTAAAATTAATTAATAAATAAAATCTAGATAACAATATATTGTTATCTAGATTTTAATAAATTATTAATAAATTATATATAATTTATGATATAAAAATTCTAAAAACCAAGTTTTAGCGGTATTAGATTAGATTGAATAGCAACTTGATTATTTTGAATCGATTTTTGGAATTGTATGCCCTTGTCTCATAAACATTGCAAAATATTAATTTAATGAAAGCAGGTTTTTTATATTATAGCCTTTCCTACAAAAACTATGATCAGAGTGATCTTGAAGTTTACCTGGAGAATCAAATTCAGGAACTATCCGGATGGCTCTGTCGGCAGCATAATCTATCAGCTGCCGTATATCAGAATGTGTGTAAACTTGATTGGCTGAGTATGCGCCCTATATAAACACACACACACACACATATATATATATATATATATATATATATATATATATATATATATATATATATATATATATATATATATATATATATATATATATATATATATATAAACACAATGAAGAGTATACATGCTATTTGGGAGTTACTTCCTCTTTAAATACATCTTGTTGATTGTACACATCAAATCAATATAAATGTGCACAATGGATCACAAACATTACATTTGAGTAATTTCAATAAAAATACAATATGGATGAGAAAAATAATGTATTTGGGTGTATTAGATATGAAAGTTACGATCCCTTTCCATACTGGACACAATATATTATTATAATGTTTTGAAAATGTTGCTTACTAGAAAACATGCAGAAACTACAATTTCAATGAGATTCAACTATATATTATACATAAAATACAATATAAACAACACAAGCAAATATATGTAATCACCAATTATAAGATGACATGCTATTGCATATAAACAAAACTACTTCTACTAGTTTAAGTTTTACGGGAAATGTTATAAGATATCAGTTAGCAGAAGAAACAGGATGTCTGCAAATAGAGTGCAGTAGAAACCTTATCAACAGCCGAGTGTTTCACAGTTACATAATTGCAGAAGATAAGCGTTGGTGGCTCAGTGAAGACATAGCTAAATTACTTTTAAGATAAAAATTTCTAAACCGACATAAATAATAACCTTGCAACTATTGATTAATGTTTTATATGAAAAAGTAAGCTAAAATTGACAAGCAAAGTAATCAGTATATTCATCAAAATTCAACTCTGTACGCACAATTGGTAAAGTTTCTGTAAAGACAAAAATAAAAAACATACCTTGATGCTAAGTTTGGGGAAAACTTTACTTTCATATGGGAAGGACTGATCATCAACCATGTGCCAGTGAAACACGTTGAGTTTGTTGTAGCTCATGGCATCCTACAACATGCAACTTCAGGTCATTAAATTTACTTCCAACCCTCTCAAGTAGTTATCAAAATAATCAATTGCTAAAAATTATTTTTAAAAAACCTGAATTGCCAAAATGAAAATTAGTAATGTAAGCATAAATCATGATGTTCAACAGGTCGAAATATTTACTATGAATGAATGTCACATAATATATTGAATTTTAAATTGAATCTAATTAATTTTCCATCAGTAGTATAAGAGATGTATATTGAACTGACTAAATTAAATAACTCATTAATCTGAAGTGAATATGCACATTCAATTCAGGAAACTAACTCAAGTGGAAGTCAGATAAATTATATAATACACTTCTGGACCATCATATTGACTATCAATCTACTCCAACTTCCGCAATTAGTAGAGTTTATTTATCAGTCTTAGAATAGTATCTGCAGATATGACTCTTCCAGAGATTCAAAGCATTTTTACAAACTAGTTAAATATATTATCTTACTTATAAACTACTTCAATATGAAAAAAAGTAGGGAAATTCTACAACTTGCTTGGTTTAAAAATTTTATCATGCTAACATCAAAAAACCATCTGGACAATAAAGTAATAACTCTACTAGGGCTCACCTAGTGTCTGAGCTCACCTAGTAAGGGCTCACCTAGTGACTGAGCTCACCTAGTGACTAAGCTCACCCAGTGCCTGCACTCACCTAGTAACAAAGCCCAGCTAGTGACTGAGCTCACCTAGTGACTGAGCTCACCTAGTAACTGAGCTCACCTAGTAACTGAGCTCACCTAGTAACAAAGCCCAGCTAGTGACTGATCTCACCTAGTGCTAGAGCCCACCTGGTGACTGAGCTCACCTAGTAACAAAGCCCACCCTATGAAACCAAAACACTCACCAGAGTTCGCTTGAGATATCTCACTGGTATATAGTGTCTGGCGGTGTCGAGCATGAGCCCCCTGAAGCTGAACCTGGGGTAATCCTTGATGAAGGTAACATTTACTCTGGCGTGACCGGAGCTGAAGTATATCAGTTGACTGAAAGTCTCCAAGCCTCTTATTACACCCCACGGCTCTTGGGCAGAGAGGGTGGCCTCTGTTCCACTCACCACTAGCTTATCTGTGAACAGAGTGGAAACACGGGCTAAATAGAAAACTTAAACTATTTATAAAATTTCAAGAAATAAGTCCGTGTTGATTAAGAAGTTTTCATCAAAACTATAATAAAACATAAAAACACTGTTACATTGTGCAAAATATCAACTTGAAGCATGATTTCAAAATGAAATGTAGTTTCTTGCATAAAAAGTAAATAAAATCAGAGTTAAAGGAAATAAACCCACATTTGGAGATGAAAAGAGGTAGGTGCAGCAATTAAGAAATTGAGAAAAGCCTGTGTTCTAGATTAAAAATGTAGCAAAAGAAATTATTTTCTTGCCAGAATTTCAACCCGTGCATCAAACCAAAATTTAATGACAAAATTAAAGAACTTAGGCTACCTCAATTTCTCCACTACTGCTCGTAAGACCTAAGTAGATAAGAAGCTTCAATTCAAGACAAAACAACACCGATTACATCACGAAGCAGATGTCTAATATTTATTTTAAGCAGTCAGACAGAAAGATACACTTACACTGCTCAGACATGTGTTCATGAGGTAAGTCATCATCGTCACATGGTCTACTCATGAAAACCTTCAGCTGCCGTATGACACGGCCATTGCTTTGACTCAAAGGTTGCAGCTTTTCACCATCAGGTATAAATAAATCTATCTGTAGGTATAGTATTGAATACATTATACTATATTACAATTTTACAATATATAACATTATACTGGTGTATATATAACTACTTATGGTAATTGGTACATTCGTGTGCTAAAAAATAAATGCTGAAAACCCATCATAATATTTAGGTTTTCTATTGAAAGTACCTTAATGAATATATATAGTAAAAAGAGGACAACTACAAAAAAGTAAAAACCTTATTCACTACTAATTGCTAATAGGATATACAGCATAGGAAGTCTGGAGTGGATTCAACGATAGTAAGTCAAAAGTTGCGTTTATACCTCTGCTGAAAAAAGTACCGAGTTTAGGTTAATAACGCTTTTCCGGGTACCCCTTTATAGTCAAACTTAAACTCGTTGAAATCATATTGATGCGGTTGCTCACTTTCTGAAATTGAAATTTGACTCGTATAATAGCTATTTGATGCCCTTTGTAAATGTCGTGAATTAGTGAAGCATAAAAGCGATAATTGAGAAGGTGTAGGCTATATAACTATAACCGTATAAGTACGTTGTCTAATCGCCAAAGTAATAACTAAATAACGATGTTTAAAAGGAGTTATTACTCCTATTCTAAAATTGGCTGATTAAGTTATCACAGTACAAAAATTTCAACGGGTGGCTTTTACAATGCAATGCAACTCGGAGAAATTTCAACCCGGCCAAATTGAAATTTTGACCGAAAATCGTGAAGGTATAAACGCAACTTTAGATTAGTGCACAGAGTGCATCATGCACTAGTAAGACGCTAATATAATGCAGACTAGAGAATTTGTTTCTTAATGCTGACAAAAATAAAACAATACAACTCATTGGCTTCCAGTGATGTTGGGTTTAAGGAAGTTTGTTAATGTTATGGCGATTACTAATCACTTAACACCTTGTTAAACTTGATAAGGCAAGATATGATAATTTTATAAGTAGAAACAAGGTGAACATTAGTTTGACAGATCAAAAACAGAATAAATTACGACTAGTAGCAGGTGATGTGTGGTACACAAAGAGCAATCAACGGTCAGGTTAAAACAAAACAGGGAAGCGTTCCAAAACATTTATATTCTAATAAAATGATAATTAAAAATATTGGCATAAATAGTAACTTTACGTTGCCAAGGTATAGCAGGTTGGAGATAATACTATTGGATGAGGTTATTCACAACACACTGCATAACTTTGAACGCCACGTAAGCCAAGATTTTAACAAAACCCCTGGGAAGCTTAAGTAGTGGAATACAATTAAAAACCCTCCTAGCTGTATACTTACTATACAAATGCTGTACTATAATTACAACGCAACAGCCATTATACCTACACAATGCGAGAGATGTACTACCTTGCTGTTAATATGATTCGTATATCTCGCAATGGCTCTGTTAACCCTGTTGCAAGTCTTAACTGGCCGCTGAATAGTAAAGCCATCCACATCCACAACTAGAGAAATATTCTCTGCACGGTAAGCCTGGGGCATTGGCCATGGCTGGCCGGCACCTGGACAAGCAAAGTGATATATCATTAGTCTATCAGGGGAACTTATCAACATGCCTGCAGTATTGCCATGGCTAGCAGAGTTTAATAACTTCTAAATTCTATCTTTTAGCTATCAATACTAGGGATCTAAGCAAGGACATGTACAGAACTAGGAGTGATGCTGTAATTGGAATTTTGAACTACAAGTTACCCATTATACACAGCAACTTAGTGAATTTAGAACCAGTTTTACTCCATAGACGCACAGCAAATGTCAGCCATTTTTAAAAATGTCCCATATGCAAGGATCAAGCACTGTTTTTGCAGCTCTTCCATAATTGTATAATATTTACCAGTTGATTGACTAAGTAAATAAATGAATTAGATTGAATGAGTTTATGACTTTATTTGCTAGAATAGTTGTCAAGTTCACCCTAGCTAGGAGGGCAGAGAGCAAAGTACAACCCAAAGTTAACAGGCACTATGTACAAATTATATTACATAATACTACACTGATTATAGCCCAGTTACCATCTTGATGATCAGGTGCTCTGTCAACATGAATCTGTAACAGGTTGTTTGGATCTTCATAGTCATATGTCTCCCACTGCTTCTGTTTGACTCTAGCCTGTATGAAGGAGACTTTGCATATAACAATGTTGAAATAAGGTTTTATTATTGCCCTTGCTACAAATTTCTAGTAAAGAAATAGTATATACAGCATTTTTTACTTTCAATTCTAAAATTTCATAATCCATGTTAGAGAAAGTAGGGGTAGGTGCAGTAATGGAGAAATTGAGAAAAAACTTATCTTTTTGATTAAAAATGTAGCAAAAAAAGTTATGTTCTAGCAAACATTTTAGCCCTCACCTCAAACCAAAATTTAATAATAAAATTAAAGAACTATCGATCTAAATTTCTTCAATACTGCACCTAAATGAGGAAGCAATTGTCATGCAAGTGGCTGGGTAGAAGAATTCATTGTATTTTATCAAAAAGTTTAATAAATAAAAAAATATGGGGTGTTACGCAAAAGGAGGTAACAATAGCAAAGCTAGTAGGCGCAGGCCCAAAATGGTAAGCAATTCATCAATTAATTTACATCTCCCCATCAAGAAAGCGGTTACACCTTACACCCAACCTGAACTTTCTAGATATGGGAAGCAGTTGGCTAGAAGATAAACATTTGTGCTCATCGTCTACAGTGGTCAGTAGATTTAGGTTAGCTTTTAGACCAGGGGGACATTGACAAGCACATAAAAATGTGGACACAGCAGGCTGCAGCAAGATGCAGTAGATACAGCTTTCACTAGAAAACCCGACGGGGATATAAGGGGAAGTTAAAAGCGGAGATGGAGTTAACAATGCCTTTGAGAATAATCAATCTTGACATAGAATAGTCAGCTAAACAAAAGAACTTTACAATAAAGATAGTATCCGTTTTG
Source organism: Bugula neritina (assembly GCA_964035545.1). NCBI lineage: Eukaryota > Metazoa > Bryozoa > Gymnolaemata > Cheilostomatida > Bugulidae > Bugula > Bugula neritina. Next base: position 4,305,323 of record OZ037769.1, read on the forward strand.
TACATAAAAGAAGTTTGTTGTAAAAAGCAAATACAAAAAAAAACTCACACAAAAGTAGAACGGTGCTAATCAGACATCTAGTTCAAGAAGGACAGATGGATAACAAAGAATTTGAACTTAAAAGCTCTTTTTCTCTGTTGAGCTATAACTGATTTAGAAGCAGTGGTGGAAAAAATTGAGATCTCCAAAGTTCTTTCATTTTTCATTTAATTTTGGTTTGGAATGAGGATCGAAATTTTTGCTAGAACACAACTTCTTTTCTTACATTTCTAATCTAGAACATGTGTTCTTCACAATTTTTCTATACTACACCTACCTCTATAGCAACTAAAACCTCATCATCAAGGTAAAATCACAGGTAGCATTCATTGATTGGGTGGAAAGTAGAAAACTTATAGGGTGTAGGAAACTTTGACTTAGGAGTGATTAAATTTTAATTTATTGGCAAGTCATCATTTATCAAAGTTGATATGGGGAGAGGCCCATATCATGTTATCTTTCAGACTGACGAGAAAATCCACTTCAGAAGATAAGGGTGCGTTAGTTGCAAGTTTGTAAACCCAAAGCTATATAATAAAGAAATTTTTATTCCGACAAGCAACCAACTTCTACAGACATCCTAACTAATACTATTGTATTTACTTTTAAAAAAGCTTCCAATTACTTTAAACTTTGTTTCTAGTTTTAAAAAAATTCAAACAAGTAATTATAAAGCCTATTGCACAGAATGTAGCTAGCTGAAGAATAAACTGTTGACAGTTCGTGTTAGTAATGAATATAGAATACATTTTGAATACGTTGTCACACCAATTATTCAACAGTTATGTATATTAATACTCAATCATTTCAGTAGCCTGTACACATTCCAATACAGCGTATTTTCAGATAATCAATGCAATCAATAGAATAGAAAAGAGAGGAAAGCTCAGCTGTACATGAAATCACAATACATTTTATTGAAAGAAGTTTTAATCACAAGAAATATTAATCGTTGAAGTGTCTTAACTTCCTTAATAAATTTTGGTTTCCGTTTTGGATGGAATTTTGCATGAGGATGCAATATTTTGCTACATTTCCAATATAAAACACAGACTTTTTCAATAAAGAGGCAACTAGCATTACCTTATAAGGTATTTTCAGCTTCTACAATTTAACAGGTTAAAGGTTATTCTAAGTTATAAACAATCATTATGGCGTCAACAGACTTTGAAAATGGTTCAGCATTCTATTCCAACAAAATGCTATAGTTTCAATTTGATGAAACTTGGACAAACAAGGCTCCAGTTTACAATTCTGTAGTGCAGTTAACAGATATAAACTGCCAATGTGATTACTTAGCCATGCAATATGTCAAAAACTGCTACATGACAAATTTAATATTGTAGTTGCTCAGCTTAGCTTTTGGCAATAAACCAGCTAGAATTAACACACATAACTTATAAATCTGCATTTATTACGTTCAGCCTATAACCCTTGACTCAAACAAAGAACTGTAATCATTATTCTATGAACTCCATGCAACTGCCATTACACCAGCTGACAGATAAAAAAATAAATGAGAAGCTTAACTGTAAATATCCCCATTTTATTACTAGCTGTCAAAGTAAATGTATTTTCTAATGCTGGCTAATCACATAGAGAAGCTCAGAGCTTTAGGTTTTAATAGTCCCATAGCATGCAAACATGACCCAAGCTGAAATACCAAGCCAAACAGCATCTGAGTCTAAATCTAGAGTTTAGCAGCCAACAAAATCCCTCTAAAAGAGGAAAAGCAGGTAGTTTTGTTGTTAAGAGAGTTAGTAGTAGAGATGGAGTCAATAGAGTAGAGAGGATGAGATTTGAGAGTAGACAGGGGTGTAAAGGGGGTGCCAATCGGAAGCTGTAAAACTGGGGGTAGAAAGAGCAGGGTCAGAGGTCAGAGGAGAGAGGTGTAGACGAGAGGTTAACAATTTAGAGATGTCACAGCTGAAAAGTCTCACAGAAGACTTGCTGGAATAGACTGTAAATAAAGTAAATCAGTAGGCATGGCATGCTTAGACAGAAAAGGGTGGCAACAGGGGTTAACAGAGTTGGGTGTATAGGGGGAGGATTTGCTACTGTGACAGAAATAAGTTGTTTGTAAAAGGAGAGTAGACAGAGAGGGGCTGCTGGTAAAAAGGGTGGAGGCAGAAAGGGGCTGCTGATAAAAGAGGTAGAGAAGCATGAAATAAGAGATGGTATTAGTATCGATGCAGTCAAACTGTAAACGTCAAGGTAGGGATAAAAAAGATTGGGTAAAGCAAAAAAGCTCAGCGCGTATACCTTCTCTGGCTTTTCAGCCGGTTTTTCGGCATACTCTACATTTTTGAAACTTTTATTCTAGAAAAGAGAAATAGAAAACCACTACAAGAGTATGGTTACATCATTATATATGAGAGGATGTTAACATATTCAAAGAATAACAAGCAAGTCCAAAACATGTAACTACCCAAAACACTTTTGCACAGATCAAGAAACTTGTAAGAACTAGAAGTATAACATAGAAATAGCAAGAAGAAATCATTTTCTATCAGCACCCTAGTGTTGATACAAGTTTAGTTTAGCGATACTATTGCTTGTGCCTCATAAACAGTAGCCAGGGTATACATTGCAGCTATACAAATTATGTTATGACAAGATTGACTTTGTATGCTCAAGTCAAATTACTTGTGTGCAAGGATAAGATAGGTAGTGCAGTAGTCATGTATGCCATGCAACAGAAACACCCCAAAGCCCAGCAAAAGAAACCGAAAGATATGATAAGGATATTAATTGCAAGACACATTATGCAAGTGACAATGCTAAATACAAATAATTCCGCACAATATTATACATTCTATTATATGAAAATAGAACTTATAATATTCAATCGTAAAGTTAAGAGGAGTAACGCTATGCATATGGTACAAATAATTTCACCATTGAATTTGCATATCTAGTAGCCGAAACTACACCGCAAGGGCTTACAACACATTTAATTATATATAAGGTAGAGTGCATAATATCATGATGTGGCAAGATAAATAGTAGTCTGAGAGAGACAGTGTGAATTGATCACTGAGAAGTTAGGCTAATGGTAGCCTCAGAGACCACAGAGTGATAGCCTGAGAGACCACAGAGTAATAGCCTGAGAGATCAAAGAGTAATAGACTGAGAGACCACAGAGTGGTAGCCCCAGAGTACAATACCTTTTCAAACTTCTTTACAGGCTTGCCTGCATAATCTATGTAGTTTAATTTACTTTTCTGAAATATAATCGAAATCCATACAGTGAAAAATATGATTTAACAATTATAGGACGATGACTGTGAAAATTGAATGGTTTTCCTGTGGCTAAAGAATTTATTGAGAGCTGAGACTTTTCCAGCCATTGTAGAATCAATTTAGATTGCTGGGGCATGCAAATGCAAAAGAAAAGTGCTCTATATTTTTCCCACTTTCTAACAACATGCACATTCAATGCCCGACAGCAGATTTCAATCAAAATATAATACCTTTTCTGATCCATCAGCCACCTTTTTAGGGTAGTCTAAATGTTTGAAATTGCTTTTCTAAAAGAATCAACATAACACAAAAATCACAACGTCCACTGCCATGGTCTGCAGCTGTAGATAATCAGAACTCAACTAAGAGGAAGCAGCTAAGGGACAATTATTAAGCTAACTAATATCTATTCTAGCTATCTAAGTTAACAAAAAGAACAGAGGAACATTTAACTCCAACGATTTTGGGTGAAACGAAAAGGGGGTACCAATCAGTCACCCGCATACCTTCAGCATAGACTGGTAAGTGTCAGAGTCTAGGTCAGCTGATCCAGTGGTACTGGCGTGAGCAAGGACCATGTTTTTCTACATGAGAAGTATAGCAGCAACAGTGAAATATATTGAAGTCACTCAGTAGGAGATGGTTTGCTAAACAGTGACCTGCTGTCTTCACACAAAATCAATATATCTACATAATTTCTAGCATTATTTGATACCCAAGTATGTAAATAGCCCCACAGATTCATTGCCAACCAAATATGTACTTGACATGCAGGCAATTTGTAGCATATAGTTGACAAAGAGCAGTGTTTAGGTGGGAGCAGCACAGAACTAAAGGCAGAATATCTCTACATCTACCTTCAGTATAGATACCAATTCATTCCAAAAGTAATACTCTATACATTAACCAATAAAATGTGGGTAGCGTTGAGATAGGGTGGACCACAGCAGCTTTCGAACTAAAAGCTGAGCTACATTAAGATCAAACTATACAGATTATCAACACAAATGTCGCATATTGTATGCAAAAGTCACATAATGAAAGTAAAAGGTACCCCAGACAAACATACTAACAGCTGGAGCAACTTACTAAAGGAAAGCCTGACATATAAAACTAATATACAAAACAGCCACCATCCCCATTACATGACGTGTATCCTACACTCTGTACTATTTAGGAAACTATCTACATTCATACATGAATACTAACCCACATTAAAACCCACAAAAATACCCAAAATGATAAGACCCAACTATGATTGTTACAGAATGCAAATCTAAATAAAAATTGCAATAGTACTACAAAACCCTACTGTGCCTTAATATTTAATTAATGCTAAGAAATGCTAATTCATTCACCAGTATTAAGTTCATTATGTAATTTTGTCAACGAAATTAATGAGACAAGTTTAGATTTATAGTCATCAAAAAATACATAAATTACCAAATAAAAATAAACAGGACATCTAAATTTTAAAGCAAAAACATTTTTTCATAAAGTAACATGCTGAGTTTCATGACTACACTTGTGCTTTTGGAAAGATTAAAAAATCTTTTTTTTTACCTGGGCATTGAAACCATCTTCTGCACCACCATAGTATTTGGGATTTGGCTGATTCAGCTTATAATCCTTGAATGCTGGTTTGATAGTAGAGCGGTCATCTAAAAATATTCCATAGCATATTCTAAGTGACATCAAATGAAATTTACCAGCATACTTCATCTAATTAGCTAGCTAAACGTGTTAGAAGATTATAGATATGCAATATTCACCTGATCATAATCCTACATAATTTGAATTATAACTTTATTTTCTTTATAAAAATAGAAGGATTTGACAGAATTAGAAATACTTGAAATAACGTTTGGCAATACAGCAAACCTGAAGAGTTTCTTACAATAAAACAGACTGAGAATCGGCGTAGAAATAACACCGTGACTGAGTATAATAAGCTCGGACAAATGAAAAATGTTGAGAAGACCCCCACAGATTAGTCGACAGCCTAGCATTTATACCTTTCAAACCCTAAAAATAACTCAAATTCTAAAATGAGTCAAGTTTTATTCAAACACTTCAGCAATCAGACTAGCAGCACTGCATATCCTTACGAAGTTGACATGAAATGAAGGAAGACATTTACAGAAATCTGCAAGCAATCACATAAAAATGAGCAAGATTTTGACAGAAAAAGCTGATATATATAATGATTTTAACAGCTGAGTTGAAAGAGCAAAGATTTTAAAACGAGTTGCATGTTTTCAAAAGAGCTAAAAAAATAGTTGCCATATCAACCAACACAAACAAAGCTAGTAGCTCAACAGCAATAAGTAGCTCACAGCCCAGCAACCATCTGGCTAATAAGCAGTTAAAATAGCAAAAAGATTTAACAATACAACTTATGAAAAGCCATAAATAATATAAAATACTTACAAAATTTAAAACCTTGCTCTAGAATTAAGAGTACAAAGCAATAAAACATACTTTATTGTAAGTATTTATATTGTACAACAACATTCACCGGTGTTTACTAAAGCAAATTAAAACCGTTGGAAACAAAAATTTGGTTAATTTTCAACACTGCATAAACAACAAATATAGACAATAAGCTTGCTTTTTCAATAAATACAAAACTGAAAAGAAAAATAATATCCCAAAAATAAACACTTACTGTAGGGAATCGGTAGTGGATTATCCAAAAATCTTGGTCTCTCAATGTTCGACTTCTTTTCTGGAACTGGTGGAGGTTCATTTTGGATTTCACCTCTATAATTATTCTTTTTCTCTAGAGTTCTCTTGGTAGTGGGGGCCTGTAGAGACTCCCTGTCATCTTCGTTAGTATTCAGAACGTGTCGCAGCTCATTATGTCTTTCTTGCAGATCTAAATACCAAAGCTCAAATTGACATTTTCTGGCTGATTAATCGTTATACTAAAGCTTAATTTTTCGAACAGTTTTACCTCACTAAACATTTAAGCCAGTTATATCTATTATTTAACATAAGGGTAATAAAAGAAGTAGGGGAATTAGGCTTCAGTCAAACATGTAATTATACATAGCTCCACACTGCTTGGAAGATATTATCAAACCCAAACCCTCATATAACAGAACTGAAAACATATATTATAGCAAAGCCTAATTTAATACTTTCCAAGCAATACTTGAATAATTTAAAACCTGTTACAAGCAACCTACCTTGCTGGTTGTTCTCGCTATCTCCATTTCTTAGTAGAAACACCACGAATGGCGAAACAACTCCGACCAGAACTATGAGCTTTACTACGAGTTTTGGCTTGAAAAACTTTCCAGCTATTCTCATGGCTGACATTTTATCTCAAGTTTAGAATCTTCTACCACTTGACATACTCTGCAAAGGAGTAAAGGCAGTAAAGTACTTATGCTTGTTCAGCATCACAAATCCTGTAGAAGCCAGATAGCTTTTAAAATTTAAATCATGCATGTAGTATGCCGTAGAGGCTTCAAATTAACACGGGACCAAAAGTCTTGACTTTGCTTATTAAACTTGGTAGAGACTGTACTACTAGTCTAACCAAACTCTTGCTAATCTATGGGTATATATTATGCTTCTATAACTCACAGCTATCATCACCAGATTAACATGTAAACTGTATTAAATTCAACAGCATGGCTTCAAAAAATGTAATATAATCTATCGATTACAGCATCTAAATAGAGAGAATATTAACGATAAAATGTTATAAATTCATCAACAATTGACAAGTACCATGCTATAAAAATAAGAATAACGTTTAGAAAATATAGCCATGTTATACTAGTATTATGAGAAAGAATAGTTGATTTCATAGCTGGCTGAAAGTAAACACAACTAGCTACATTTGGCTGCAAGATATTAGCTCACTCCAACTTTGATTTTCATTCTAACTTTTAAAGCAAACAAAATACTTGGACTTTCATTAGGATTACCAACATATAACAACTTTACATATTTGCAATACTTTTAATATTAAGAGAAAATGTAATGTTAACACTGTTAATCATACACTCACATATTTTAATACCTCAACAGCCAAACTCAAGCTTAAATAAAGTAATGGTAATTTTTATTAAAATAAAAATAAATTAGTATTGCATATAATAAATTTTAAGATTAATTATAGCCTTTCAGCTAAGTGATTAATACTAATAGTAGTAAACTGCTAGTTTTAGTAATACAATCAACTGCAATATACTCATGCTACTAATACTATAAATGTATAAGTTAATATTTTAGAAAACCCAATACGGCAATACCAAGAGCATTATTATCAGCATAACTAATACTACTAGTAATACAATTAGTATTACTGAACAATGATCACCACCTTAAGTCTATGAATTTATTATTTAGTGATTTACTAACTTCTTATCTATTAAATTATAAATTAAATTAAATACAAGTGATACAAGACATCAATTGCATTCCAATATGAAGTTTAATGATATTGAGATTGACAGCCATTGGCTATCTAGTTAGGCTCTAACGCTAAGCCAATACTGATTTAAATTATTTTCATCCTGAGATATCCACCAAACTACAAGATTAAACATCACTAATATTAAAAGTTATTATCACTATTAGTATTGCATTAGTAATAGCAATACCAATACTATTAGTACTAATACTAATAGTATTAGTATTAGTACTAAATCAATATTTTTATCATTATTATAAATATTATTATAAGGATATCTACAGCCTGATTCTCAATCTGAGAATTTGAATATCAGCATCAATTTGAAATTCAAAATTTATTTAAAACTTAATTTCACTATCTAAAGACTAAAAATAAACCACTAATAATATCAATATGATATTGATAGTCATACTCAGAGTCATAGTGATGCACTTGAACTTGAAGTAAAAGTAAAACTAAATATCAATGCTGAAAGTGAATAGATTATTCATTTATATTTTATAATAATCATTACGATGATGATCATAAACTCAAACTGTCATTGATGAGACTGAGCGAATTTTATATAATACTAATACTAATATAAATATTAATCATGATTGGTGATATTCATATCTATTTTCATATTCATATTGATCACTAATTGATGAAATTCAAATTTCTATCCATATTCATATTGAATTTGATAATGATATAACAATGTTATTCACTTATAGTTATTCAGTTATACTTATACAGTTATACTTATACTTATAGTTATTGTAATTGTGATATTCACTTAATTTTGAGGTTATTCTAATACTTATAGCTATACATTAACTTATAGACATAGTATTAGTTATAGTAATACTTAAGTTATTGACGTTCATATAATTATTATCATTACTATTACTATTACTATTAGTATTATTTACACTCGAACTTGCAGTTACTGTCAGTGTTAGACTTAGTGTTACTGAGAGTGAGTGTTCGTGCTACACTTACAGTTTTAGTTTACAAGTACAGTAAATGTAATACTAGTAGTAATACTAATACTAATACTAATAGTCATAGTAATACTAATAGTAATAGTTATACTTATAGTATGAATAAATTTAAATTATAAAGTAAGTTATCAACTTTAATGATACTGATAATAGTCACTAGTTTAACTTTAAGTAGTAGCTCTATGAGAACATTCGTTGAGGCTCAGGCTGCCTGATTACATATTGCTACGACAGGGCATTCGCAGCCCACGGATAACTTAAAGTTTAACTTGATGGTCTAGGACTCTAGTTTCTACCTCTACATAGTTCAGATGTTCTTATAATAGTAGCTTTCACTTTGTTTCGCAGCATATCTGTTTCGGTTTCGATCGTTACTTCTCATTGGTACTAAATTGTTTTGAGCAGTTAACAAAAGGGCGTTATTTCAGCGACAAGCAACCAAAAGCTTGTGGAGAAGACAATACTCAGTGTTATTGCTATTGGGTAGAACACGGGTGTTCAAAAGATGCTTGTATAGTTACATATAGGAATGGTGTTACTTTTACCGCATTTCTTTTAGTTATTAGATATTATTTAAAGACTTTAAGCACTAAGAAACAGACTGAGACATCCTTGCGCTGACTGTCATCTGCAATAGCTATCAAGTAAAAAAGTAAGCGTGTAAATGAAAAGACAACTCCCCTTTAAAATCACATTGTGTTTTAGCTATATGCTTTTGTTCACAGGCCACTCAACTCAACTGCCATTTTTTACAACATAAATAGATTTAACAAACAAGCGATTGCCATTTACTGTAAGAGATAAAAAAACAAATATATAAAAATGTGGAAGCCTAAACATTATAATCGTGGATCTTTAAGCAAGCTGCATTTGCTGCATTACAAACCAGTAATGTAGACTGCAGTTTTAGTTGGCGATACTATTGTTATAAAAATAGAAATTGTGAAATCAAAGTGAAAGTATAAATCTCGTCAGAAAACTGCTCAATCATTGGCTATACTAACTCGAAAGTTTCTTAGCCGCACAAAGTTGGTGGGCACTGAGGGCAGCAGTTGGGGATATTATAGAGTCTGGTGAAAGGGGTTTAAAATTTGAACACTTATGTCTGTACTAACGCTACATCCACTGACCCCCAACTTTGTGCTGCTTTTAGTGATTCCTATACCAATCGATTTAATATCAGCATTTGTAACTCATAGCAGTCAGCTTTAGCAGTGAATAGGTCAGAACTATGACTTAAAGCACTACAGTAGTGCAGAATGATAGGTCTAGAAGCTGCTAGTGCGGGGTTAGAACCTAGAGCATAGCTGCATGAATAGGCAAACACATGCTATTTATAGATATATTCAATATTTCTATCAATTTAGTTTTTGTAATAAAACAATTCAAGCTTGTAATATAGTTATGTATTGCATATCATGTATGCACTTTGCATGTGCGCACTGATACCTAAAGTATGATATTCCAGTGCAACACACTTACAGCTTAATCACCCATTCATTTGCAACTAATGAGCTTCTATATAGCTAATATTATTAAAAATTCAGAGATGAGAGGTAAATATTTCATTAAAATTTATTTTAATAGTTAATTGAATTAAATTTATATTAAAATTAACATTTCAATATAAAATTTTGTTCCAACCTTAGGTGTTAATGTTGAAAATAATTGGAAGAAATTATATTGTTCACATCAGTGTATAGCTAGTTAACATACACATTATCATTTAGGATTTGGTTGGATGAGGTAATATACTTAGATTATTATGCTGATGTCTATGCTCTATATGAATTGTACATCAATGTTATTTTAAGATGCACAATTTTCTATAAGAAAGTGTAAGCATTCACTATACACACATTAGTAATGAGAAGCAGGACAGCTGGATGGTATAACAGTTTTCTTGTAATCAAAGACTCGGTTATATTTGCAGACTTTAGGAAGAGCTTGGTTGATAAACAGGTCCCTGACCCCGGCAGCATATGTGCATCCTTTTTCAGCTTTCTTGAAACATTTGTCAGCTGTTTTTTTTCTGTGACTAAAAACAAAATGAGCATAAGCATAATTTAGAAATTTGTAGCAGCTATATCCTAAATTATTAACACCTATGCCAAAGATATAAATATCATACAGTAATTTGACAAGCAAATTTATGGAAGCAATAGAAACTATTATATTCTACTAAAACATTTTTAAATCAACATAATATAGTTTTTACAGTATAGTATACAAGCTTCATGAAACTAAATTTAAGAATCAGCCATGGTCTATAGGAGTTAGAGCGTTTGTCTAGTAAACACAAAGTCATGGGTTCGAACCCTGGTAAATGCCATTGGTGATGTTAGGAAGAGCATCCAGTCATAGTTGCTCTTGTGTCACATATGAGTAAGCGCTTAGCTTGCTTTAAAATATTCTTTCTCATCAGGGGTTTTTGCAGGAGTAGTGAATATAAACTTAAATATCAACTTTTTTAAAAAATACAATGATTGTAAATACGATACGAATTTGCATAGGACATGCTTGCGTTAATATAGGTGTATATGCTATCTCAATCATCTATAATTTGAACTGCCAACTACAAATATAAAAATGCTTGAACTGCAAAATTCATAGAACATATTTTTGTTTGTAAAATGCTAAGATAAGTTCTTTTACTAAAAGTTTCCAAGAATAGAAGTTTTATGGTCATAATGACGAAAAAGTTGTTTATTGCATAAAAAGATTGTTTCTAATGAATAAAAAAAGGAAGTTATTTGAACGTGTTAAAGTCACTTAGCCCAGTTTGTTAAAATAGTTTTAAAGATGACATAAAGCCAACTATAATATTAACTATGTTCTCACCCAAGTGGCATTATTAAGCATTACTTTAAAAAATATGCAAATGACTTACCAAAGGATTCTTTGTCCACTTGATTCAAACAACTTCTGAAGGCATGTTGGAAGTTGACCACATCCTAAAAAGTGGCAAATAAGATTATAAACTGTGCTTTTATTAACACTTTCCTTATATACTCAAGCAATTTATGAATCAGTAGCACAATTTGAATTAAAAATGTATAGCAATTGTTTCTTACCATCTTGTGGAAGCTCAATGTTTGGGCAGTTTGGAGCAAAGAGTCTTACATAATGAACAGATTGTACCATCCTTTTGACAGGATCTTCCGCAACGCAATCACTGACAGCTTCGTTCAGGACATCTCTGGCTCTGAATTGAATAAGCATAACATGTAATTGTTATAACTGCAAGTTTTAATGTTTTGCGAAAATTCACTAAAACATAGAATTGCACGAAGGATATGAAATTATTAAGCCATTTTACAAAGTAGGACATTTATTATTTTATGATTACTCACTCCAAGCATTTCTTCCGCTCCTTCGTCAAGACTAATTGTTTATACTCACAAAATGAGTTGAAAAGTTTGTCTTCACATGCTACAAAATTATATTCAGCTGATTTAAAACATATTAAAGACAATATTAATTTGATTGCATAAAATATATTCTGAAAGCAGATTTGATGCTATAACAATTACCAACTGTTTAATAGTTGTTACACGTACAAAAAATCATAATAATATTATACGCAGATAAAAGAGAAATAAAATGTTTATATGATAGATTTTATCTGCTTCATACTTACAAGGCTTATTGTGAGTATTTCCATCGTCAGCTTTAACACTTCCTATATTTGCAAACAATGATACTATTTCATTAAAGTTATAAAGCTTCAAATACTTAAATACTTCAATAATTGAAATATTCATACATTAAGCAGTAAAAGTATATTATGTAACGCAACCAGTAAGTTCAAATATATGTTATATAAAGCAGTTAGCATTTCTACTCACCAATAGCTAAGATAACAGCACATAATGCAATGGTAACTTTCACAGACGCTGCAAATAACCGTAACATGTTATTATATATTATAGGAGTTTTCAAGATAATACACTTTGACATACATTGAGTAAACTGTCTTATTTAATTAAACAACACAAAAAAGAAGGTTAGCATCTAAAAAAATATTTTATCATTAGCATTTACCTACCCATTCTGTAAAACAGTGCAGATTGTAGGTTTCTTTGGTATGAATATAGCAATGTGCTTTGTGTAAAACTGTGAAAATTTTCAACCTATGTAGTCACTTATATACAAAAAATTGTGTAATAAAATTGATATAATCTTATATTAAGTAAATCTGTGGGTTGTATGTTGCAGTAAAAAACAGGAGTTCCTGATGATTATATGTATTGTTATTATAGCACATCCTATTGTATTCAAACTGCTAAGTCGTTAGAGAATAATCTGTTTCGCCGGTGAACATAAATATTGACACCTTCATATACTCAGCATATGAAAAGAGATGAGAAATTATCTACATTATACCAATTTATTCTAAAAATCAAAACAATTTTATACAAATACTGGATTTTTATGGTTGACAAAGTATAAGATGATAGGTAAGCTTAAATTAATTTATTTCCTGTCATAGTATATTCTCTGCAGCAAATAATATGTTATGAAAAAGTAGTTAAATTTATATTCGGTTACATCACATAGAAAGCTGCAAGTTAAGCAATCAAAATATTTCAAGATGTTGTGTGTAGCTTTTATATTCTGTAATAATAACAATATAATAACTCCACATTAATATTATTGCAAATATTATATGTATATACATATACATATGCTTGATTTAACAGTAAGTTATATTTTTAGCAGCAAAATTTATAATTTGCAACTGTATGCATTTGACAGCATCTGCATGTTTGCATAATGTTTTCTCTCTCTCTCTCTCTCTCTCTCTCTCTCTCTCTCTCTCTCTCTCTCTCTCTCTCTCTCTCTCTCTCTCTCTCTCTCTCTCTCTCTCTCTCTCTCTCTCTCTCTCTCTCTCTCTCTCTCTCTCTCTCTCTCTCTCTCTCTCTCTCTCTCTCTCTCTCTCTCTCTCTCTCTCTCTCTCTCTCTCTCTCTCTCGGCCTGTGTGCGTGTATGTGTAAGCCAATTTGTCAAAAAACACTTTATTTTCAGGAAACCAACTTGGGTGCATTGTATTATGTTTCACATGTTTTATGAGAAAGTGTCAGTGATGAGCAACTGTCAAGGAATTAGATTGCTACCAAGCGTGCTATAGGAAGAGATTATATTCTAGAATGATTTAGCAGTTTGAGTACAATAGGATGAACCATAGGCATAAAGTATTAAGAGATTAGTCACTATAACAATACTTGTAATCATAAGGAATATACCTATGACGTTTTTGTTAATACATATACTATCCACAGCATTATTAAATGCCGGATTGTAGCTATTTTAACGCACAAGTTAAAAATACGTTTAATTACTCGGAATAAAAGTGAGCACAAGGAGATGGACATGTCTTAATACTTTGCTTTGAAGACAATTATATTGTGATTAGTCACTGTTTCACTGTCATTCACCACCTGATGAAAATCGTACGTCATTAACCCAAGCTTTTATCATCCCTAAACCAGCCCGTAACCCCTCTATATTTGACTTCTATACTGTCAACACCCGGACATTGCAATAAGGAACAACACCTACCTAGCTCGGTGGCAACATATATCATTTGCAATATAACTATAAACTCCTATGATTTAATTCCTCATTTTACCTGCAGCTTTATTTTATAACTTATTTCCTTATTTTCTATTGTATTGTATTCTGACATAGGAGAACTTATTTCAATATGACACAGGAACACCTTTCTGCCCCTGCAGTTTATTTTAATTCAATGGGAAGTTTCTTTACAATACAAGGTCACCAAGATTAACCTCCGATTATCCTCTAACTTATTTAATAATCTCGGATTATATCAATTTGATTACACAAATACATGTTTTGGTTGGTATATAAGTGGATACTCAAGTTAAATATATTCACACTTCTTCAGATAATTGTATTGCTGGCCATCTTTTAGAATTTTATAACTTTTGCAATCTGATCGAGAATGGGTAGGTTAATGTCTAAATGTTTCACAATATTTCTTTCAAACTGCCTATGCACTTAGTACTGTATAAGTTGTCTGCATTATATTTGATTGAATCTAAGAGTTGTCTCATCTAAAGCTAACGTTATTAGAAATACTATACATCATATTTTTTGTTTTATTTTTAGTGTCCGCGAAAGCTATCATAGCACTATGTGCTATATCATTCTTTGTTGGTAAGTTTTGTTGCTAATTACTTTATATATATATATATATATATATATATATATATATATATATATATATATATATATATATATATATATATATATATATATATATATATATATATATATATATATCTATATTACATTTATCTTATTATATATTTATTATATAGACTTTATGATATATTTTCAAAATAATGACTTTGGTAAAAATAATATTATTAAACAATGTATTATCACAATTTATGAAATATTTTTAATGTTTGAATTTCCAGCGTAATAAAATGATAATATTGTTTGCACATGTAGGTACTGTTAAAGCAACTGATGGAGGTACTCTCAATAAACCTTGTAAGTACATGAAGCTTATTATAAAGTTTGTTATGAGAAACTTTATTTCTTCTTCATTTAAACATGTAATAAATTATTATTATGAATTTTTGTATGTAGAAACTACTAAAATATTGATAACTATGATTTAACATATTCAAGCTTTACATAATAAAACATCAAAAGTATGTTTTTAGAACATATTACAAGTTACATCACCTGGATATAATTTTGTAGCATGTGAAGAGAAACTTTTCAACTCGTTTTGTGAGTTTAAGCAATTAGTTTTGACAAAGAAAGATGATAAATGCCTGAGGTTTGTAAGCATATAACAATAAATGCAGCCTAACACTTTTTATTCATATATCTGATCTTTCTATCAATTGATAGCATTTTACAAAACGCCAGAAAGTGTATAACAATTATGTTATGTTTATTCACTTCAGAGCCAGAGATGTTCTGAACGAAGCTGTCAGTGATTGTGTTGCGGAAGATCCGGTCAAAAGAATGGTACAATCCATTCAGTATGTAAGAATCTTTGTTCCAAACTGCAAAGATATTAAGCTTCCAACAGATGGTGAGAAACATCTGTTTAGCTCACACTGAGTCGTTTACTGATCATTTTTTGAGCCCATTAAGACAGCGTCAATAAGAAAACACTATTTGTTCTAATTTGCTTTAATTTTTAGAATGTAGTGATCTTCCAAGATGTCTCCAGATGTTGTTTGACACGAGTGGGCGGATAATTTGTTGGTAAGATAATTTTTAGCAGTTTGAACTTATCTTTTGAGATTAAATTATTCGCTTAATTGGTTATAAAGCACTTCAACGCTACTTGATTGAATACAAAATAGTTTCTATTATCTCATAAGCTGTTTTAAATAACTTAGCTATAAGTGACTTTTGATGTATTCAAGGAGCTTGCTTTTCTTATCTATTCGCACATAAAACAATGCATAGTCTTGATGCAAATAACAAATTTTTGTCACTCCATAACTATAACATTTTTACTTTGATTTGTTTTAGTGAAAAAAATTATTGTAGCGTTTTATAAATCAAAATAAGTTGAATGAACTCCACACCCCAATCTTTTTCACATTTA
Source organism: Bugula neritina (assembly GCA_964035545.1). Lineage (NCBI taxonomy): Eukaryota > Metazoa > Bryozoa > Gymnolaemata > Cheilostomatida > Bugulidae > Bugula > Bugula neritina. The sequence goes on from OZ037769.1 coordinate 4,321,629, forward strand.
TATATATTATAGTTGACAGCCTAAAATTACAAGGAACTAAGAGTTTTTACAATAATTATATGTATTATTTATATTATCTAAATCATGTTTGTATTTACATTAATAATTTTATTATTTAGGATTTTAAAACTTTTTTATTAACTTCAGCAAATATTGTGTCTTTTGCTGTAAAAAGCTGTATTATCTATTAAAACAAATGTGTGGGAAAAGAGTTTGGTATAGAGTCACATTCTATATATATATCGCTTTTACAAGTTTGCTTGTCAACTTATGTGGGCATATGATGGTCATATCTTATGCATGGATGTTAATGATATAGATAGATAGTTGCAAATTAAAACTGTACATGTTTATCTTTTTTTAGTCACAGAAAAAGAAAGGCTGACGAATGTTTCAAGAAAGCTGAGAAAGGATGCACATATGCTGCCGGAGTTAGAGATCTGTTTATCAATCAAGCTCTTCCTAAAGTTTGCAAATATAATTGGTTCTTCATTTACAAGAGACCTGTTTTACCATTCAGGTGTTCTGCTCGTTTAGTATACTGAATACTTATACACTATCTCATATAATCAATGCACTTTGAACTAACATTGAAATATCTCTTTATACTAGACTATAACAGCATCTTATATTGAGAGATTTTCTAACTTAAACCTTGTTAAAACACACCTATTCCAACAAGTTTCAACAGTTTCAATTATATTTTTGCTATAGCTTATGTAAATAAACCCAAATATAGTTCTATATATACACCTAACACTCCTTTGTAGTTGATGTTAACAACTATATAATTAAAGCAATAGTTTAGTAACCTGGCATATTTAGTTTACTATAAGCATGATACATACTATATGTTGATAATCAGATAATTTTCAGTACAGAAACAAATTGCATTCATGCAGAGCCAGTTTGTAAATTTATAATACAATAAATAATTATAATAAGACAAAACAATTACCTATAATAAGGTTCCTTATTATACTAGGATAAATGGACAACTGCATATGTGTGTATAGGTGTGTATAGGTGTGTATAGGTGTGTGTATAGGTGTGTATAGGTGTGTATAGGTGTGTGTATAGGTGTGTGTATAGGTGTGTGTATAGGTGTGTATAGGTGTGTGTATAGGTGTGTGTATAGGTGTGTATAGGTGTGTATAGGTGTGTGTATAGGTGTGTATAGGTGTGTGTATAGGTGTGTATAGGTGTGTATAGGTGTGTATAGGTGCGTATAGGTTCGTGCGCGTGTGTGTGTGTGTAGATGTGTAGGTGTGTATAGGTGTGTAGGTGTGTATAGGTGTGTAGGTGTGTATAGGTGTGTGTGTGTGTGTGTGTGTGTGTGTGTGTGTGTGTGTGTGTGTGTGTGTGTGTGTGTGTGTGTGTGTGTGTGTGTGTGTGTGTGTGTGTGTGTGTGTGTGTGTGTGTGTGTGTGTGTGTGTGTGTGTGTGTGTGTGTGTGTGTGTGTGTGTGTGTGTGTGTGTGTGTGCGTGTGTGTGTGTGTAGTGTGTGTGTGTAGTGTGGTGTGGTGTATGTGTTTTGCTGTAATTCTGAGAATAAAAAAGTAGCATAGAAATGCAAAACTGTAAGTATTATATAGTCCTTATTATTCACGTTTAGTTGAGAGCTTATAATGAAAACAAAGCTAATATCAACAAGATAAAAACGGTGACTTGCGTATTTGAAATCAGTAGTATGTTGACTTTGCAGTGATAAACACAATAACAATAAAGGTTAGTAATGAAGTATACTCGTATTTGACATGTTGACTGCTCAGCACGCATCAGGAAGTATGAGTTTGTTATTCTTATTATAAGAATGAAATGATTATAATCTCAAGTGGTAGCAGAAACTATATGTCATAACTGATTATGTATTATCTTAAATGTCGCAACTTAATCATGTTTCAATGACTTTGCTTTATTTTTGATTGGTTGATATTTATAGTTGGCAAAGAAAAGTCTAAGTAACAAGGAAAAGTATGTTGTCATACAGGGGCTAAAAACATGCTATCTTTTACATTGCTAAATGTCGGAAGCTGAGTGATATCTGATATGCCAGCTGTATATTCTCAAAGAATAAGGAAGTTTTACTTTATTATTGTTTTGCAAAGTCATGGAAATTAATCATTTTGTTTGACTAGCTACGCAGACTGATAATGGTTCCATGACAACAATAATGAATGCATTTCATGACTGCACAATCTCCATATATAAAGAGAAAATCTCAACATAAATTTCACAGTATTACTTTATTCCACTTGCAACATACACCTCAAAAAGAAAGATCATCTTAAAAATTCTAAAATGAGTAAGTACTTATCATTTTTTCTTTCTAAATAAAGATATTTTAAACAAGCAAAGCGGGATGCTGTAACAGCAGCAATAATAGCATATATCACTATACTATATATTATATTTATTTTCAGTGTCTGTGAAAGAGATCGTAGCATTTTGCGCTGTTGCCTTTTTTATTGGTAAGTTATATCGCTATGTGTTTTATATATTTATAATATTTTTAAAAATACTAGATGCAGTGAATATAATATTAAACAATGCATCATGAAGTGTATTATATTAAAACATTTTCAGTGTTGATAAAATGATAATATTGTTTGCTCATATATTATAGGGACAGTTGAAGCTGCAGGGGGAAATAGCACAACAGATGTCAGTAAGTATACATACAGTTGTGAAAACTTATCACGATAATATTTTAGTTCTATTTATTTCCTCATAACATTATAACTATATGTGCATAATAACTATAAAAATTTTGACAAATATGATTGTATTAAATCAAAATGTACATATAATATTATAGCGCTTGAAAAATAATTTTCGGACAAAAAATATTTTTAATAACTTTAATGTATTTGTTGCAGGTTGTGAAGATAAACTTTTTGACTCATTTTGCAAGTACAAACAACTAGTCTTGACACAGGAGAGGGAAAAATGCTTAGAGTGAGTATATAAAGCATAAGATAATAATGTCCCACTTTGTAAAATAGCTTAATAATTTCATATCCTTCAATTCTATGTTTGAGTAAATTTTCGCAAAGCACTAAAACAGTTATAGCAATTACATGTTATGCTTATTCAATTCAGAGCCAGAGATGTCCTGAACGAAGCTGTCAGTAATTGTGTTGCGGAAGATCCTGTCAAAAGAATGGTACAATCTGTTCATTATGTAAGACTCTTTGCTCCAAATTGCCCAAACATTGAGCTTCCACAAGATGGTGAGAAACAATTGCTACATCTTTAATTCACATTGTGCTGCTGATTCATAAATTGCTTGAGTATATAAAGAAAGTGTTAATAAAAGAACAATATGTGATCTTATTTGCCACTTTTTAGGATGTGGTCAGCTTCCAACATGCCTTCAGAAGTTGTTTAACAGATCTGGACAGAGAATCCTTTGGTAAGTCATTTGCTTATTTTTAACCTAATGCTAAATAATGCCACTTGATTGAGAATATAATTAATATTATAGTTGGATTTATACCATCTTTGAAAAATATTTTAACAAATTGGACTAAGTAATTCTAACACATTCAAAAACTTATTTTCCTTATTGTAACACCAAACAGTAGTTTTGAAGCAGCTATGAAATAACAAATTCTAAGCGCTATAACAGCAATACTTGTACTCTAGATTTTTAGTTAAAGATGTTATTGCAAAGTTATTTTTAGAGATATTTTTGATAAATTCTACAGGCTTTTTCAAAAGTTTGTGGTTGACAGCCTGAATCGGTAGATTTTCCAGATGTAACATATATGTGTATATCTGTCATCTGATATATGCATGTCCCTCAAATCTTTATTGCATTTACAATAAAGATATTAAGTTCTCCACTAACAAAAAACTTTGATACGACGTTTTTTAAACATTGGAAATAAAATTTATTAAGTGTTTAAATGTGGACACCTCTTTGAACTCATACAACGTTTAGGAAAAGTTTATTTCCCAAAATATTTCACCAACGTTTCATAAACAAATTATAAGAATTTTTTTTCCAACGTTCATAAAATGTCATATCAAAGATTTTTGTTAGTGGAGAACTTAATATATCTATATTGTAAATGCAATAATGATTTGAGTGAAATGCATATATCAGATGACAGATATAGATATATGCTATACATCTAGAATATATACAGATTTTGACTGTCAACCACAAATTATGTTTAGGCATTTTATTTATAAACTTAGATTGTATATTATATTGAAAAAAAACTATATAATCAATTTAGTATATAATAAATGTTCAGGAAAACAAAGTTCAACAGAGTAAAATCTTTGGCCGTCCAAAACTTTTTTTCAAACCTATAACATAACATTCATCTGCAGTGGGTATGTATTATTATTGCTAAATTTAATTTATATTTATTTATTTTATATTTAGCTGCAATAAACAAGCAGCTGACAGATGTTTCGCCAGAGCTGAGAATGGATGTACATATGCTGCCGGGGTCAGGGACCTGTTTATCAACCAAGCTCTTCCTACAATCTGCAACCGTAATCAATACTATAATTATAGGGAAACTGTTATACCATCCAGCTGTCCTGCTTCTCAATACTAATTTGTGTATATATAAAGACTGTTTACACTATCTCCTACAATCAATGCTCTATGAACTGACATTTTAAATATATTTTATACTAGACTATAACAGCATCTTATATTGAATGATTTTTTAATTTTAATCTTTTTAAAACACATTTGTTCCTACCAAGTCTCATTAGTTTCAAGTATTTTCGCTATAGCTTACATACATAAATAAACCCAAATATAGTTTTATATATACACAAACACTCCTTATGCAGTTGTTGATTCTATGATAACTATATGATTAAAGCAGTAATTTGGTGATGTTGCATATTTAATTTACTAAGCATGATGCTGCTATTTTTATAAATACACACAGTTTTCTGAACAAAACAAACTGTATCCACGAAAAGCCAGTTTGTATTTATAATACAATATATAATATAATTGTTTTATAAAAATCTTCTGTAATAACCTTTTCTATTATACATTATGCATACGTGTATAACTACATGAGTATATATATATATATATATATATATATATATATATATATATATATATATATATATATATATATATATATATATATATATATATATATATATATATATACGTGTGTGTGTGTTTATATCTTTACTGATTTAGCAAAAACAAATCATCAGTAAAAAATGGCATAAATAGCATAAAAATTCAAAGCTGTAAGCATGGCGTAAGCAGATTTGTTCACATTTGGTTGAAAACTTTTAACAAATCAAAGCTAATATACAAAAAAGATAAAAAATAGTGACTTGCATATTTAAAATCAGTAGAATGTTGGCTTTGCAGTGACAGATAAAAAAGCAACAATGGCTATAGTTAGGCAGAAAAAAGCCAATTTTTACCTAAGTTTGAAATCCCAGATAAAATTCTTTTCTCTTCCGATTATTCAAATATAGGGTCTAGGTAAATGTTTTCAGGTGGGTGTGGAACTTTTTACCCTTGAGCATTTTGAGAAATTCAAGATGGCCTCCTGGTGCCAGATGATTTATATAATTCAAGAATACCTAAATTTAAGGTTCCAATGCTTTGAAATATTTAGAAATTAATATAATAAAGGTGAATCTGCCTTCATCACGTGTATTGTTGAGTAATAGGTATATAATAGCCAACAGTAACTAAGCAAAGCTTTAATCATGCAGTTTTTTCAACTTTAACCTAGCCTTGCCGTGTTTATAATCTCTGCATCAGTTTCTTCTAAACTCATGAAAATTCATTCTATGAGATAATTCTTTGTGCTGATTACAAATATGTCTATCAAAAAAAACTGGAGTTGGTTTTGCAATACTAAAATGCAATGTCATTGTCATATGAGCTAAATAGCAATTTATATCAAATTGGCACGCTTATCCAAAAGTTTAGTTGAGCTGCCAATTTAAAATTTGTTTTTAGTTTTAAATGTTTACCCATGTTTTATAACTAGGTAAAAGGGGGGGGGTCATTTCTTAAAATAATTTAATTGCTTTATTATTAACACCTCATTTATCTAAAAACACAATGAATTTAAACTCTCTGTTTTCTAATTTTAAATAATAATAAGTCTTAGTTGATATAAAGGAGCAGCCGTGGTCTAGGGGTTAGAGTGTTTACCTAGTAAACACAAGGCTCTGGGTTAGAGCCCAGAAAAAGGCCATTGGTGATGTTAGGAAGAGCATCCGGTCATAATTTCTCCTGTGCCTCATATTAGAGGTTTCTCACAGGGATAGTGACTATAAACTTGCGCGAGTTTTTTAGTTTATATAAGATATATAAGTTTTCAATTTAATAGTATCTTATTTTACATAGTATATTATGGCATCACCTATAGAAAAAAAAAGCAATTATGAAATACTTTAGCTCATGAAACTTGAACAAATAAAAGCCAAAGAATGAAAGTGCAGCTTTGAGAAGGCACATGGCATAATAGTCAGCCAAGTTGGAACAGTGAATTTTATACTAGCTGCCAACTAGATACACTAACTTAGATATATACTAGCTTAGATATACTAGCTTAGATATACTCTCTTAGATATACTATATAGCTAGTATACTAGCTTATACTAGAAGCCTAAATGTACTAAAATTTTGTTAAATTAATATCTTAATGCACAAACTGTGGGAAACACTTTTCATCTACAAATTGTAGAAAAATACTTCAGAAATGTTATGATTAAAGCCGTATAGGCAATATATGTAGTTTCATTTTGTGAATTCAAAACAACCAAACACAACTATAAACTTTTACTTCCTATAGGGTTCTTGGTAAGAGACTCAACACTAAAAAATGTTTTTACCGATGGCCTCTTTGGCCCAGGCTTCACAGGGCTAATCTAATTATCAAAAATGCCTTTTTGTGATGCTTTTCAAATTGATTATTCCAAAAGACTAAACTATTACTTTTCTGTAGAGCATAGCCATCAAAAGGTTTAGTGCACAGCGCATTAAATTATTCACGTTTGATGTGAGTAAATATATTTAAAACTGCAGACATATCAATCTACATTTCAGGACATTGACCGTGATTAGTGTCATAACAATACTTGTAATCATCAGGAACTCCTGTTTTTTATTGCCTCATACAGCCCAGAGCTATATTTAATATAAGATCACAGCAAATTTATTACGAAACTCTTATATATATATATATATATGTACATATATATATATATATATATATATATATATATATATATATATATATATATATATATATATATATATCTCAATCTGTGGACAGCAGCTGTTTCGGGATTTGTCCCCTCATCAGCACAGAACAGAGTACCATGGCCCACACCTTTGCAATAGTAAAACTTATAGTTTTACTGAAGCATATTCAAAAGGTGTGTAAACCCAAGCCAGAGTGCTCAAGTGACTCTAGGGGTCACCTAGGAGTCACGAGCAGTGCTAAATGCTAGCAGCTTGAGTTTGTGACCATGGTGAGAGTGCTCAATCATTTAATGTCATTGCTGAGCATTAAATGAGAGCGTAATATCTAGTAGCTAGTATATATATATATATATATAAGTGACTCCCGAAGCTGAAAATCTTCACAAAGGTGATTGCTTTCATAAAAGTAATTACCTGGTGCTCCCATACAGCTATTTTTATAGGTCAAGACAACAGATTCGCATCATAAGTATTCAACAAGTTAAGGGCTAAATATTGTAAATTGAGCAAATGCATAAATTTGAATGAGTAGCTGCAACGAAGATTGATTTCTTGCTACAGCTTCATGAGAGAACTGCTGAATGTTCTTGTTGGACGGAAACATTACTTGCTTATTCATTTTGATTGCTAGCTCTGAAAATTAATATTTGAAACTATAAGGTTGGAAAATTGTTATTATTGTTCATCATTTTCATCATTGCTATCTTCGTTGGTTTTAATTTACAACTATAATGCAATAGTTTTTGTTTGTAATTATTATTTTTAGTTAATAATTATTGATGTTTTTCCTATCATCATTTATTTGTTTATTTGTTGCCTATACTAGTAGAGAAGTAAAGTGTATAACCAGTCTCATTCTTTTACCAGTTTGTGGAGCTAAATTGTGTTTAATATAGAATATACTGCTATATGTAACTATTTCGTAGTGTTACATACATAATACTAATACAGCTATTCAAACCAAAGCATCTCTATAGCCTTGTGTAATCAACAAGCCAATAGTTTTGATGCAAAGAAGTTCAGTTTTAATTGTTTCAAACACAAAAATGTCAAAAGAGTTGTTTTAAAAATGTAATAAGCATTGCTTTGTGCGAGAATCAAAAATTTAAATTGTTTCAATATGTTAAGATTTACCGGGTCAGTCTGAATAAATGTAGCCTAAAACATAAAACCGAAAGTTGTGAACTATTTTTTCTTTTTGTTTTGTCAAACAAAATCTGGAAGCATCTTGAGAGTTTATCACGTCCTACAAATAATAAACAAATATCAGTGTCCCAATCTAAGTTAATGTTCTATGTATAAAATAGTTTCAAACTTGCAAGGTAACAGCTTACAGCTCAAGTATATACGTGTTTTAATATTTTGGTGAAACTCAATGCTTTTGCAGTTTGAAAAATAACTCATCTATACTGAATTTGTTGGGGCACCCTTTTAACAAAATTTTTATTAGCAAAATGACCACTGATGAGTGATAGCTACCTGCAAAATTTTTGGGCTCTAAATAAAATAAACTAAGACACACCTTGTAAAGATGATTAGCTATATAAATTATTGCATTTGGAGAAAAAAGTGCAGGTACTAGTGGCAAAAATGAGTTTTACAAAGTGCATGGTGAAATATTATATTGACACAGGAAAAAGCAGTATTATCATAATAATGAATGTGTATAATTAAAAAAATGATAAGGTTTTTGTATGAATGTGTTTACAAACCTTAGATATCACGAAGTTTTCCTCTCAAAATCATTTGAAATAATTTCATCAAAATAGATTCAGAATCTGTAAAAAAAACAAGAAATTATGTTAACAAAATTTTGAAAGGTTTCTAAATATGTTAATAGTTATATATTGCATGCATTTGAACATTATAGTTATACTTTTTGCATACGTGTTTTCCAATTATTTGAATGTAATAACATTAGATAAAAATTAGCAAAAGTTTTTTTATTATATGTAATATTTCAGATTGATAGCAAGTAGCAAATATGCATGATAAAATTTGTCAGTAACCGCACACAAAAAATGTTTTGACTAAACATCAAAAATGGCTGCATGTAAATTCAATACCAAAAACAAATGTACATATTGATATGTGAGTAGAATATATTTACCTTGTATTCCACGGTCATATTCTTCTTCAGATTCTTCAGATTCTTCACCTCTTCCTGTATTGAAATAATTAAATTATTAAAGGTAAAACTTACAAATTAAGTACTCAGTGTACATGCAATAATAGTTATATTTTTATGTTTTTGATTCAGTGACTTTTAAAAAAAATTTTGTATTCCATCTCAACTTTATATGATGATTTTGTTTAAAAACTTTTTTTGAAGCCACAATTAGAGTAAAAAACTTATGTTACCTTAAAAAAATCTCTGCACTGTGTAAATATACAATTTTGAGAAACTAGCTATTGATATGTAATTTCAATGTAACTACTATATGTATTACGTATAGCAACAATTTCTTTCAGGACCTATATATACCTCTTCCTGCATTCAAACAAAAATAATCTTTTATCAGAAACTACAGAGGAGCTATTCAAATAATTCATACATTTTATTACTTTCAATAAACCTTTTGTTTTAACAAACCTATGAATATGATGTATAGGCTGTAAGCTAATTTCAGCAATATATACATAATATAATAATATAACATATTTACCAGGATATCTACGCCTATTTCTTCTAGGTCCTTCGCCTCGTCCTACATTAACAAACAATAATAATAAACTACCAAAGTCTGGCAAATATTAGGTACCCAAATGTTTAATTCATAAATATAATATATTTTGAAAATATAATATAATATATATAAATATAATAATTATAGCTATATGTATTATTGTACATAAATTAACAATTATTTAACAAATATACCTAAATGATTTTTCAACAAGCAAAAGCATTATAGAGATTTTGAGAATGACAAATTTATGTATAGTATAGAACCGTATTTAAATATCTTTGTAAATAAAAAATTCAATAAAATCCCACATTGAAATGTATAAAGTATACCGCATATATACTTACCATGCATTCTGCGGTCAAAATATCCCTCATTTTCTTCACTTCTTCCTACATTTAGTCAGAAATAATATATTAGGCTTTCAAAATAGATAATATTATAGATAATTAACTAATTTACATGGTAATAAATTTGCTATTGTATATTATTAATTCAATAAATATTTAAGGAAAAACCTAAATTTATATTAAATATATTGATTTCTGCCATGTAAATATTAATGTTTTTGTGCATAATATCCATCAAGATGTTAGTGTTTATTTTTTATAAATACCTCTTAATTTTGGTTTTCAACAGCAATTAAATTTTACCAATTTACAAACTTACGAATTATTTTATAAAGCAGTTTATACAACTGCATATAACTATATTACATTGTAATATTATTAGGATCAATTATGTAAAAAATTTTCAAAATATTATCATTATGTAACAAATTACACTGCTTTCTGTATAAACAATGAACAAGAAATTTTAGGTCAACATTTTTTTCTTGTCACTTTTAGGTACTAAAGGTAAAAGTATATATACTCAGTGTAAATATTGATAATTAGGTAAACACATATAAATTACCTAATAGTATTTGACGAATACTTGTTGCTGGGCTTTCATCTCTCTCTGCAATAATAAACAATAATATAGTTACCATAAATGTTTAGTTAAGTGCTGACAAAATTTGCACATAGATGATGTAAAAACAGATCAGTATGTTTTCAATTTTATGTTAATTTGAATTAAATTCTGCCTTACTCACGCAAGAAATTAAGGCTTCTATATTAGTAATGAATTTATACTCAATTAATAAAATCTGTGTAAATATGTAAGTATAGAAAGGCTAACACACATTGAAATATAAATATACAATATCCTTATCTTGCATTCGGTGGCCTTCATTTTCATCACTTCTTTCACCTCTTCCTACATTTTAGCAATAAGAATATTATACGAAAAACAAAAACATAATTACTCAAGAATCCGTGAATACTGCTGATTGTTTAAGAGTTTTATTTTAAAAAACTTGAAATAAATAAAAGCTAATTCCACCTCAAAATTAAATTTATTAACTCTAGCAACAATTTACTATATAGTTAGTATTTCTGTACAGCGTACTTACCAGAATATCTGCGTCTATTGCCTCTATGCTCTTCACCTCTACCTATATAATACATGTTTTAAAATTTCGGAATGAAAAACTACCAAATCAAGAAAAAATATATAAAATATATAAGCAGATCTCAAAATAATGTGTAAATATAAAATACCAAGAAATGAATTTATTGAAATGTAGTTATTATATAATACTCACCTCGCATTTCACGGTCATATTCTTCTTCAGATTCTTCTCTTCTTCCTACATTTGAACAACAATGATAATTATCCAAATTTGATAATTCAAGTTATCAAATAATTTATATGTTAATAAATATGCTACTGTATATTAACAATTTGATAAAATATGTAATACATCATAGAGTGTTTCTATTTCATATAACTGAATATATTTGATTGAGCATTGAAAAAAGTACATATTATTTGCTGTTTCTATACAACATATGCCTACCAAAATACGGGAGTCTATCTTCTCCAGACTCTTCCCCTCTTCCTGTGTTTCAACAGCAAGCAGGTTTTACCAGTACTTACAAATTAGGTATAAAATGTTTCACTCATTTAAATTTTTATGATAGTATAACATGGACTCAGAATAAAAATCAGTTACCCAAGTAATTTATACATCTTATTACTTCAATAGAAATTTTATTTTAGCATAGAACTATTATGGATATATATTATGAGCTAATTTCAACAATATTTATAATATAATAATATAACATATTTACCAGGATATCTATGTCTAGTTTCTCTAAGGCCTTCACCTCTTCCTGTAACATTCAAGCAATAATCATACATTGCAAAATTTGGCAAATTATGTACCCAAATACTTAGTTAATAAAATAATATATATAACATAGCTATGTATTATTGTACATAATTATATTAACAATTATTTAATGAATATAACTAAATAATTTTTCAACAAACAAAAAGCATTAAAGAGATTTTGAGAATGATAAATTTATATATAGTATATAGAACCGTATTTAAATATTTGTGTAAATATATAGCTGTTGTATTGTATGTTGACTGTTATTTTATAATTGAAATAATTAAATTATTTTGTAACAAACATAACATATTATAGATGCTTTAAGATAATATTATCATTTTGATATTATATAATACTGTTTGCTATTTATAGTAATAGATTTTTCTTGTATACTAGTAAATCTCAACACTTGGTGCAAGTACATGATTCTAACAAATGCACACATTAATACATCAACAAATACATAATTACCAATAATTATTCGGTGAATATTCCTCTCAGGTTCACCTTCATCTTCTCTTCCTGCATTCAAACAATATGTTTTTTACAACCAAATCCAAGCTCTGCTCTTATAAAATAATTATTTCGAGAAATTTACATATTGAAATGTACATATACAATATATACCTACATTTGTTGATATATTATAAGTACAATTCACTTACCTCGCATGCGGCGGTCAACAATTTCTTCACTCTCTTCACCTCTTCCTAAATTTAAACAATATTAATATCATTTTCAACAAAATCGACAAACTATGTATTCAAATAGTGCTTACATTAAAAATTGAAAAATTTTATTTCATCAACTCAATAGTTCTTGCAAAAACTTAAGATTTTGGAATGAGAAACTACCAAATCAAAAAAATATATATAAAATATATCATCAGATCTCAAAATGGTGTGTAACTATAAAATACTAAGAAATGTATCTATTGAAATATAGTTATTATATAATACTTACCTTGCATTTCATGGTCATATTCTTTCTCAGATTCTTCTCTTCTTCCTATATTTGAACAACAATGATAATTATCCAAATTTGATAATTCAAGTAATCAAATAATTTGTATATATTATGTTAATAAATACGCTACTGTATATTATCAATTCAATAAAATATTTAATACATTATAGAATGTTTCTATTTCATATAATTAAATATATTTGATTGAGCATTGAAAAAAGGACATATTACTGCTGTTTCTATACAACATAGTTACGGGGATAAGGGCGTCTATCTTCTTTAGATTCTTTCCCTCTTCCTGGGTTTCAACAGCAAGCAAATTTTATCAGTACTTACAACTTAAGGTATAAAATATTTTACACATTTATAGTTTCATGGTAGTATAATATTAATTTAAAATAAAAAAATAGTTACCCAAGTAATTTTTACATCTTATTACTTCAAAAACAATTTCATTTTACTTAAACTATTATGGGTATATATTATGAGCTAATTTCAACAATATTTATAATATAATAATATAGCATATTTACCAGGATATCTATGTCTAGTTTCTCTAAGGCCTTCACCTCTTCCTGTAACATTCAAGCAATAATAATAAATCACAAAAGCTGGCAATTTATGTACCTAAATATTTATTTCATAAATATGCGGTTGTAACATTGTGTAGCATAATTTAACAATTTTTTTATTGATATGACTAAATGCTTTTGTAATAAACATAACATATTATAAATACTTTAAGATAATATTATCATTTTGATATTATATAACACTGCTTGTTATTTATAGTAATACATTTTTCTTGTATATTATTAAATCTCAACACTTGGTGCAAGTACATGATTCTAACAAATGCAACCATTAATACGTCAACAAATACATAATTACCAATAATAATTCGGTGAATATTCCTCTCAGGTTCACCTTCATCTTCTCTTTCTGCATTCAAACAATATTTAAATGTTTAAAAAAATAACACATTGATTGCTCACACACTCAATTCGTTAATAACTGCATTGTTTTATTTCAACAATTCATCAGCTTTTCAAAACACTTATATCTTGTCTACACTACTGAGCAAATGAATAATTCACAATTCAAGACCATTTTTAACAATAAGTCAAGACGTTTAGAGTGGCAAATTGCTCTTGTGTATAGGCAAGTCTCTACACTCTGTGTAAATATATGAATCTGAGAAATGCTGATATTATTATGCATGTAAGTATTTTAGTATATGATATTTACCTCGCATTATGGGCTCATTATTTGCTTCAGAGTCGTCACCTCTTTCTACATTTAAACAAAAGCAACGTCTTATCAAAATTGACAAGGTAGTCAACCAAATATTTATACAATAATGAATACATAGTACTGAATACTACAAAAAAAATGAAGTAAAGTGTTATATATAGTGTGCTTTTTAAATAATGTCATAATAAGTTTATATCAAAAATCTTTGTTGCCATGCTTTAAAAAACACAATAAACTAAAGCTTGTATATTAAAAGATGCATAATATGTTGTATAGAGCTTAGCCTAAATACTGTTTATGTATAAACAGTCTAGTGACTGCTTATAAGTGATGATGGGTAGCCAATATAAATGATACAACCTGTCAGTGACTACATATACCAACAGATTATGAACTGAATACCAAAACTATCTGTGAATTTAATACCACAAAACAAACTCACACACCAATATGTAAGTGGAAAATACTTACCTCTCATGCGGCGGCCATAATTTTCTTCATTTCTTTCACCTCTTCCTAAATTTGACCAAAAATATCAAAACTTGCAAAACTTAACTTTGAGAATTTCACAATTGATTTTCAAAAACCTCATGCATTGATGATTTTATTATTCTATTTCATTGATTTAATAACAATTTTAACTTCACAAACCTGTACTGAACATAAGCTAATGCAGGTAAATTATTGATTTAAAAAATTGTAGATTTTGGTGTTTCTATTTAACACACTTACCAGGATAAGGGTATCCATTTTCTCCAGATGCTTCACCAGTTTCTGTAAAATGAATTTACCAGAATTTACAAATCAGGTCATGAAATAGCTGATACATTTTGAGTTATGTAATGGTATTTTTTCAATGTACTACAATATATTTTTAGCTATTATATGAATTATATAGCTAGAGCTGCTATTGTTATAATCTGAAAATTAAATAATGGAATATTTAACAAATTTAAGCGTTTTCAATTCAAGAGTTGCCACAGAATTGTTTAGTATTATATGCATGATCATCTATATAATAAATATTATCATAATTATTAAAAAAAATTCCTATTAAAAATTTCATCCAAAATTTAAGCAAATCCCAACACTCTGTGTAAATTATATATAATTTTGACAGAAGCACATATTCAAAGGTAAGTACCATGTATTATTTACATGTAAGTACAACTTACCTCGCATTCTGCCGTAAACACCTCTTTCTTCTGCTTCACCACTTCCTATATTTAAAAGATACTCAAGAATTATCACAACTTTAAAACAGTTCATACATGTAAAAATTCTTTACTCTACATTGAGAGATAGGTAAAGTAGTGAAGAAATTAAGAAAAGCCTGTGTTGTTGATAAAAAATTTAGCAAAAGAAATTATATTCTTGCAAATATTTTAACCAACGCCCCAAAGCAAAATTTCATAAAATAATTAAATAACTTAGGCTATGTAAATTTCTTTTCTACTGCTCTTTAATGCATTTTAATAGTATTTTTGACATACTATTGCCATATTTATTTTTTGTAGTTGGCAATAAGTAATACTGCATCACATTTAAAGAAATATCATTCATATGTACTTTTGTATAACAAAATATAATAACAAAAAAATATATAACAAAATATAATTTTATAATGCATTTCTAATTACAATATATATTAATAACAAATACCAAATTATTAAAACTTACCGGCAAACAAGGCAACTGCACATAATGCTATGATCAGTCTTACAGACACTGAAAATAGATATCACAGTTATTAAAATTTATTGCGTATGCTGAGGAAACCAAATAAGAAGCGTTTTAACTTATAGCTTGTTATCTAATTGTTGAAAACAAAATGCTTTCTTTCTGATGAAGCCCATGCAAAATAGTTTTTTCAAAAGTTTCAAGTGTGAAGATATTAAAGGAAATTCTAGATAGATCAACAATAATTTTGAACTAAATATATTTACTCCAGTTAAACAGCAAGATATATATATAGTGAAGAATATATACTTACACATTCTGATTTTTAAACTCTTTGTCTTCTAAGATTTGAGAAACACTCCTCTTTCTGAAGAAGTATGAAACATTCAACGAATCCATTCACTTATATACAAAAACTTGAAAAAAATTATTTTTAGCCATCTGATGAAATTTCTATGATCTCAGATTATTGATAAATAATTTGGAGGACAAAATACAGACCAGCTGCTAAATACTAATTATTTTATGATAAATCACAGACAATAGTACGTATTTTATTTTATATGGAATATTAGATACTGTGCTGTATATTAAATAATGCAACTGTTATATATTCATAATACTAGTATCATTGTTTGCCAGCTGTGTATCTTTGTTTGCCTACAATGTCTTAGAGCCTAGACTATAAGTATAACAGCACATGTTTCATAGCCAGCTGTCTACTTTTTATTTGTCTGCATGATAAAATTGTGGAAGTTGATAATTAGTTCAGCGATACTAGAAGCTTGAACTAATACCATTTGATAATAGGATTATACTTTAGACTATTGTTATTATAGCTGTTATGTAATAACTACTGTGGCATTATACTGCCAGCACAAAAAAAAATTTGCAAACTTTTTCCCCTATATAGACTCGAACTACGAAAAGATAAAAGAAGTTTTAAAACTCGATGTGGTTTATAGAAACAACAGAGGTACCAGTACGAATCATTCAAAGTAGCTTATAGTTTGAAGTACATTGAGACAGACTGCTAGAAGAGTTAATGGGGACACAGAATTGCTATGCTTCAGCATTCGACTATGGTATCTGGACAAATAAAAAATGATAAATCTCAAGTTGCATCAATCGCATGATATGCCTTTGGTAGGTTAAGACATTATGTCTACATTTATTAGACGGGAAATAAAATAAACTAATCATGTTTGTTTGTCCAAGTTAAGAACTGCATAGTATGTTCCTTTATCAAGATTTAGGGGGGGCAGAAAAAGTACTGCTTCTTTACCGTGGGTGTACCAGTCCAACCTTGCCATCCTTTATAACGCAACAAATTGCTAAAGCCCTGTGAAGCCTATTAAAAGTTGCTTCACATTAGCTGGTGAAAAAAGCATCAAATCATATATCATAGAAATTAATTTTAAACTTAGAATTGCCCCCACCCAGATTCAGGCCACAGACCTTTGGTTTACTGCAAGCAGTCGCGCTAACCAATTACACCACAGGGACTACTGGGTAAACTCAAAACTATATCCCACCCAGCTCTCTAAACTCTATTGACTCTTCTACTACTCCTTCAGTCTTTAGGCTTTTCTGGCTTCTCAACTCTCAAAGAGTACTACTATTTTACTAAAAGCCAAAGTAGCTTGTAAAATATTTGCCCCTACTTGGATTTGAACTGCAAATTTTTGGCATGCTATCTCACAACAAATGCTATTTGGTAATCTCCACACTACCATACTGTTTACACCTAATTATTTCTGGTTCCAGACTAAAACAACTATAACTACTAGTTTTTCTCAACTTACTCTAGCACTTTTACTGCCGTGTAGATTATCTCAAATGCCTCCCTATAAAAAAGATACAAAATGAGGTTCTGTTAAAATGAACAGGTACCCATTCCTTGCAAATTTTCAGGCCAAGTATTTACTATCCTCATTTTAGACACCCTACGTAATGGTATGTATTATTTGCTCCACAAAGTTGCGAACAAGCACCTCTAGAATCTAAAATCTATGCGAATGGAGTGATCATTGTGAGTGCACTGTACAATCAGTATAGCTAAGAATTTATGTACACTTGCTAAATTATAGGGCAAAACCTTTACCTATCCCTATAATCAAAGAATCAGTTGGAAATGAGGCTTTAACTGTTTATTATGGTAAATATATTTCATTTTGTGCGGAACATTTAAGCTGGTTAAATAGTACAAAGTAGGTGAAAAACAACATACATAAAATATAGCTTTAGAATATATAGCTGAAAGCTTTTTATGGCTTTTCCATTAATAGCTGATATAGCTACATTAATACAATACAATATATCACATCAGCTATCATTTCCAAAAGGCTGCACATGAGAGTCCTAGATTCAAAAACTCTTAACAAATAAATTAATTTGTTAATCTTGGTGAAATTATTTTAGATTATTACTAAACAACTTAAATCAGTATAGTTTTTCTGCAAGCCATGCAAACCAGTTTCATTTCAGATAGCCAACTTTCAATTAGACGACCATCAATATTTCACTTAGACGCCCCCAACTGGACTATACTTCTATTTAAATGACTTCTTTAAAAACATTTGGAATTAAAAATTAATTATATTTGATACTAATAAGTTGCATTTATTTTGATTTTATGTGCATAGGTGTTTAACTGAAGCCATGCATAGGTGTTTAACTGAAGCCATGCATGGTGTTTAACTGAAGCCATATGCATAACATGACTCATTGAAGCCATTGCTCTAACAGTTTACTGAAGTCATGTTATCCATAAGATGTCTATTTTCTTAAATGATATAATATAATAGAATTTTATTAACTATTTTTCTACATTACATACATTCAATTTAAAATTTTGAAGTAGTCAAAGGTATTTTAATATATATATCATCTGCACACATATTTGATAGCAATATCTAGGGTCATCTCACTGGAAATATAGCCTATCTAGATTGACATCTGCAAAGCATTCCAAAAACTTGAATTATATTGATAGCTATTTTTATTCTGAAAACTGCTAAAAGTAAAATTGCGTCATAAAAAATTAAAGATTTCATTATTTTACTCTTTTTTAGATTTTTAAAAAGTCCCACTCAAAGTTTTCATATTCAATAAATTTAATTTAGACAAAAAGCATGCAAATGCAATGCCAGTTGTATAGAGTTATGATTTGAAGTAAACATTGAATCAGTATTGGTCATGTATGTTTGTTTACGTTATATTTCAGCAACACGCAAACTTAAAGAGCTAAAAAATTTGAAGTGATAACTATTAAGGATAACATAACTTTATATAGAATGTTATTGTGTTTCTGTTAACATATATATTTCTGGTATATATATGTAATTATGCATGTACAGTGTGTGTGTGTGTGTGTGTGTGTGTGTGTGTGTGTGTGTGTGTGTGTGTGTGTGTGTGTGTGTGTGTGTGTGTGTGTGTGTGTGTGTGTGTGTGTGTGTGTGTGTGTGTGTGTGTGTGTGTGTGTGTGTGTGTGTGTGTGTGTGTGTGTGTGTGTGTGTGTGTGTGTGTGTGTGTGTGTGTGTGTGTGTGTGTGTGTGTGTGTGTGTGTGTGTGTGTGTGTGTGTGTGTGTGTGTGTGTGTGTGTGTGTGTGTGTGTGTGTGTGTGTGTGTGTGTGTGTGTGTGTGTGTGTGTGTGTGTGTGTGTGTGTGTGTGTGTGTGTGTGTGTGTGTGTGTGTGTGTGTGTGTGTGTGTGTGTGTGTGTGTGTGTGTGTGTGTGTGTGTGTGTGCGTGTGTGCGTGTGTTTGTGTGGATATTACCAGAAAGCAACAGTTTGCATTACTTATGTGTTATACATTGCTTTTGCATTTTGCTAAAATATACTGTTAGGTAGTTGTTTGGTATATAGTGCTACATGTATACAATACTGATCAAACTATTTAAACCAATGCAGTTTCATATAACCTACGTGATCAACAAGTCAACAGTGTTAATGCAATGAAATTTATTTGAAATAAGTTCAAATTAGTAACATGACAAAAATTTTAATAAAAGAGTTGTTTTAAATATGTAATTGATATTTTCAAGTCTATTAGATTTAAGTTAAAATAAGAGAGTTTAATCTCAACTATTTTGTTTGCAATTAAAAATATGGTTTTGAAGGGGGTTTGGGGTGATTTAATAACAATATTTTAGTCAAGCTGCCACAATTAGCCTACAGGTATATTAATAAGAATTATTATTTTTTGTAAATGGAGCAGTGGGAAGGTAAAACAAGTTTCTCATTGACATAATACTGATTATAATGACAGACACTTGGGAATACTTTTTCCATAACCAACTCCCGCATCTCCTCAGCCAATGAACATCCTCTCTCAGCTTTGAGAAAGCATCTATTTGCCAAGTACTTTTTTTCACTAAAATAAAAGATTTAATAGAAAAGATTAGAATTAATTAAACATAATATTAACAACAGTCTATATTCATGGTATATGGCATATGCACCCAATAGCACATTCTTTATGAAAGCATTTCACAGGATGTTACAATTAGGCCGAAACCTTTTTGATATATATAGTGTGTTAAACAATCTCCGTAAGATTGCACTCATTTCATTGCAAAATCCTATGTAATAAATTAATGAAAATTAAAATCAAACCTACAATGAAATGGGTGTAATATTATAGATTTACATGTACATAAAACTTAGATCATGTGAGAAGGTTATATTGTAAACTTCTATTGCAAAAAATATGTATCAAAGCACACAATGCTTTTCTGATAATTTATTACTTTAAAGTTAAAATCTTAAGAAGAATAAACACTTTTTTTAACTACAGCCAAAGCATTGTTTGATAAGAGAATGAAAGATATCAATTATTTTAAAATGTTGAGGTTTTTAGCCAAGTTGATTGGATGTGAAAAATGTTAAAGGTTAAGACAAAATCTATGTACTAATTAATTAGGTAGATAACATCGTAAGAGACATTATAGTCAGCATATAACTACACATCTACAATAAAGATCAGGTAACTAGAAACTCTTACCACATAAGTGTAGTTCCACTTTTGTCAAACAGATTCCGGAGGCAACTTGAGAGTTTTCCACATCCTACAATGCGCAAATAAACAGTCCAGATCTTTCGAATTATGTTGACTTCAATTTTTTTTCAGAACAAGTTTTAAAAATCAACATAATATCGAAAAGCTGTTGCTTACCATATTGAGGGAATTCGATGCCTCTGCAGTTTGAGGCAAACAGATCTACATACTGAATTTCTTGAAACATTTTTTGGACAGGATCTTTAACAACACAGTCACTAAGAGCTTCTTGCACAAGTTTTCTGGCACTGAAAAAATTAATACAATATACATGGATGCTACAAAGAATCTGAAAAGTCAATTATATCATTTTAAAAAGATGAAAACAAGATTGAATCTTAGATACTTAACAAAAGTTGGTCTTGTTAAGTGTTCTTTGCTATATATCAACATAAAGTACATTGGAATTTAGATAATAAGATTTATACAGTATAATAGAAAGCAGCCGTGGTCTAGGGGTTAAAGCGTTTACGGGGGCATGGATTCGAGCCCGGACAAAGGCCATTGGTATTGTTAGGAAAGGCATTCAGACATAAATTACTCCCGTGCCTCATTTAAAAAACTCCTTTGCCCGTTTTAACAAAAAACCTTCCATCAGGGGTTTCTCACAGGGATAGCGACTATAATAAATTTGCATGAGTTTTTATAATAGAAAACATGTTAAAAAACAGAGGAATACATGTTTTACTTACAAACCTTAGACAATCATAATGACTTCTTGTCAGAACCAATTGTCTAAATCGGCAGAACGTGTTGGCCAGGTTGCTTTCACAAACTACAAAACATTACCATACATTAAAAATACTATAAAAAATGTAGAGTTAACCAAATAAATTTTGTTAGAAAAGCTATAGATTTATTGCATGCAGTCATAAATAATAGCTGCATGAATATTGCATGTATATTATTTAATAAGTATGATTGTTAGCTAAATTACATAAAAAAATGTATTTATATTCATATTTTAGATTGATACTGGTATAATAACTGCACATGATAATATTACTTAGTAACTGAATATATAAAAATTATTTAATGAAAATTAATGTTACCTGTTAATTCAAGTACAAGAAACAAATACATATTATATTGAAATGTATAAATACAACATATTTACCAGAAGTCCCATAACTGTATTCATCAATTTCAACACTTCCTGCAAACAAACAATAACGAACTTTTAAAGATGCAAGTAAATAACTATTCCATACAGTCATAGAAACGTTGTTAAAAATCAATTATATATAACCTTGATAGAATTGTATAGCTTTTTATCAATTTTTCAATTAATGTAGTTTAATTCTGCTTTAAAGTAGAAAATTTTAGTAGAAACTCTGTTAATGAAAAACTTATATGACATAATTAGATGCTGTATATAGCGACATATGAGCAACTCTGAAAATTGCATATAATATTGATATGTAAGTTTGATGTACTTACTACGTTTTCTGCTATAAGTTTCTTTACTTTCTTTACTTTTTCCTACAATCAAACAATGATGAATCATTTATATTAATATGGGAAGACAATGTTTTATTATATAAAATAGGATCTACATATTATGTTTGAACTAGTTTCAATTCTAATAAAAGCACAAACTTATTCCAAAGTAGATTTCATACATACCCTGTTTTTTGCTTTTATTTTTTCTATTTCCTTTGCCTTTTCCTGCATTTTAAAAGCAACAAAATTTTACAGAAATTCACAAATCAAACACTCAACTCGATCATCTAATATATAAAAATATTTTTGTGGTAAGATATTGCTTTAATAAATTTTAAAAAATATAGCATATGAGCAATATTAGAAAAATTATGGATTTATGCTGCTTTAAAAAGCCACAATAAAATATTTGAATAAATAGCAGCTTTATGCTGTGTATATGTGCACGTACCATGGCTTTTGCCCATGTGTTTTCTTTTCCCTTTACCTTTACCTTTTCCTTTTCCTGCATTCAAGCAATAATACAATTTTACCCAAACTCACAAATTAAGTGCCCCATGAAAATAGCTCATGCATTTCTTGATCTGATTACTTTATGTTACCGATTAAACAATATTTATAGTATTTGATCAAGTTTATAATAAATATTATAATTTTATTTAAATTTTCTTTAACAAACACAATGAAAATTAAGCACTAACAAAAGCATGCAAGATTATGTTATCAGATTTTAATATTGTGTGTTAATTCATCACTCTGTCAAGCACACAAATTTTTATACAAACCTAAACTACTCACCATGTTTTTTCTTATTATCTTCTTCACTTTTTTCAACACTTCCTGTAATTAAATAACAATAATATTTTACTAAAACTGGCTCATCAAGTAATAAATATAATATACACACAAATTCATAGGTATGGTATATTATTAGGTCAATATACTCTAAACGATGTGGTTACTGTATCAGCTGATAATTGTTGCTGCGTCAGCACGGGTGCTGTTTGGCACGGATGCCTATGTATTGTGATTCACTTAATGAAGGATGAATAGATGGAGGACACAGAAGCAGGCCACAACTCTATTTTTGTCTATTGCCAACAGTATATTTTATAAGACAGACTTAGACTTGAGCTCACATTCATATTTAGACTCACACTCATACTTAAACTGTAACCTATAATTGTGAAAATTACAAACATATTGTTAACTTAACATTAATTACATAACTGACAAAACATTTAGTCAATGAAGTTTAAAACAAAAGATAATATAACACTTGATACTTACAATTATTTTGACAATTAGGAATAGATTGCCTGCATCTTTAGCAGGAGGAAAATTGAGCTACACTGACTCATCGAACAAAAACTGTCAGTAAATAGCTATCGCGAAAGCTTTCACATATAGCTTTTGTTACACAATGGTTTTTGGAAAGCTGCCAAAAAGCTACTGCAACAATGTGTATAGTATATCTGATCATGTCTATATTATTCAATTTACTTAAATTGGTTGCTTGAAAAACCAAAATTAACTAATTACTATAATTTATATTAAGTTTGATGAACTTACTACGTTTTCTGTTATAAGTTTCTTCTTTGCTTTCTTCTTCACTTTCTTCATTTTTTCCTACAATCATGCAAGCAATAAAGTTATTTACCAAAACTTATAAATTAAGTACAAGAATAGCTCAATAAAATTAAATAGCTACATTGCAAGTATATTATCAAGTAAAATATTATTATATAAAAATTATAGCTCAGTACCACATTTATAAGAATTAATATCATTGAATTAAAGACATTATTAGAAACAAGTTTATATGGTATATTAATATATATATGGCTAGATCTATTTATAAATACTATACGTTTAAAGTTCCAAATTAAAAAAAAACACATAATGATATGTAAGTACAGTTTATACTTACCCTGCTTTTTGCCAACATGACTTCCTTTACCTTTTCCTGCATTCAAGCAACAATAAAACTTACCCTAACTAACATATTAAGTATATCCATGCATGCAAATAGGTATCATCATTATATATAGTAACTATCAAAATTTTTTATCATCATTTGAACAAAATCTATCAAATTTTGTAATGGGTTATTAAATTTGTTATAAATATAACTAAATGTCACAATTAAGAATTAATAAAATCAGACTAATATGATATATAAGGACATCACCATAAATATGACAAATGCACATGTTGATTTATATCTAGAACATTCCTACCAGGCTTTTTGTCCATCTTGTTATTGTCTCCTTTACCCTTCCCTAAATTCAAATAACAATACATTTTTCACCAACTCAAACACCAAATAAGTCATCATGCATTTAAACAGATTGCTATGGTATATAATTTGTTAAAGTATCAATAGCACATAACATAAACATAAACTTGAATAATATTTTTTAACAAATAGACTACAATAAATAAAGACTTTAATACAAAAGCAACTTTTTATCTTATGTTAAGAAAATATCTCAATATTATATGTATGAAGCCCTCAGTTTGACAAAAACTACATACAATTGATATGAGAGTACAGTTCATGCTCACCATGCTTTTTGTTCATGTTCTTTTTATTTCCTTTACCTTTTCCTGCATTCAAGGAATAATAAAGTTTTACCAAAACTAACAAATTGAATACTCATGCGCATAATTCGAGCATTATTCGATATAATAATATTGCATATTATCAACTCAAAAATGTGTAAAAGTGACAATATAAGTTATACAGTAATTATACACTGCTTTAACAACTACAAAAAATCTTCAATAGAAAAAAAATTATACAAGAAAATCTTAATATTCTGTGTAAATATCAATTCTGCCAAGTGTACATATTGATAAATAAGTAATATATACTCACCATGCTTTTTGTGGTGGTTCTTTCTATTTCCTTTGCTTTTTCCTGTGATCAAACAATGGCAGAAGATATTAGAGATAAAAGAGAATTAAAACCAGAAAAACTATTTCTCATTTAGGCATTATATAATTGATTTTTGCTGACTTTCATTGCATGCTTGTTATTCTTCACTTTTGTAGCAAATTATTATTATTGACACTACTCACTAAAATCGTTTAAATGTTTAAAACTCGAACACTAAGTAAACTGCTATAAGTAAACAATGTCTATATAATTACCATGCTTTTTGCCCACATTTTTCCTATCTGCTTTGCCTTTTCCTATAACATTCAAACAATCATAAAAATTTACTAGATTTAACAAACCAAGTAGCCTACTTGTGCAAATAGTTCATACATTATTAGATAAATAAATTCTTTAATATTATATATTTATTGAAATATATAAAATCTTTACTATATTATCAAGCTTATAAAAAGTATAATTGGATATTGATTAGACAACCACAATTAAAAAGAATAAATTTAATAAAAGCAAATTATTAGTGTATTATATAAGCAAATCTCAATACTTTGTGCAAATGCATAATTTTAACAAATGTACGTACTAATTAGTAAGTGTAACATACTTACCATGTTTTTGGGGATGATTTCTTTTAGCTGCTCCACCTTTTTCTGCAATCAGCCAATAGGAAAAATAAAATAGTTCAATAATCAAGGCAGATAACTACATGAATTTTAGCAAGTTTATAACAACAGGTCTTAATATATATTCTCAATCAGATAAAATCAACACTGTGTGTAGATCCACAGTTTTAACCATTGAACACATTCTTAAGTCAGTTCAATAAACTTACCAGAGCTTTCAGAACTATTATCAGTTTCCTTTTCATCATCTGCAGTCAACGAATAATGAAATTATATCAGAACTGACAAATTAGCTAGGAAATAATTCATATATTTATCAATATACCAAAATTATGTTAATTGAAAGATGTTTCAACAACTGCAATAAATACTTTATTATAAAGAAATATAATTTATATATAATCACGATAGGCAGATGTTATTATTTTATGTGAATCCATCATTTTGACAAGTCCACATATTTCTAAGCAGGCATAATTTATTTACCCATATTTTCAAGACTACTATCTTCTGTTTCTTCATCGTCCCCTGGATTAAAACAAAAGTAAAATTTTATCAGAACTGAAAAGGTAACTATACAGGCACAAATATAGTTCCTATATTTATTTCAGTATTATTATGTGTTAGTGAGGCTACACCTTTAGCAAAAACAATAAATAGGTATATATGATTATTGTCAAATTGACATTTTATAATATGATTCATTGTTTAAAAATTATAATGATCTGACTAGAACGAATTTGATGAGCAAATATAAAATTCTCACCAGAATCTCTGTAGTTATTTTCAGCTCCTTTAACACTTCCTTTATTTAACAAATATGAAATTAAATTATTAAATATTTTATGCATGCAAGTTATTGTATATTATCTACTCAATAAATTGCTGTGAAATCTTTAGTTTACATTACTATTTATATGCTAAGAACACATACGTGCATACATATCATTTTGAGTGCTGCAATTTAATATTATTTAAGTCTTAAGAGATATCAATAACTATTGAGTGTAAAGTCATATTTTTGACAAATGCACATATTGATATGGAAACATAATTTCTCCAATTGGGATTCGAACCAGAGGCCTCTGGCGTGCAAGCAAGTGCGCTAACCACGAGTAATCATAACACCACGTACAGATATGTGAGTACAATGCACTTACTAGTCATTCTGGGGTAAGTATGCTCTTCAATGGTCTCACCTGCATTTAAAGAATATAAACTTTCAGAACAGACAAATAGGCTACTTCAATAGCACATTAATAATTATGTAATATTAAATAGATAACGCTATAAAAGCACAGCATATATTCATGATAAATTTTGCTATAAATATATTTGCATCAATGCTGCTTTTTCCACTATAACAGCAAATTAGGATTTTTAAAAATAACCCATTCAGATTGCATAAATACATAATTTTGAAAAATTCACATATCGAAATATGTAAGTATGCCATATACTTACTGTTTCTTGTTATATAAGTATGTTTTACTGGTCCTTTACCTGCATTTAAAAGATATACAAATTTTTTTGAGTTGACATATCAAAACTCTTGCATATAGATAGAGCTATAAAATTGTTCTGTACTATCAGACTGTTTGAACTCTATAAAAATCTTGAACGAATACGGCCAATTTGATAATTTATCTAATAATTGAATGTCGCTTTAACTGACACCATAGATATAAATGCTTCATTAAAAAAGAAATTTATCGTCTACAAATCGTGCGTAAATGCACAAGTCTGACAACTGCAAATATATTTATATGTAAACACTGTATACTTACCATGCATTTGGTAGTCTTCATATCCCTTATGGCCTTCCCTTTTTCCTACAACAACATAACATTTTACTAAAAGGGTAAATTAGGTACTTCAAAATTCACACATCAAAAATTATAATAATGTAAGTTTGTCATCAAACTTATAATAAATATATTTGATTGCTGTTTATAAAAAAAGAAAATGAAATACGACTTCTATGCTAGCAATTCTGTATTGAATACAAGCGCATATTTAAATATTGTGAGTAACTGCTTAAGTCTGACAAACTCAAATGTTGATAAATATGCCTACCATGATTTCTTTCAGAGCTTTCTCTACCTTTACCTTTACCATGACCTTCACCATGACCTTTGCCGTTACCTTTGCCGTTACCTTTTCCAAGACCTTTACCTTCACCATGACCTGTACCATGACCTTTGCTGTTACCTTTTCCATGACCTTTATCTTTACCTTTGCCATGACCTTTACCATGACCTTCACCATGACCTTTTCCTCCTCCTGTGAGTAAACAATAATGATACTTTATCAAAACTAACAAATTAAGCACTGATGCAAATTTTTCACACACAAACAGATATTATTATTGCATAATATTGTTAGGCCAATCAAGTCTATGCAAATATATAGTGTACGTTATCTTTTTTATAATACATATAAGTAAATGCTGCTTTAGCAATAAAAATAAGTACTTTAACAATAACAAATGTGAATAATATATGAGCAAATAACAGATTCATGGGTGAATTTAGAAGTCTGAAAAGTTTACATGTTAATAAGTACGTATAATTCGCACTTACCATGATGTTTGTGAGTATTTTCTTTACTTCCTCTACCTTTTCCGGCTATAAAAAAGTCAAATTTCAAAAGAACTAACCATTAAGCACCTATGAAAATATCTAGTCAAAACCTTATGAAGATAGACAACATATAGTATTATTATTACACATTGTTATATAATATTATACAATATTAATGACTCAAACAAATCTGTGAAAATATATTGTAGTTATCAAATTTACAATAACTAATAAGTAAACGCTGCTTTAGCAAATAATAAACAAATAGCAACAAATGTGAATTGTGTGTAGATAAATTTCAGTTTCGTTGATGAATTTATATAGTTGCAAAATACTCATGTTGGTAAGTAAGCAAAACAGGATTATACCTTGTTTTTTGTGATCATCTTTTCCAGTTCCTTTATTTTTTCCTGTAACCAAGCACAAGTAAATTTTGCTAAGACTAACAACTATTACACGCCCACAAAAATGTACTATACATTTATACACCTTATTGCATATATTAACTACTTAAGCATATCTATAACAAAATATATAAGTAAATGCTACATTAGCAACAAGAATTATAAATACACTTTGATAGAAAAATATATTCAAATATTAGGCGCATCTGAATATTATATTGTAAGTAAAGTTATAAGCTTAACATGCTGGCATATAATTATTAAATGAGAACCACCTGGATATACATACTTACCATGCTTTCTGGGAGTATGTTTTCTAGTTCCTTTTCCTCGCCCTGTAATCAAAATAAACTCGTCATACAGCTATCTATATTTTTTGTAAAATTGTTATTATATTCTATTATATTAAATTATATTGTATTAAGTTATATTTTACGTTATAATATAGCATTCAGGTCGTATTATATTATATTGCACCATGTATATTATATTTGATTGCTATTTTAACTATTAATTATTGTCTAACAACCATCACAACAGATAAGGAGTTTAATACAAGTATAAACAAATGTATTGTTTATATAAGTAAATCTCAATATCGCATGCAAATTTAACACTCTAACAAATGCACATGCAGATAAGTAGGTACAACATGCTTACCATGCTTTTTGTGATTGTCCTTTTTAGTTGCTTTGCCTTCTCCTGCTTTAAAATTAGTATAATTTTACCAAAATTGACAAATTAAACACCCAAGTAGGTTACACATGCATGTACAGCTATATTATTGCATATTATCAATTCACTATATTATATTTAAATCTATAGGACATAAACATTATATTTATTATAACTGAATGCTGATTCAACTTTTAACCCTACTCACTCAAGAATCTTAATAAAAAAGCTGCAATAGAAACAAGCTCATGTTGCATTTCAGAAGACTTCAATATCGTGTGTAAATTCATATAATTCTGCACCAAATTCACATATTGAGTACAAAATACCAACCTTCTTCATTGCCAGTACTTTTTTCAGTTGTTTCATTGTTGTCTGCTGGGTTCAAAAAAAATGCAGTATAGTACCAAGCAGTTCACAAATTCAAAGCTATAGATCAACATTATTATAGGTGGATGTCGCATATTTCCATGTATGTAGGACATACTTAATAGAAATCGTGTAACTAATATTATATGTTGTGTAAATTTCTAATTCTAATTATTGCACACATGTTTAAGTAAGTACAGTATACTTACCAGTGCTTTCAGAACTATTTTCATCAGTTTCTTCCCTATCATCTACATCTAAAGGAAAGTTAACTAACAAGTTACCTACCCAAGTATTTCGTATACTAAACGCTGTTTTAACAACCAAAATAAATATTTTTATAAAAGCAAATATGCATTGAATATAAGCAAATAGTGATAATTTTAGTAAATTTATTATTTTGAAATATTAATATATTTTCAAGCAAGCAAAATATTATATCTACCCGTCATTCCAGTACTACTCTCTTCAGTTTCTTCACTGTCGCCTAGATTAACAAAATGTGAAGTTTTATCAGAACTGACAAATTAGGTACACAAATAGTTCTAATATTTATACTAATTTAATTGTGTGTTAGTAATGCTTCACCTATTGTATTTGAATGCTGCTTTATCAAAAACAATAAATAAATATATTATAATTTTTAACAAGTTGACATTTTATATAATGCTGAATAAAAGTTTATAGTTCTAACAAGAATGCATATTGATAAGGAAGAAAAAGTTTCTCACCAGAATTTCCGTAAGTATTTTGTTCAGTCTCATCAACACTTCCTTCATTTAAAAAATTGATAAAATACAACAGAACTGGTAAGTTATATATTAAAATAGTACTAATGCATTGGTAGATCTATAAAAACTCGATCTTTTGCAAAATTATTATAATATCAATTTAGAAAACTCAATTGAATGCTGATTTAACAATCATGATAACATAAAGAGTTTTACAATAACAAATATATGTTACACATATTCTTCACTTTTGTTTGTAAATTCATAACCTTGGAAACTTTACATAATATTAATATGTAAGTTATACACGATTTACTTACTTGGTAGTCTAATATAAGTATGCTCTTCAATAATCTCACCTGCATTCAAAGAACAATATAATCTTTCAGAACTGACTAATTGATTAATCAATTAGCTTTAAATACAGTGATACGTACATTAGTGTATAATATCAAAGTTAAAAGATTCCATAAAACTATAACACATATAATCCAATTTATAGAAGTCTATTTAAATATAGCATCACCGACTACAGTAAATTAAAAGTTTTTTAAAAAAATTTTATATTGCATTGATATTGGTATTGCTTTTGATTTTGTATTGATAATAATTTGGTATTGGTATTGTAAATTTAGATTCCAGAAAAACACAGATATTATTATTTGAATACAAAATACTTACCAAGATTTCTGCGGTAAGCATTACCTTCAGATCGCTCCTCTCCTCCTGTATTCAAACAAAATGTTACCAAAAATGACAAATTTAAATAGAATATTATAATATTTAAACTTTGTAAGTAAATATAAAATACCAGGAAATTCATTAATTTATATGCAAGTACAACATTTTTACCTTGCATTTGGTGACCATAACTGTCTTTACTCCCTTCACCACTTTCTACATTCAAACAACAAGAATTTTTTACAAGAACAGGTAAGGTAATTATTAATCAAATAATCTGTAAACATATTATAACCATGTTATTGTATCTTACCAACTTTCTATTTGATATAACTCAATCACTGTTTTAAATCTATGATATATATATATATAGAATTTGTAACTACGTAACATATAGGAACATATTTCAATTACTGTGTATAAATACTGCATACAGAATTCTGACAAACACACAAATATTTATGTGTTTACTATAAGTTTACCTTGCATTCCATAGTCAGTTCTTTCGCTTCTTCCTACATTTACCAATAATAATACTCGGTTAAAACTGACAAATTAAGTAATTGAATAAACCATAAAAGTCTAGCCTGAAATTAATATAACTAAATGTACTTTTTGAATTTCAATTTAAAATATTTATGACAAAATCATAGATTTTTATAAAAATAACCAAACCGAATAATTGCATTTGCCTTCCAACATTAAACAATATTATTTTCTACTAAGGTTGACAACTTAAATGCTCAAATAGTTTAGATACATTTACAAAAAAGCTACTGTATATCACTAATTTAATAAATTTTACAAGAATATCACTGTAGCCTATGCTTTAAATTTTATGTTGAAGATATTTGTTGCATTTTTGATGAAATGAACTAAAGTAAATATAATTTATATAGCAATACATTAATACTATATATATATATAGGCAGTTTTCAATATCTTTTGTTATTACATAACTATAGAAAAATTTATACACACACTGTTTATATTTGGTGATTTATTTACCTTGATTTCTGTAGCCATAATATCCTTCATTTCTTTCACCTCGTCCTACATTCAAACAAGAATAATACTTTATCAAAAATAGCAAGTTGAGCACTAAAATAGCTCATTGAGCAACGATCTCTGTTTTATAGTGTTTTACTATTTAGATTTATAAATTAAAGATGCTATATATATAACAAAGCAAACTTTTAATCTTTTATTCAACATATTTAATTGATGCTTTAAAAAGCACAAAAAGCAACAAATTATGTTGGTAACAAACTTATATTATAAATAACCACATTTGTTTATTGCGTGTAAATATATAGGCTAATTAGAAAATTGCTCATCAAAATTGATATGCAAGTACAATATACGTACCTAGCATTCGGTTGCCATAATATAATCTTTCAGGTCTTTCATTGTTTTCTAAATTTAAATAATACAATCGTATAACTATTTTATTAAAATTGACAAACTATATGTGTGCTCAAACAGTGCTTGTCGACTCAAGATTTGTTTTAAATTTAGTCTAAAATTAATATTTTTTTTAAATTTCAAGTTATAATATTTATAAACAGGTCACAACTTTGTGTGCAAATAAATTAATCTAGATATTGCGTGTAAGTTTGATTTGCCTACCTTCCATTCTGTATCCATAATATCCTTCATTTCCTTCACCCCTTGCTAAATTTAAACAGCAGCAATGTTTTACAATGGCTGACAAATCAAGTACTTAAATATATTTTCATGCATCTATAAATATACTACTGTATATTATCGATTCAACAAGTTTAGCAAAATTGCAGTATGCTTTGAATTTTATATTAACTATATTTATTGCTTCTTTATTGAAACACAATAAAGCAATACATTTACAGCAACAAAGTTATAATATATATAAACATGCTTCAATATTGTTTGTTAATACACAATTCTGAGAAATTCCCATACCTAGATATCCATAGTAGTTAGGTCTTTCTGCTCCTTTGCCCCTTCCTACATTTACATCATAATGAGATTTTATATAATTTTTTTTTATACAATTTTGTTTTGCTACAGCTTTTATATTCTTATTTGTAGCAAGCAATATTCATTATTGCTAAATATGAAATGATATAGTATATAAAATATTACAACAATATTTTCTAAAATATGATGTTTTGAATTTTTATAGATAATTTACAAATGTTAGATAGCTAGTTCATCGGAGCTTACCAGCAAATAAAGCAAAGGCACACAGCGCTATAGTAACTCTCACAGATACTGAAAATAAACATAGAGTCCAATGCAATTTCTGATTCAAAATAACTTTTTGTCAATTAAAAGAAAAACACAAAAGCATATAAAAATGAAATACTTTTACAAAGTGTGGTGGGCAACAATGATACGCATTGTTTGTGTGAGACTAAATAAGAATTACTTTTACCAAATTATTCTGTCTACAACAGAACCTTGTAAAATTTTGCATAATAAAACTACAAATTAATACATCTGGATTTAACCATTGTAAATAATATAAATATATACTTACACATTCTGTATTTTTAAACTATTTGTCTTCTAAGAGTTGAGAAACACTTCTCTCTGTAAAGAAGTTCGAAACCCTCAAAAAATCCATTCACTTATATACTCAAAAAAGGTGGAAAAGTAGCTTAATTTAACTGCATCATAAAATTGACATAATCTTACAGGAAAGATATATAAGCCTCGATTATATAACTAATTATTTTATGCTTAGCTTATGTTACGTTAGATACTGCGCTGCATATAATTTTAAATAAAGTGATTGTTGCATACTTATAATCATTGTTTACCAGCTGTGTATATTATATCTGCAGTCTGTAACTACAATCGTAAGAGCCAGTAATTAGTTCTGCAATACAAAAGCCTGAGTTAATAGCATTTAATTTTTATCAATGAGTGAATAACAATGCTATCGGATTGTGTGAAATATTAGTCATGTACTGTAAACTGTAATGCATGTTTCATGGCTCGCCAGCTGTTTATGTTTTATTTGTCTGCAGGAGAAAATTGTGGAAGTTGATGATTAGTTCAGTGATACTAGAAGCTTGAATTGGTAGCATTTGATTTACATTAGTGTTGCTCTTGTACCATAGACTAAAACTATAACAACTGTTTCGCAATACCAAGTGTTTCAAAACCCACCAGCTGTGTCAGCTTTAGTCTCAGTTGTTTACAAGATGAAATTTCGGGGTCAATGATACCAAAAGCTTTACTTAAAAATGTTACCAGACTGACATTAGCCAGTGATTATAATATATATACCTATATATACAATATATATAGGTATATATACAATATGTATATAAATATATATATATATATATATATATATATATATATATATATATATATATATATAGTTTCTATAATTAAAAATGAATCAAAAGAACTCAATATTTCGAAAAATAGAGTATTTATATTTGGTACTAATACAATTTTGGATATAACGTGAAACAATATTGTAGTCAATAAATGAAGATCTAAATTTAATTGTATATCCAAAATTGTATTAGTACCAAATATATATATATATATATATATATATATATATATATATATATATATATATATATATATATATATATATATATATATATATATATATATATATATATATATATATATATATATATATATATATATATATATATATATATATATATATATATATATATATATATATATATATATATATATATATATATATATATATATATATTAGAAGAAATAAAATGATATTTGATTAATATAATGGCATTTATTACTAGTAGTTTCGTACACAAAAACGATGTGCACTCGTCAGATAAATTTGCCACTATGATTGCTTACAACTATAAATAATGTAATATGTAAATATACACAGAATAAAGCTAGAAGATCAAAATATAACAAAGAGGTAGCATTGGAAGTAATTGCATGGCTATGTTACAGCATTCTTGAGTAGGAATTTACTACTATGTCTGCATATGGATAAAGTCATCTGGTACAACCCACCTTATAGCCGCAATGTAAAGACGAAAATCGGCTCCATATTCCTCAAGCTGATAAAAGATATATTCCCCACCAAAATATTCAGGCAGTGCTTTTTATTGATGGAAAAATATATAAATAGCTCATGACTAGGTTGCTAGAGTAAAACATATTTATGGAATACCAACACCATGAGTAACCCTTTAATATATTATCATATATTAGCTACAATTTAGTAAAAGCAATACAAACTAAAATATAGCCTAATATGTTATTTAACACTTTTTCATCTAATTAAAAATGACAGAAAGAATATTTCTATAGCAATTTTTGAACCCTGTAAATCAACATTTTAGATGAACTTGACACAAATAATTTATCTAGTCAACAAGTAACTTCTATAATAAGCTACTATCTATCCACCTAGCTTTATATGGCACATTACTTTAATAATGTTAACACACTACTTATAAATCCAAAGTATTTTAATTATATTATAGGCAGCAGCAAACTACTATACGTCTTCACAAAAAAAAATTTTCTTTTTCAATTTTATATCTACTTTTTTGCATTTTGCATAAGCAGTGATCCTTTTTTAAATAGGCCACAGTGCAATATGTTATTATTCATAAAAAAACATAAAATTTTGTTGACTTTGCAAAATTATGAAAAACTATGCAATACTTTGCAAGTCTTATTGAATGTTAGTTTTTCTATCTTAATATACTTTACCCTAATTAAATGACAAAATTATCCGCTATAAATTAAAGCTGTGAAAAAACTGGGAAAATAAATGATATAATTCTTTGATTGTGGTATAGTGATTCCCTCGTAGCTCCACACTGTAATGAGTTGTAACAGGTTGGCTGGCAAATTAGAGGTCTGTAGCAAACAAACTATAAGCTATAGACTTGTAATCATTACCAACTCCTACATAGATTGCTTATTTGCTCGTTTCATTCAGAGCTTTTTTCATAACACCTATTATATATTGTGGTTTAAAATCTAAGAACTAATATTTAATAAGACACACGAAAAACTGTTTGTCCCTGAAGATCACTCTAAAGTCCAACGCAATAATATTTCTTCATAATTCGAAATCATCAAGGTTTATATTTGTATTTTCCTACACTCAATAATTTACTATTGATATCGGATTCTATCAATTTCATTACACAAATCAAAAACATATTTTAGATTTTAAGCAGACAATTTTGTTAGATCATATTTTTACAAATCTTATAAATCACATATATAAAAATTCTTAAATTAGTTATTCATGTTGCTTGTTTTGTACTGCGCAGTTCATAAATATAGAATAATGAATTTTATCGAATAATCCTGTTGATAATATCTTGTCAGGTTTTAATATTATAGGCCTATACGTAATGATGTGACATCCCCCATATATCATAGCTTATTATATTATAGTTACTGACCTGTTCAGGAATAAAACCTTGAAACGATATTATCTGAGCTTCATCACCCATCAGCCAAAAAAAGTATTGTATAATGACATTTTATAGTCAATGTTATGCGACAGGGCAGGGGGTTACGATGTTAATATTGTGTAGTATCAAAGTTGCTTGGTTATTTTAGAAAGACATGCAGAATAAACCAGTGCATACCGTTTGATTGTTCGCAGCAGTAATCCTAATCCATAGAGTTGTCCTCCACAACAAACGCTACAGTACTTTAATGATAAACTTCCGTCATAATAATCGGTATAACCAATCGCTTATACCGATGAACAGGACGTTTGTGATACAGGCAGTAAAAGTGAAAAGAGGGTAACATTTTCTATCCAGTACTTGTGATGTCATGAATTGTGATGAAAATGATGCAATCAGTTTAATTATATTAAGCATTTAACTTATAACGATAAACTTGAAGATCAAAAACATTTTATTTCGTTTAATATATCAACCAATGGTGATAAAGTTAACCTAAAGTTTTTAAAAAGATTGATATTCAGTTTAAGACTTCAGTGATACTCAATGAATGATGAATGATAATATGATTATGATTATGATATATCATATAATAATAATGACACTGATACTCATACTCATAGTCATAGTGATAGTCATACTCATACTGATAGTCATAGTGATACTGATACTCGTACTCATACTCATTCTCATACTCATAGTAACAGAGTCATAGTCATACTCATACTGATGGACGATGGTGATACTGATAGTCATACTCATACTCATAGTGATGCTCATACTAATAGTGATAGTGATACTGATAGCGATACTCATTAATGAGTGATACTGATAGTGATACTTATAGTGATAATCAATAGCATACCTGTGACATACACTCATACAGTCATGAGTCATACTGATACTGGGTTTAACTTAAACTCTACTACTAGTACTAGTACTACTACTACTACTAGTACTAGTACTATTTGTAGTTGAAATATTTTTATTTTATTATTCTGAACTATATCTATAATTATTTATGCCATTAGTATTAGTATTATCAGATTAAACATAATATTTAGCAAATAAAGCCAATAGCAATATAATTCAAATTCAATTATTCGATACATGAATTGAAATTCAATAATGATAATTTCAGTTTTTTTTAATACAATATTGGTAATGATTATCGTTATGTAATCGACAAATTAATATCATTAGGACAGTTAGGTATATATATATATATTAATTTGTAAATTCTCTTGGTGCAGCTTGAACACTTTTGGACAACTTAACTTTACAATGATACCTGGTTTCTTTTAAACTCTCAGACAGTGGTTAACTATTGAGTGCCATAAAGTTTTATCTACTACTAGTTTTCTAACACAAATAATGTTTGTTTATAATTTAACTATGTTATATATTTCTGTATAATTAGCTATTTCTAATGCATTATAGAAAAGTCTGAAGACGTTTTCGCCATGGATGCACCACCGCCATACCCAGGTTTGTGTTTTTTCTTTCAAGGCTATTGTACAGTACTAGCAATTTGTACTGGTAATATTTAAGCCAATTTTGGCGGGTTGTAAGTTAATCTCGGAGCACAAGTATTGCCACACCTAAAGAGCAATTACCACTTCGTGAAGGTGCATTTATACCTCTTTCAAGATAATGTGCGTAGTTTTAATTAACAAAACTCAGCAACCTTTTTTTTCAAAATAAATTTTCAATGAAACTTGTTGGAGTCACATTGATGGGAAAGATTACCTTCTAGTAATAATACATGGCACACCGAATCTTCACTTAATCCTTGTGAAAAGTCACTACATCAAGAAATTCAATTGTAACATTAACTACCACAATTTACTGCTTTTACTAAAATAGTTCAAGCTAAGCGGGCTCTAGATTAGTCATTTAATAAAAGTAATAGCTACCAGCATGAAGTTTTGTTAAGTGATCTCATGACATAATTAAAAAAATCCTATGCTTTAATAATGCAACTGAAATCCTAAAGGTGTTACTTAATATGTAGATGAAAAAGGAGACCATGCAAGTGCTCCCCCACGTCCTGTAGATGAAATGCATGACAATCCTCCTGAATGTTCCCATCACCAGCAGTATCCATCACATCAAGGTGATTCTCCACAGCAAGGGTATCCCCCACAACAAGGGTATCCCCCACAGCAAGGCAATCTCCCACAGCAAGGACATCCATTACAGGAAGGCAATCCTCCACAGCAAGGGCACCCCTCTCAGCAAGGGTATCCCCCACAACAAGAATACCCTTCGAAACAAGGATATCCCCCACAGCCAGGATATCCCCCACAGCCAGGGTATCCCCCACAGCCAGGATATCCCCCACAGCAAGGGTATCCCCCACAACAAGGGTATCCTCCACAGCAAGGGTATCCCCCACAACAAGGATATCCTCCTAATCAGCCATATGTTCCTGCTTCAGGTAGGCACAACTGAATTTATTTAAATAGTCTTGTATCGTATTTACCTAATAGTATTCCATTTTCCATGTTTTTGTGTATGTATAAAGGCGTTTGATATTAGATAGTGAATTCATTTACCAACACAGGTTTAAAAAATCATCAGCTCATCCCCACTTCATACGCAGTGATTTAGACATCACTCCTTTACATATGGATTTCTCACAGCGAAACAATCTAAAGGTTTCTGGCACTGAACCATTTTTTAAAATAATTATGACACTTGAATTAAACTTTATGGATCTCACCTGAGATTTCCTAGTCATTTGAAATCAGTTTTTTCTCAGCGCATCTTTAGCTTCAAGTAAAAATCATCTATGTTGGGCGCGTGCCTTTATACTAGATAAAGGTTTTCAAAGTCATTTTGTTGCACTAGGTGTCAGGAGAAGTTTAGCATATAATAAAGTATTGCTATGCATTTTGGTCACATTTGCTACAGTTGTTTCTTATTTTAGGGCAACAGCAACAGATGTATGTGCCTCAACCTGGAGTATCGCAAGGTGGTCACCAGCAGATGGTGATGGTGGTGTCTGGCCAGGTATGATAGAACTCTAGAATTAGTCTATCTAGATTGTGATTAGATTCTAGAAATATAAAATGGCTATGTTTGTTGGGCGAACCGCACTGTAGTGGTTAGAGCGCTGGCTTAGTGAAACATGAGGTCAGTTGTTTGAGCCCAGACACTATTGGTGATGTTAGGAAGAACATCCAGTCATGATTGCTTCTGTGGCACATATGAATGACACCTTAGCCCACTTAAAAAAGCCCTTTTCCATCAGGGGTTCTCACAGGGATAGTGACTATGAGCTCAGTTGAGGTTTTATGTTTTTTTACTAAAATTACGCTCACAAAATATTTTTTCTAAATGCCGACTCTGTATAACTGACTATTGCAGAGAGCAAACGATTACATGGGATTCTCCATCTTCAACCTGGTATGCTGCTGCTGTCTGATTGGAATATTTGCTTTGGTGAAGTCGCTAGCTGTGAGAAGTGCCAACACCAGAGGAGACTATGAAACAGCAAAGAGAGAGTCTAGAGCAGCTCTGAGACTCAACAAAGTTGCTCTAGGTAAGTAGTGACAACTCCAAGTCTGTTGTAACCTATAGGAATGCAAGTCAACTCATAGTAATTTACTAAACGTTGACTGGCAATTGGTGTATGTGCGTATTTCTAGTGTGCCACTTGACATTTAACATTGCACTGCTTGCAAGTGAAAGGCATTGTTAAGATTAATAGTGAAGTTAAAATTAAACATTAGTAGTAATACTTGAAAATATTTGTACAAAAAGTTGTATTAGTTGTGGAAATAGCCATTAATTGATGTTGCTAACACTATAATTTTATTGATTCAAATGGTGTTCAATAAAGTAATAATATTATATTTCTTTCCAATTCCTGAAGTTGTGATGCGCTTTAAGTTTTTTCAATACATTTTATTTCTCTTGCAAAAAATAGTTTTGCGAATCTCTATAAGTCTTTGGCACCTTTATTAAGCTAGAAGCTTGATTTTCCGCAATTTTACTTTTTCAGAGATATTTTCATGATATCCCAGGGTTTTCTTCAACATTTTATAAATTGATTCTATCACATCAAGCATGCAGTAAACTGTTGCATTGCATTGTTGCAGGTGTTGGCATAGGCTGCATAGCTATCTACATTGGGCTCAGTGTAGTGTACACATTGTTTGGTACTTCAGCATACTACACCTACTACTAGCCAAACATCTATTTAGTACTGTCAATATTTTAATGAACTATTTTTAGGTTTGTATGTTGTCAAACTGTTTATATTTATATTCTTATAGTATTAGCTTTTATGTGCTTTTTCTTTTTCTTCTAAATTTATATACCTTCACAATGAATCTCTGCACTAAAATTGTTTTAAATTTTTTCAAAGGAGTAAATATATTTTTGTTATTTCCTCAAATTGTGATATATTCAAAGTATTTTTACCAGACTTAGTTTGACAAAAATAAAGATCTGAAAAACTAGAATTGCTTCATTTTGTTTAGAATGGCTATTAACATGTAGTTAGATTTATAACAAGTAATATAAGTCTTGAAGGTGATTTGTGGGGAAATATGAGTTGCTTTTATTTCCATATCACCTCCTTGTGCATTTGTTTTTGTAGTAGAATAATACAATGTAAATTAATACTATTCATTATTCAGTATTGGTACACTATAACTGTACAAGTTTATAGTAATTCTGGTTTACATTCAGCTACAATTATTAGTAAATATTTGTGACTTCATTCAGCATAATATCTGCTTTACTATGAGTTCCTAAGCTTTGTAGAAAGCCACACCCGTGACAAAATCTATGTAATTAAATAATGTATCCCAAGTTTTATTTTCTAAAAACAATGCTGGATATACATGGGCAAATAAGTTAAAAATAATAAAACAAAATTACTAAATTTCAATATTACAAGAAAACGATAGTCTATGAAAATGGCAGAATTGATGGTCATGCAAACTCTGCTTCGTTTCTTGACACAAACTGCTTGAAAAGGGCCGGAGAAATGAAGGTGAATACAGAGAAGGGCAAACTGAGTAAATTATGCTAAAAAATACAAGTCAAGGTAATCTGCTTAAGGACGTTAAATTAGTAAGAGTATTTCAACCAAGAATAAAAATAAACAATCGCAAAGCGTAAACATGTGTACTAGTGAAATATTGAAAACAATAAAAAATATCAACGATTGTTGCCTATATGTGCATTGGAATTGTGTTTTCCTACGACTAGCTATACTAAAAACTAATACCAAATCATCTCATCTTCGAATCTATAGCAGTTAGTTGCATATGATCCATATCATAACAACAGCTAATTGGTGTGTGTTACATACTCTAGCGTCTTCTAGTTCACAGAGACCCGTATGTTATATTGAACTTCCAACT
The DNA here is from genome assembly GCA_964035545.1 of Bugula neritina. Classification (NCBI taxonomy): domain Eukaryota; kingdom Metazoa; phylum Bryozoa; class Gymnolaemata; order Cheilostomatida; family Bugulidae; genus Bugula; species Bugula neritina. The sequence continues at coordinate 4,363,954 of OZ037769.1, forward strand.
TCCTGAAAAGTAACAGTTACAGAATCTGTTACGCTGTATCAGTAAATGCTACAAGAATCATTGACACAGTCTATTATGTCAAGGACTAGGTACTCGCTAAGTAACAACAGACTTTCAGTTATTTCATCAGTTGACAGACATAAGGTGTGTGTAAATCTATTTATAATCTAGAATTTGCTACCTGAACCTTCATTCCCTTTGCACACTCAGTTAAGATATAAACTGAACACGCAACTGCCCAAGTAAAAATATCAAGACGATGTACACGAATAGTATTTATGTGAAATAGGAATTTTTACCTGTCTAGTTTATTGATGAAAGAAAATATGTAGAGTCCACTGTTATGACTAATCATCTCCCCTTGAACTTCCTGTCTGTGTGACCTACACTTGCACTCGGGAATAAGATGTTCACTAGCGTCACTGAAACTCGTCTCGTAAGGCTTATGTGTCAGCTGGAAGAACGCTGCCTGTGGAATACAGAACAAAATGACAGCATATATGTCACATGGTACTAGAGTACATGACATAAAGTGATAGTGTATGACACAAAAAGAAAATGCTGGGCACAAAAGGACAAACTATAGCACAAAATGGCGGCCTACAAAGGATATGAAGATTGCTAATGACTCAAACTTGAAGAAATGAGTGAAATTTTAATTGAATTTACAGAATTAAAAAGTTATACTGCAAAAGCTGCAGAAGACAAGTAGAGAAAGAGAAAATAAATAAGTTGGATAAAACTCATTAATGGGCAGAATGAGAGGAGAGTTGAATTTTTATAAAAACTAAACTCGCCATAACAAAGAGGAGGCAGAAATTCAAACGTTAATAATTTTTAGTTTTTCTTAGAGAGATACCATATTAAACTAAAAGTTACTGTAGAAAGCAATCTATACTAGAATAAAGGTTAGTATTGAACTGCATTGTAAAAGGTGTAGACTCATTATCATCAAGACGGATTCAAGTAGCTAATCCATTTAATTCCTTCACGCAATAATTACCTTTGGCTGTGAAGAAAATTTCCAGCCTAGAGTTGTCTCTTCTTTGTCAACAACCACGCAGACGGTATAAACAGACATCTTGTCTATTGAGATTTCAATGAGCTCGTCTGATTGGATAGATTCTGCACTAATGACTGAGTCATATTCGGCCTTCAACTGCTCCAGTAGTCTGCAATAAAATACTTGCCTTTACTTGAGGCACATTTTAAATCACTGTAGGGTACACATTACATTACTGTAGGGTACACCTTACATTACTGTAGGGTACACTTTTCTGTATTGCAGGTACACCTCACTCACAATAAGTTATGCAATGCCCTTATTTATTAAATAGGGAACTACACGTTTCATATCACAATTGCCATGGCTTGAACTGATAATTTAGCAGAGTTTTTTCAAGAAAATATAACGTTTAACCCATAGACACCAGTGGTCCGTGCATCAGAAAACATTTTCTCAAAGAGCTAGCAACGAGTATATTTATGTAATTCAGTACCATACAACAACAAAACATTGCTGGCTGCAATAACTATGAAAAATAATAAGCTCATTGGTGATATCATACTGAAACATGTGCAAGTTTCAATATAATCCTAAGCTGTACGATTTAAATAAAAATGCTTAAAATAATAAAACAACTTTCTCAATGCGACAGAATTCCTAGAAGCATTAAGTCATGCTATAACAATTGCTACACACAACACATTCGCATCAAATCAGATTATTTTTAGACAACATTATAGTATGAGAACATGATCACGATAACAGTTGGTTAAACAATGCAATACCTCTTAGCTGAAGGCACTGGTGTTGTTGATACTGCATCAGCAACTTTTTCTTCAACTCCAAAGTCATTGAAACCATTAGACACTATGTTATCAGCGAGTTGGTTATTCACACTATCCGGCTCTGAGGTTATCCTTGTAGCCTGTGACACCACCCCACCTGGTTCTGAGACTATCTGTGTAGCCTGTGACACCACCTCGTCTGTATCTGAGGCTACCTGTGTGATCTCGGCTTCAACTCTTTCAGTGACATCATCACTCTAATAATTATGAAAAAGATGTAAATATATAGAGCTTCAAAGTATCTAATACTACCAAGCAATGTATTTCATATATAGGTAAAGTATCAAGGGCAATATGAAAATAATATGCTGCTTCTAAAAATTAGTTATCTAACTTTTGTACTAAATTTAAACAGAAAATGATTTGGTAAAAGTCAGTTACGCACTAATGACAGGGCATATTTTCGTATCAATAACATTACCATTAGCAGATATCACTTCATTACTTTAGTCAGTTATATATGATAATATCAATGATTTACATTATTCTACTACGTGCTTCCTCCATATCTCACAGATCCATTTCTCATGAAATTCCATAGGCTACAAGAAGGGCTGGGACCCATGTTTTGTACCTTATGTATGTGTGAAGGGACAAAATAGCCGAATTTACAGATCTGCAAGCTAAATCTGATGTTACGAATTGAGGTTTCAGGACCCGCAGCTTAGTGAGATATGTAGGGAGCACTGTAATTTAGTCAGTTATAAAACCCTCTGGGAAAAGCAAGTTTAAAAACTCATACTATATTGGATAAACATTTTGACAACATACAACAGGTGCTTGCAGTGCTGTGTCAGTGTTGGCAGGTGTCATGTCACTCGTAGAGCTGACATCTAAAGTCAAGCTGTCCGTACTCTGTGAAGTGTCACCAGTTGCCGTAGAAGATAAATTGGATCTGTTAGCACCTAAACCATCATCAGAGTTGTATGGATAACAAATATTGTAGCATAGTATAATGTCCATGCAGAGCACCAAGTGGAGATAACTGTAAACGAATCATTAAAGAGATGACTCCCTGTGCAAGATGCATTATGTAAACTAGAAGTGATATTTCTAAGGATTTTGGGGAAAATATTTAAATACAAAAGTTCTTCAACTGCTACAAAATTGATTCACTTGAACACTATATTGCGGCAAATATCCAACAGGACTTTTAAAGAACCATCAAAAATAGGAGAAATGAACAAACAAGATGATGAAAAACTGCATTTGAGAACTATAGGAAAAAAAGACAATTTTGGCTAATGATTTGTTACAAGGTTTCAGAAACAAGATAAAAACTTCTCGCTGTTATTAAGCTGTGCATACAGTAACAATTACGATGATTGTTCAGCAACTGCTGACATTACAAATTCTTGAGTGTCAGAAGGCCTTGGTTACAAACAGCAGCTTCACACATCACACATAGACCCACCACTAGGGGGTGAATGTTTTCCACCACTGTCTCTACTCCAGCTTGTATCATGCAGAGTGACGGGAAGAGTAATGGAGTCCACAGAGTTGGTGTCTGTTATGTTAGACGAGTTGAGAGCAGCTGGTAGGTCGGAGTTCGTGTGTTCAATGTAGCAGAGATTGCAAACTCTTGACTTCTTACCACTAGCCGCTGTATTCACCCAGTTATCTGAGCACTGGTAACAGTAGACCTGCCCACACAGCCTGCAGTGGTGCTACAATACCAATCCAACATTATGCGTTACATGCATACTTATATGTATTCTTATGTACACTGCTTGACCTACGGACAAACATACTATATAGTGTAAATTGTTCTAGCAAAACCTCTTACAATTATATCAATAATTGTGGCTATACTTGTCAATTAGGCCGATTCACATGAGAGTTACGTTTAATGGTTGTTAGTAGCATCAAGTGCAGTTACTAGCAAATATCAGCTGTACAATGTAAATTTTCATCCTTTAATTATTTCAGCTAATTTTTTGTGTTGACATGGCAGGTTAATGTCACACGTTGCTATAAAAATGAAGTAAAGCAAATTACTTTTATTTCCTAATGAGTTTGCATAAACTAAAATCCAGAAACAGATTCTTTAGTGTCCACGATCTTTTAAAATTCCAATGAATTTACCACTCAATGCATGTAAGTTATACTAGAATAAATGTAAGTCATGCTAACTAAAATACACGCCAGCCGTACTAGATTAAATAAAAAGTCAGCGAATAAATAAGGTAGAACCTTTCTAAGTAGAAGAGAGAAGGTAGCACGGCAGCCCATACAGTTGTCTATCTTTGAACTGTCCAACCATTTGACTTCACTGAGCTTCTTCTGACGGAATATGAGTGCATCAGTAGCTTGCCACAGACTGTCCTTGTCTCTATAATCACAGTTGGAGACTTGTATGACTACATACTTGAGTATACAACTACTTGAGTATACAGCTACTTGAGTATAAAACTACTTGAGTATACAACTACTTGAGTATACAACTACTTGAGTATAGAACTACTTGAGTATACAGTTACTTGAGTATACAACTACTTGACTATACAACTACTTGAGTTAACTTAACTACTTGAGTATATAACTACTTGACTATACGACTACTTGAGTATACAAATATATCATAACCAGAGTATGAAAAACTAGTATTACAGCATTCTCTTTTTGGTAAATCACCACATGAACTACAAACCAGTAACATTGTACCAAGTGATTAAATAGTTCAACCTTAGTTCCACCAATAGTTACTGATATACATCAACTACCCTCCCCCCCCCTCCGTAACATAAGCATAAAACACAACTAGTATGACATACTTGATTAGCTTTATTAAGCGCTTTTTCAGTATAACATTTTCATCTCTCAGCTGATGCAGTTCATTCTCGGCCTCTGCGAGTCTTTCTCCTTTACCTAGCTTCAGTTCTATCACTTTCTGATTCAGAGTCTCGTGGGACTCAGTCAACTCACTGCACCTCTTCTTATACTAAGAACCACAACTAGGTCAATTGAATCCCTTGTTAAAAAACATTGACCGTTTGTACACAATATGCATATATGCAGCAAGTATATAACTAGCAATATCTATTCATACACTTGCGTTATTAAAAGTCATCGCACAACTTTTCTCGTCCATATAATTTACAATGTCATACATTCATTACTTTAAATCATAAAATTAGCAAAATTCCAATTAGTATAACATTAATATCCATCAAGCACAGATCTTTCAAGGTCTAGTAGATATAGAAACATATGAAGGTGACTGTTATCAAATTTTCAGTATACAGTTACAGGAAATGACTAATTCTTTCATTTATCAGTATTTCTCTATTAAACAACTTTCATCGAGGGTGTTAAATAAAACTATAAGATTTTCAATGAGTTTCAATAAAACTATAAAAGAGATGAATTAACTGTTGTCAGAAAAGGTATAAGGAGAGGGCGATACTTACTGCCTCGATCTCTTCACAAAGAGAAACTAAGTCTAATTCTTTGTCATCCAGCAAAGATATCAGTTCCTCCACCTGAAAGACATAAACTAATCAGTAGAATTAGGGGCACCTGCTAGTAGCCCATTATGTAAACTACTGTAGGAGCAGTAGGGGCACCTGTTGCTGGTGTCTGTCAGTGTCAAGTGATTTCTCCGTCTGCAGAGCATCTAGTTGCATCTCAATAGTAGCTACAGTCTTTTCCTGACTGGAAATAGTCTGAGACATCTTTTGCAGGTCTTCCTGTTGCTGTCTGTAGCCCTAAAATATTACCTGCAGCGTCTAATTTGTGTACACTTACATTCAACATATGTATTTTATTTGTTTTACAGAGAGCAGTCATGGTCTAGGGGTTGAAAGGTTTGGCTTAGTAAACACGAAAGTTATGGGTTCGAATCCCAGTAAATGCTATTGGTGATGTTAGGAAGAGCATCCAGTCATAATTACTCCTGTGCCACATATGAATAAGTCCTTAGCCCGATTTAACAAAAAGGGTTTTTTCACGGGTATAGTGACTACTGACTATACACTTGCGTGAGGTTTCATTTCTTTTACTTACATTACGTCTACTTACAGTACATAAGCTAACCATAAATGCGCCTACTGTACATATATAACTGTTTTGTGCATACACTTCCCATCTGTTAAGAAAGTGAAACCAATTCTGTGTACAAAAACAAACTGTATATTATACACTTACCAAGCCTCTACTTACAGTGTAGATTTAGTGTAAGTGTTACATTAACTAGCTACTTACATCCATGGCCAGATCCGCCTCCATCTGATGAGAACTTAGCTGGAATCTTAAGGCTCCGATTTGCTGCTCCATTATCGTCTGCTTATTCGCAAACTCCAACTTTGTCGACTCGAGACAGCTCTGTAACTCGCTCAACTCCTTGCTCTTCTGAACTTCCTGTGTTTTTAGTGACCTCAGGTTCGACCTCAAGCTTTCAATCTCGACATTCACCTGTATAACCACCCAATCACAGGTGACAAAACATTCAACTAATTTATAGGATAGAAGATGGTATGCATGCTAAAACACCAATCCGTGACACCATGCAGGTTTCTGTAGTAAACATATAATAAGGATAACCTAACAACAATAATTAAAACAGTAAGCAAACATTCAATCTTTTCTTTCATCACCCAAGACACAGCAACTGAGGTACAGTAGCCTATGTCAAATTTACCTGCAGTAATAGCAAAATATATGCTTCAATTGTTTTATCTGCAAATTTTATTGCGCAATTTACCTGCAATAACGAGTCAGAATATTTAACATTAGCTGCCTGTTCCTCTTTATACTTTGCTGAGAGTACTTCTTTCTCATCGGCTAGTGAAGACAACTCCTTCTTGAGTGCCAGCAGCGCCACTTCTAGCTGAGTATTCCTGCCTTCAACTGCATTCAGTTTTTCAAATGCCTACAACAGAGTAAATTATCTAGAATCATGACACAACTCATGAACACCACCTAATAGAATGGACATCATATCTCATTGGGTGCAGTTGCTGGTGTTAAAAAGCAATTATTTAACCTGAAACAAAATCCCCATTAGATTTTTCAAACAAAAATATGAATAAATGTTTTTTCCAATATCCTTTAGTATTCTCCTGCTTTAAGAAAACTGTCAGCTACTTAATGTGTGTCACCAGACTAATAAATAACAAATACATCAACAAATTTGTTTCTTTTCGTCATCAAAACATGAAATTTCACACCTAATATGTGTATAAACAAGCTAGACAGGAAAACTGGGTAAATTCAAATAACCAAGTGTAGATAACTTTATCACCTCAGCCAGTAAAGAAAACAATAAATATTCACCTGCTGTTGGTGATTGTCCAAGTCTATGTTTGCTCTACTTTGTAAACTAGTGTTCTGCTGGGACAGTTCAGTCAATTGAGAAGTTGTCGCCTCGTGCTCTTGCATCAACGCATCGTACTTTGTCTGCAATTCCTGGAGAGCACAGTCTACTGCCTGATAATCCGTCTGCAACTTATTATGATCTTGCTCTAATGTGGTATGCGCCGTGTGAATGTTCACCAGCTGCTGCTCCATTTCCTGTCCTTGCTTTTCTAATAACTCGTGTCGGCGTTTCAAGTCGCCATAATCTCTTTCTGAAACTTCAAGAGCGGACTTTAGGTCTTGAGTACCACTCTGATTAGCTTCAAGCTGGACGGTGGCATCACTCAACTGCTGCTTAAGTAGATTCTGCTCAATTAGGTGACTGTCATTTACCTGCTCTAGTGAGACTTGCTTCGCTACGAGTGATTGATTCTCCGTTTTCAGCAAACTTAATTCCCTTTCTATGGAATCAAAACTTTGTGATTTTGATTCCTGCTCCGATTTTATTAAATTTAAGTTCTCTTCTAGTTTTCCACTTCTAGAAGTTTCTTGATCAAACAAAACCTGAATCTCTGTATGTTCCTTTTGGAGGGAAGACAACTCTAAAGTCAATCGATCATTTTCATTAGTTAAAGAGTCTTGTTTAGTAGTAAGGAGGGCAGTTGCCTTTTCATTGTCTGATAATTTACCTGCTAATGCCATATTTTCTTGTTTTAAAGCTAAAAATTTATCTTCCCACTGAGAAGACTGTTTCTTTACATTCTCATGTTCTACTTGTAGACTGCTCGCAGACGCCTGCAACTGGCCATGCTGATTCAGCAGATCATCATATTGCAGACGTTGATTGTTCTCTTTCTGTGAGAGCTCTGTATGTTGTCTATGCAACTGTATCAGTTCATTCTGTAGCCTGTAAACCTCTTCTTGAGACGACTTATAGTTAGACTGGGTATCCATCAGTTGCTCTTTCAGGCTCTCAGTATAATCACTGGCCCCTGTCTGCGAAAGTTCCAGCTGTTTATGTGACGTCTGCAATGCATTGAGGTCTATCGTTGCTGAATTTAATTTGCTTCGTAAATCAGAATGGTTTGTAGAGAGATCATTATATTCGGCCTGAAGACTTTCTAATTGTTTATTTAAAGATGCATTTTTATCTTTTAGATGTGAAGCCTCATTAGTATTTGCTAGAGTTATCTTCTCTATGAGTGAACTCTTTTCCATTAGAGAGTTGGCTACAGTAGCCAGGTGTTCTTCTACAAAATAATACAAATAATTCCAATAAAAGTAATACAATACATGGGAGTTGCATACATCAGCTTAATGGCTTTTAAAAAAACTTTTACAGATAAAATTCAACAAGTAATAAATAACTTAAATACTCTATCTCAAATTTAGAAAAAAATGAGTTTATTGTCCTGAGAAAGTCCAAATTGTTTTAATAGAAACTATCGTAACAGCGACTTTTAAAAAAATTGCAACTGAAAAGGTGGAGTACTAAAATATAAAAATATAATGTTTTTTCAGTTTTCAACAACCACCAACTATATAGTTTTGAGTACTAGATAGTCTTGAATACTAGTTAGTCTTGAGTACTAGGCAGTCTTTTAAACTAATATAAAACTATACAAAATCAAAAAGTCTTGTCATGCTGAAAATAATATTTAGACTTACAAAGTATCAATAAAAGTAAATATTATTTAATTATTAATTTAGTTCACTAAACTATGAAAGTGCGTAAACGGCAAAAATCGATCTTTATCTCTTTTAAATATCACCATGCATTTATTGTAGCATTATTTCACAATAAAAAACCTGTAGTGGATTTGAGCTACATGTATACTATGACTATCCCTTAGTCACACTCTAAAAATGCCTACAAGTGTACTGACTATAATCACAGTGATAAACACACTCAGAAAGAAAGTGAAACGGAAAACATTACATCCAGGCATCTCCTAAGATAATACAAATATAAAAAGTAGAAACGTTACAATAAGTCACCTAAGTTGCGTTTATCTTCAGTCACTTGTCTTACAACTTCCTGTACGTCTGCGAGTTGCTGAGTCGTATCAGAGAGTTTAGACTGTAGAGCTGAGCTGGTAGATTTCATCTCTTCCAAATCTCGACTGCTGGACATATTGGTTGCCTCTAACTCACTGCATCTACGCAGGGCCTCCTGATACTAGCAAGTAACCAATAGTCATGCTAGACAAAGGATGCATGTTGCTATGGCGATTCATAAACAATCTTAAGAAGGACTATTACTATATAGAAATTGAAACCACTGAGAAGCGATAACAAAGCACTTGTAGAGTGAAGCTTAACATAATTGCTGAAAATAACCCAACACCAGCACCTAAACCAAGTATTCCCGGTCATCAGTCAACCTATGAGAAAATAACTCCTACAAAGCTTGTTCTTTAAGAATTGTATTACAATATCCCCAAGTCTGCATATTCTTATAAAAACTAGTTGTTATGTGCAGAAATTCAAAACGCCATAACAGGAAAACATGGCTAAAACAAAACAAGGTCTGGTATTAACTCAAAGACAATACTTAATTCTCTCCCCCCCTCGCCAGCTGACCTTTTGACCGGCAGCAAGACTTACTCTTGTCATCTGCTCCACTTGATTGGCAGCGGAGCTGTTACTCTCCAGTGCTAGCTGATTAAGATTATCTACGAGCTGATTATTTCTCTGCTCTGACTCGCTCACTCTCTGCTCCAGTGAGTCTATCAGTGTCTGTTTAGTCAGATCAGATGATCTCATATCATTCAGCTCTGCTTTCAACTCTCCGACTTCAGCTGATAGGACGTCTTTCTCAGTCTGGAATTGCAACACAAGTTAAGCACAAAAATCCTTTGGTATAATCTTACTCTTGGGTTGAAATGAAATGAAATTGATTCGCTTAATTTAATAAATCACAAGTTTATTAGTTTAATACATCAAATTTCAAAAATTTTAAAATTCAATTTTAGTAAAATATCAGATTTATACTATGATTTTGATAGATTTTATATAAATCTGCAATAATTTCATTTAATAACTTTTATAAAAAAAATTAAAATGAAACTTTTGAAGAGTTTTCTTTTCCAAAAAGCCATTTATACAATTTTGGATTAGATAAAATGTTGAAATTGGAGATGAAACTTATTTGCATGGGGGTTGAGAAAAAGAAACCAAAATATACAACACATTTATATTGAAGTGAAAACTAGAATTGGGAGTTGTCATACTAAAGCCATTGAGTTGCACCTACTTTAGCCTCAGCTAGTTGAGCATTCAAAGCAGCTATAGTTTCTTCATAGTGCACACTGTTTGTGTGATCCTCATCCAGCATAGACTGAGTATCCAAGTTACTAACCAGGGAGGGGGAGTATCTCCTCCCCATAACTTCGTCCGACTCTCGAATTTCTGAGTCCACAAATGATGAGCTCATGTGAGACGAGTTCTAAAAACAGGAAATAGTAACTTTACTAACTGATTGTTGATTGGACGGAATCACTATAAAGAGCAATTTCTAGTGCTCTAAAGTTACAAAGGATGGAAAAAATATTCTTTAATAAATGATTAATATAAGTGGAGAAGGTCAAGTAGACTAAAAATACTGATTGGTTTACGAGTCAGCAACAAACATGGCTGACATACTTCCTCTTCTGGAACTCAAAGAAAGATTTTACACTGTTTACAAAACGGTGACCAGTGAAAAGTTTAAACTCTACTTGAGGTAACGAGTAATTCACTCACCTGCACTGATCTCTAAAGACTAAACAATAACATGATTCACTCACCAGCATTGATGTCTGAAGACTAGACAAACTGGAAGTGCGACTGAAAGAAATGTTCCACTTTTGACCTCCGCCACTAGCAAGGTCAGATCTGCAGGAAGAGACAACTTTTATTAATTTATTTCCAAAATATTGACAATCTACCGTCATTTTATTAGTTAAACTTTTAGCAATGAAGGTTCACACACCGACCACTTTAGTTGATAGCTTAAAATTGTGAAATTAGAATACAGGAACAAGTTAAAAGTTATCTCCCGCAAAACAAAAACCCAGTTCTTGTACAAAAAGCATAGATGAAGTAAAAATCTTCAAATAACAGATGGATAAACTCAACTGTGAACAACTACACATTGTTATATATAGCTACACAGTTCTTTATATAACTATACATAGCTATATATAACTACATAGTTCTTTCTATATATAGCTATATATTGCTACAGAAAGCTACACATTGCTGAGGCAATTTAGCTGCTATTTGCAAGAAAAAAAACTAATTCACAAAAAGAAACAAGTTCGCACATTATGGTCATCTCACATCAACTATCACATTAGGAGTTAGACTAGAGCAGGGGTGGCCGACTTCTTTTGCATGAGGGCCAAGTTTAGAAATCAGTCAAAACGAAGGCCACATGATTGTACACATATCAAGTTTCATTACAATAAAGTGTTTGTCACCAAATCTATACTGTGCTAATCAGAATAACAATAAGTTTTTACTTATTTCAAGCATCAAAGGGCCACAAATGAAAATATTACTTCTTGCGCTACATTTTTAATCTAGAATACAGACCGTTCTCAATTTCTCCATTACTGCACCCCCCCCCCCCCTCCTAGACTAGTATTCTAATCACTAAAACACTGCTGATAGTTTCAAAACAAGCCTTTCACACATACAGCATACTATAGATTTGAGACACACCTAGTAGTGATGTAATGATGTTAACATATGCGTCCAAACAATGACAACAATTAGGAAAGATAACTGAAGTATAGATTACACTACACTGCTATAGTATATCTTTCACATGCCTACAATAGTCATAGGTACATATGCATAGGGAATGCCAGTGTATTCTAAATAGCTGTCCGTATATTATAAATGTACTTCCTTGAATTAACTACATACAACTCTGCACAGTTACACACTAAGTGTTGATTAGATCTGCTAACACTTCAACTAAAGTAATGCCACTCTTAGTGCAATATATTGAATAGCATTTAATTTCATTGGGGCAAAATTTTAAATGGTCAGTTAATCTCAAGTTCATTTGGGGCAACATTTTGAATGGCCTGTAAGCTCATTATAAAATGTGCTACATGCATTAATTTATCTCTTAGCATACAATTCTCCAAAACATACATTATAAAGTGTTCAACTCAAATTAAACTATGAAATACAAGGGTTTTCTTACAAGCAAATTAATTTTATTTAATAAAACCTAATTTTAGTTTGGAATTAATAACTTTAGAAATTGTGTGACCTTTGTAGAATGTCAATAGCAGTAGAAGTATACTTATATTAAGCTCTCCCCCAGTATACATGTAACAGCCTGTACTCTTTAACTATTAGTGTCTTGCAGTTGATTGACTAACTTACTGATGATGTCATGAGGGCAGCCAGCAACAAAATATTAAGTAACACAAAGGTTGCGCAATCTATTAAAATGCTGAAATTGTTCACTAGAATTATTGTAGACTATAGAAAACATGCAAGTTTTCCACTAATATAAAACGATTCTTTAAAAAGAATAAACTGTTCCTGTGCCATTTTTTCAATTCAAAATTTAAATTAAACATAATATGTTTTTCCAACTAAAGTTGAAAAATAATTTAGATTTCAAATAAAGCCTCAAGTTTTGCTCTACGTCTCAAGAGACAAGAGATTACTATTAATATTATACCCACCTGGAGAATGTAGGCCAACCATTATCAAGGTCGTAACCATGAGCACCAAGGTCAAACACAACATCATTAAGGTCATACAATATGCTGACGAGGTAGGCAGTCTGAGATGGATTTCTCCACACCGACCCAGGCTTATAAGACTGGCTGAAACAACAGATTCGTTATCAAATGCAATGCACATAACAGCAGCAATATTAGAGCTTGAGACAACGTTTATTTCAAAAAGTATAAACTTTTAGCAATAAAACAAAATGGCTTCCATCAGAGAAAATCTAACGGCTCGCTTTATTCAAAGTCTACCATGACAGTCTTGTTTTAAAACTAAAAGTTAGGTCTTTTTAATAGAAATTTAAAAGGCTTTTGGTAATAAATGTTAATGGAAAACTTTTTGTTTGTCCACATACTTTCACACAATTTAGAAATACATAGTTCAATGTATCAAATTCTCACAAACAACACTTAAAATATAATAAAGCTCACGACTACATCAAAGCAAAGATAATGATCAGGCAAGCAAGTATGGAGTGAGCAGCTTCATTTCATAGCAACAAATATATATAACTGACACATCACTTCACCTGTTCCCCTCCGTGCTCAATAATTCGCTGCAATTCAAAGTTTTGAGTTTATCGGAACACTTGTACTTGTAGGTAAATAGTCCTGAGTGTAACCATTCAATAGTATACTTAGATAACTTATACCACAAATAAACAGGGAATTATCTCACCTTACTAGCTTAGTGTTAGAAGTGCAGTGTTGGAGACAATCAGCTAGTCTTTGATAAACTAAACAAAATCTGATGAACCCTCTACCACGGCCCGTATTTGTCTTCAACTATAAACACAGAACTTAGTATATATAATATGTTTGGCCTAAAATATAGTTTAAAATAATAAAGCCCACATCTAAAATAGACAAAAACATTATTTAGCTTTTATAAACAGAAATATATTTGAATTATACTGCTTTATTTTTTACACCAGTTGTTGACACTAAAAACAAAACAAAATAAAAGTAGACTAACATTTTAAATGAACTTGTTTTTGAATGCAATTATGCAAAATATAGTTACAAAATTGTGTGCATAAGCATTAGCATAACATATTATCTACCTCACTTTGTGATTTGACAAATTTTATACCATCACTGATCTTCTTCATAGAACTCAAACCTTCAATGAAAAAGTTCCAATAGTCTTTCCGCCCTCCAAGGAAGCTCGACCGTTCTAAAAATAGCATCATAGCTGACGTCAACAAAACTAAATAACTATAGACCAACACCAGATATATAATAATGTCAATTACTAAAAAATAATGAGAGTTAATGTCTGTATGCAACTGATACTTCAGCAAAGTTTTATGCAAATTTCGAAAAAACACGAAAATTTCAGTCAATTTCCGTTAAATGTTGACATGTTTAACGCCTTTTTGGTCTTGAATATAGTAAAATTCAATATTTTTTTCCAAAATAAAGCACAGCTGAAAGTAGATAAGTTAAAAAATCCGTAATATTCACCAAATAACTCACCTAGTTGTTCATGACGTAGTAAGAACTCAAGTTTGACGCAAAACCTTTGCAACACTTTGCTATCATCAGTTAGAGGTCTGTGGAAGTCATTGTACTCCGTTTTCAGCTGGTCAACACATTCTGATACAAAACATACAAAAATGGAGTTGATGAAAATTCACCTTCTGACATAACCATATTCATCCACTGAGTGTATTTGTACAAATACATTAGTCATAATTTATCTTTTGACATTGCTGTATCTATCCACTGAGTATATTTGTGCAAATACATGAAGACTGTGTGTTGGTTTGTGTTATACCAGGTTCATTGACTGCTCTAAACAAAAGTACCATTTTATATAAATATAATGCATGAGTTTTCAATAAATTTAGGCTACACCAAGGAATGCACTTCCATCTTTTTGTCAACAGCGAACAAACAATAACCCTGATCTATGCTCTAAATACGTACCTTTAACGTCTTCAATAATCTTCTGTACACTTGGGAGTTTAGACAATGTGGAAGCCGACATCATCAAAAATGTCAATGAATTTCACATACTTCCAACACTACAATGTAGTTTAGACTAATTTGAGCCTTTCATCAAGTTTCTGGTATATAATTGCTTTAACAGAATAGTTTGCATTACATGTGCAGACTGCCACAAATAACAAATACAGCTAGTGAGTGCCCAGCCAAACAACACAACGTTGTTTTACATGTAATGTCGAAAATTTGAAAGAAAATGCTTTTGAAAGTTATGTTCTCTGCATAAACACATTTTGATAATAAACTGAATTTACGATAGTATTTATATATATTTCATAAAGCACCTCCATACTGAAATAATCCCTAAGACTGAGTTTTGTATCACTTAGAATCATACTGTTACAACCCAACTATTACATCCAATTACTCAGTGTAAATACGCCATCAATATGAATATATGAGTTACGGCTATTGGTTTATAACTAGCAGGTCTCGCAACGGTGGTTACACTCATAGAGATAATTAACTTAACATGTATCATCTTCATTAAAAATATTACTATAGGCATAGCATCTCAGTGCCAACTGCTGCAGTTGTCAGAATGATTGTTACTAAAACTATTGCCATAAGCATAGCAGTCATGTAGTGCATGTCATTGTGATCAACTATGAGTTAGAATATGATATTCGTGAGCTCACTGATAGTAAACATAATACTCACTAGTCACATGTCACAATCAGTATGACTATGAGTATTATAGTGAATATTAGCATGATTATAAGTATCAAAATATTTATACTTCATAATTATTTGTATTACTATTAGTATCAGCTATTACTTGTATTACTAGCTGTGCTATGTAGTGATTTATTAAATTAAATCAATATGCATCTGTTTCAATATCAATATTAGTTATTACACTATCACAATAGACTAACATAGTATTGACATTTTTTTAGTTTGTCAATATCACAATCAGTATAATTATGACCAATTTATTATTATGAGTATAATTACCAGTGTCCGGTAAAAATGGCACTGGTAAAATGGCACAGTTAAAAATGGCACAAGTAATAATGGCACAAGTAGCAAAGTAGGTAAAAATAGCACATTTTCAATAATAGGGTTTAGGGTGGGGTTGAGTGTTTGGGATGGAGGTTTGGGGTTTAAGGGTTGAGGGTTTAAGTTTAGGGCTTGGGAAAATTTAACATCAGTGTGCCATTTCTTCATATTTTTCCATTTGTGCCATTATTACCGGTGCCACTTTTACCTGTGCCATTTTTATCTAAAACCATAATTACCATTACGAATATGGTAATACAATCCATTGTAATGACCATCATTATCATTATGATTTTTTATCTGTCTATCAATATCAATGTCACTATCACCAACAGCAAAACTGAGCGTGCTACATCACTATCGCTGCAAGCAAAAGTACAAGTTAATATTTGCTGGTAAGTGGTATGAGTCTCATTATCATAGCCTATTATGAGTATTGATTAGTTTATACTCATAGGTTCTATGACCTTTACTACCACTACCACTCCGTGACTATCAGTATTATACTGATAGTCAGTAAGTACAAATACCATTATGACACCAGTATGAGTATCATACTCATTGAGTCATACTGATACGCATACTCAGTATGCGTATCAGTATGACTCAATGAGTATGAGTATCACTATCACTATGATACTATCACTATCACTATGAGCATGAATATGAGAGTGACTATGAGTATGACATAAGTCTAAGATTAAGATATTGACTTTGAGTTTGACTATCACTATCAATATCACTATCACTCAGTATGAGTATGAGTATCAATCTCAGATTCATTGATACTGTTTCAGAATGAGAATGAGTATCACCATGATAGTTACTATCACTATGACAGCATCATCACTCATCATGATCATCATTCGTGTGATGTATGAGAATCAGCATGAGAATCAGAATGAGAATAATATGAGCATCATTATCATGATCATATTCATAATAATAATCATAATGATAATCATTATCATTTACAATTTCATAAATTACATTAACATTATCATTATGAGTTTATCATAATCATTATGATTAACTCAGTCATTAAGCAGACTAGGATGCTAGTTTATTATTTAAATCTAATTTTTGAGTTAATTTTAGCTTTCTATCTATGATCTGTTAACTTCAGGTATAATTATACGTTCTATACCTTGTTGAGTTGCTTTTTTATGTTTTGGTAAGTTCAGATCACTAACACAAGCGAAGGAGGTGGGCATAAATATTTGAAGGTCATCTGTAGGTTACATATGATCACTGTAGTGGACACTGAACTGAAACTATATAGTTCAATGGTAGTGGACTTCAGTCGCGTCCAATTTAATACATAGAGTTTTCTTCTCCCAAAAAATGTTGCTAGTGTGGAGCGGGCAAATCCCTGAAAAGCATAAACTTTATTCCATGACATATCGATCACCTGCATAATTATTGTATACGTATACAGTATATTTCTTAGCTAGCCAGCTAGCTGACTTTTGCAAAATCAACCATCTGCATAGTACTAAAAGAAACACAAAGAATGTCATAATCCTAGATCATACAGTATAATTATTAGTAATACTGGTTTCCATGATTATGCAGTTTTAAAAAATGACCTGCATGGGATTTAGAACTGTGTATACAAGAATTTGCTCACTTGGCATTAGTTAGGGGTCAGCTAGTTTCAATTAGGCAAATATTTAATGAACAGTTTTCTAATTTATTTGGCTTTCTGTTAAATATAAATTGGTTTATCATTTTTATGACAGCATGTTCAACAGCACTTTCATAACTTTAAGCAACTTTATAACTTCATAGCAATTAATTCATGTAATTAATCATACCATGCAAAGAAATCAAACTAAAAAATCAAAGATTTTAGAACTATTATGTTGCAATTTTATTACAAAATTCTGTTGAAACTATTTAAAAAAATTTAAATACATAATATACATTTACTAATTTAGATTATTACAACCCTACATTATAATTATACATACATATATAAGTAGCTGTAGGAAATAATCTTAAGGTATTAGGTTGTGACTGTACATGTATTAGTATATGCAAACTCTATGAGTAAACTATACTATTATATATAAAATATCATTACTACCTATACAACAACTCTTCAATGTACAGCGTGTAAATAATAAATAAATAGTGCGCAGTGTCTAAATTTAAGCTTATAATTCTATTAAATTATAAACATTTTACTGTACTATGACCATAAAATTGATCTTTACGGTGTCATGCAGTCTTCTTATATAATACTTTAAATAATTACATAAGTAAAAATCAAACGCCTAAACTTCAGAACACTTGTTATATAAGAATGTGGTAGCACATACTAACAGAAGAAGAAAACTCCATATAAAAAATACCTCTTATAAATAAGGCTTCTAAAGTTAGAGTTATAAAGAATAGAGTTATGTAACATGTCAATATATGTTTTATATTAATTTGGCATGTTGGTTTACATAAAAATTGAAGCATCGTTAATTTGCAGTGGTTTCTTGGCCTGGCAGGATGAGCCATTTAGCAGAGGTTCTTCAAACTCGTTTTCGACTCTAGCTATGACGCTGTTGACACTTGTCCCACTAGAAGAGGATTGTCTCCCATTCACGTGTGCTGCTTTACCATTGATTATTGAATCATACAGGTCACCCGTCTCAAGCTTTTCCACGGAATTCCCAGACTCCGAGGAACTTTTGTGAGAGCCGGCCGTGCCTAGCGTACTGTGTCCAGAATTCAATCCATTCCTTAATCTGTTGCCTCTGTTTCTATAATGTTTTACAATAGCCGCCACTTGCGGGCCTTCTTCTACAACCCCGTTGTTAGGGTTGAGTTTAACTTCTTCTGAATTAAGCTTTCTGGAGCCATTGCTCTTGATGGTGCCAGTTGAAGGCTTTTTCAGTTTGTCCAACTGAATTTTTTCATTGTTGTTTTGTGCTGCCTTTTTCTTTTCTGATGATCTAAAAATTACAAAGTATAAGTATAAAATACATATATGGCTTCTTTTCCTTTACTAATTTAGGGACTGTCACATCATAAATTTCATGCTTGCTTATTGTGTGATTGTTATAGAATTATAAATAAATTTTGCTGGTACAACAAATGGGTTTTATAATTTATGTGACTATTTTGCAATCTACTTTCACCTAATTTCTTAAAAGTTAGTTTTGAATTGGTATGCAAAACGTAAAGCAGAAACATGGTATGGTCTTAGTATGTAACATAAAACATTAATACTTTAGATATCCTATTCCACACGAACACTTACATAAATAATGTGTTATTACTACAAGTGTCGGTGTACAGAGGTTGCTATGACCTACCAGAACATAAATGGTGTGTGTGCTCTAAAAACTGTACCAACTGTATCATTCAATCAATTCAATTAAAACTAAATTTTTACATTAATCAATTCTAGAAAGGTATTTGTTAGAAATGAATATTCAACAGGCTTATAAAATGTGAGTCATCATGTAAGAAACACAAACTTTAAGTTATATGCTGCTAAAATGTAAGGTTCAGGTAAACGCAGGGTATGAGGACAATAATTAGAATAAATATATGCTATGATAACAGTGCCTATTTCATTTGTATCAAACTAAAGATGTGTAGTTCCCCCCCCCCCCCCACTACTACTTGGATATTCACTCTGCAAACTACAACTAACAGAAATTCTAATGTGCTAATCTGAAACAATCTTAAGTTATAATCACATGTAAGTTTGAGGGTGAACTCAAACGCATTGTATCTTACTCGAGTAGATCTATGTGACTCAGTCTAAAATAGTATAGTAAAAACAGAACATTAAATTATGTCATGCAACATATTTTTACTATGTTACTGCTGACAGAAAATCTCTAATGTATTATGTAATATATGACTCACGGATTTTTCTATTATTATTGCTTTCTTACTATATGTAGTGTAATCTATGGTTTTAATATTAAATAAAATGAATTAAATTCAAGCTTGTTAATGATACAAAAATTTAATGAAAGCATTATTTTTAACCAAAAAAATGTGTTTTAATTAAAGTTAAAGTATAAAAACATATATGAATATTTTCCTTACTTTCTAACAAAGATGCAGGCAAGAATTATGACTACCACAGCAAATACTATTCCAGCTACAATTCCTCCAATGATACCAGCTCTATTTATGAGTACTGGCTTGTTGCTTGTAAGTGACTCCTCTTTTATCCTTTCTACATAATAAACACAAAGCAATATTAGTCATAAACACTATTACTAATAATCTGAACAATAAAATATTTTCAAACTGCACATCATGCATGCTTACAGCATGAATATGTTTACAAACCTACCCTGAGTCTGCAATGTAAAAAAATTAGTCACATGCAGTGGGAGATTATTCCTAAAGTCTACAAGTATTTTGAGCTAGAAATATCATATTAAGTAAAAAAGGGAACATAAATTAATTAAGATATAAAGATTAGCTGTACATGACATAATGGGATAAATTGATATAGTTTATATAGAAGATAGCGAGATTAAATATATTAATCATTATAATAAAAACTGGGTGTTTTGGTATTAAATGCAATAAAACTGGAGATGTTGCCACCCACGGCTCTTAAATACAACAGAAAACATTAGTTTTGTTGGTGATTCCATAAACTTAGCCTACTGACCAATAGGAGGTGGTGGAGGGGGTTGGGTGCAGGCCCGTATAGCAGTCCAAGCTGGCTCCGAGTTGTTCCGCTGATTGAACTTGCATTCAGTTGCGATAATCGTGTTGTCGTATTGGCAGATTATGGATAGTGAAGTGCCCACAGTAAGCAAAGATGGAAGGGTGCTCAGTGGCATCCACCCGTCCCCGATCACAGGTTCAGGGCAGAACAGAACTAAGGTAAAAAAAATTAAATTTTTATTAAAAAAAAGTTTAAAAAACTTAATATTTTGCTTTACACAATTAATAACTGCTTTAGTTTTTAACTTAGTCTGAAAAAAAATTGTTGGCCACTAAATTATTTCATTGAGAAATAATAACTTATGACCATCTATTTGGCAAACATACATCAAATGGTGTTGCTGTCTTTGGTCTTTAACTATTAGCCTGTAAACCCATTCAATTTCTCAATTCCTTATGTTTTGACTCATTTTATTTCGTTAATTGTCATGGAGCTGAGGCCATTAACAACCTTTGTTACCATTAATTACTCTTATGCTTACAACCCAAACTAAATTTTTAGATTAGATCATGAAAAGTAAACACAACATTCCAACATCAATAAGTAAGGTGAATACAGATTTGGCAGTTACATCTCAGTGTTAGTGACAACATGTGCATAACAGATGTTAACTGATGAATAGAACAAATATATGAATAAAACCTATATTGCTAATCAATAGATAGCAAACAATAAACAAACAATAACATAAGCAACTTTTAAACTTAGAGTAGACTAGTTAGCTTAGCTTATAATACTACTTCATTCCATTCTCTTAGAGACAGAAACGGTATAACTTTAGTTTACCTTTGCATTCAGTCAACTCCCATTGGCCTTTAGAGTTGCAAACAGCTGTTCCATTGAAAGGTTTTGTGCCTGGGCCACATGAATACTGAAAAGTGGTCTGGTAAGTTCGTACAGCAGGTATAGTATATGCAGCATTGGTTATATTTGGCATACCACATTCTACAACTAAAACACAATTAAAGTTGTTAATAAGTAGATCATTACCAAGTGGATACTTCATATATAGTATATACCATATATCAGCAAACTACAATATATTATAGTGGCGTGATTAGGGGCAAAAAGGTGAATCTTATGTTTATAATAAGATGTTTTGTAGAAATCTGAAAGCTGATGAGGGAAAAGAATTGTTTTATATAAATGAAGTTGAGACAGGTTAGCCTAGCTGTCAAAAGTGGCTGACAACTCGATTGGCTAATTGCTGGTACTAATGTACTCACTGAATATGAATTTCAGTGACTGTTCTATTGTCATGCATAGTGTTAATTTGTAGAAGTTACTTACTTTTACAGTTGGGGAGGGTACCATCCCAAAAGCCACCCACCCCATCTTTTATGTTACATTTATATGTGGAACTACCACCCTCTAATCTGTAGCCTTCACTGCAGTTAAACGTGGCAGAAGATTCGTAATACAGTTCATTGGACAAGATAACCTGGCTGTTGGCTGGTAGAATGACCTCAGCACACGTGACACCTACAAATATCAATATTCCTGGAATCTGCGGCTAATCAAAACTCAATGATTAAGTTTTTATCACCAAACATACAGCCTACATAAATTGTCACCTGTACTGATCGATGTTCAGTTATATTAACAAATATTTTCTTTAAACGCATTTGTATTGGAGCTTTTGCCAACAGGAAAAGGTGACAGGTGCAAACAGCCCAAACATTTCACTTTAAATTAAAAATAAACAGAGAGATTGACGGAAGAAGATAACTCACGTTTACAAGTGTAGTCCTCTGCCGGAACCTGCCAGCTCCAAGATCCAGTTGCAACACTTCCGGCTGTATTCAATCGTTTACAAGTAGCAGACTTTTTTCGCACATGCCCAGACATCAGGTAGCCTTCATCACACGTCACTAAGCCGTTATACTGCGAATCGTATGAACTGAAGATGGCTGTGGATTCCAAAGTACCATGCGAGATTTGTGTATCCTCTGCCTCAGTAGAACACCCAAAAGCTGTGAAAAGATAATCAAATTTGTTTTGCAACGGTTTTCCAGCTGCTAAGTGTAGCATTGAGAAGACAATTCTTCTCACTTGATTTAAAAATAAAAAAGACATTGAATAATTCATTTCGTGGCAAATAGCTTTTGTGAATTTTGATTGCTTCAATTAAAAACACAAAATTATAAAAAAGTAACAGTTTTAAACACAGGAAGTTGTAGGAACAAAATGAGCTAAAGGACAGTTCAAAGGTTTTTTTTATTTGAGTGGTAAAAAATGCCGCTTTTAAAGCCTGCTGTATTGACAGGCACTCATTCTTCCTATCAATCCAAATTCAACTCAATTTTTTATACTAATAATTTAAAGGGGATAAGCAAAACTACACATATACAAAGAATACTGAATCACAATTAGTAGACATCTTCTTGATCAGCACTCAACTTCTTATATCAGCCAATCAAAGCTTGTTTACCATCATTAGGAAAACCAATCCCGCACAGTTAAATGGGTTACTATATTCTATTACAAACCCGAAACATCAATAGTAGCACCATCTTCAACATAGTCACTTCTGTACTCGATAGTCATCTCGTTTGTAACTGACTCGAATAACATACTCGAACTCATGTATACCCCGCATTTCCTGTCAGTCTTGGACACAGAGTCAGTGGCCGATGTGAATCGAACTTGTCTATTAGCAGCACATGGGGAGGCAGGCGTCTTCCCCAACTCAAAAACTATGCCAGCAGTGGCTATCATTAGTTGACCCTTTTTCGCACTGAGAGTTGACTTGCACACACCGACATCTCCGCTTAGTGTGCAGTTTGAAGAGGTCAATGGCATTCGAATCGTTTTTTGTTGAGCTTCGCTATCCACAAATATATTTTGATGCTCACAAAGAAATATCCAATCATCACATTCTGCAAAAGTATAAACGCCAATGCATATTAGAGTGACACTAAAACATACTATATTGCCAGAATTTCAGCTACTCCATTCTAGTAAAAAGTGGCTATCAACATATTTACATTCATCAGCTGACAGCTATACAATACATCAATCAACTGGCTTCAGTCTTGAATAACCTCCAAATGGACACAAAAATATATTACTATAATTAAAAGCAGCTGACCTGGGCATTTTCTAATGGCAGGTTGCAGAAAGATTTCAAAATAATTACCATTCTGTTCATTCAATTATTAATTTATTGGCTACAAGGTATGCATAGGAGACATTTCTGGAATCAGCTATTGCTCAGTATATGCAAGTATCTAATAAATCACCTCTTTGTAGAGTATGCATGGCAGTAATTATGTAATATGCTGTTCAAAATGTGCGCAATTGGAATTGTTGAAATAACACCAGATAATTTACACATGGGGTGATGAAGACTGACAATTAGGTGCTGTATGTTAGATAATGATTGGATTGTATTGAATTAATGATTGCAGTGAGTAACCATAACATTGCTATTATTATAGTGATATGTTGTCCATATATGACATCTGGGATAAAGCAAGCTAATCTATTTGATAGTCAATAATCTAGAAACGGGCAACTTTAGATTTTTAGTCTACAGTTCTTTTATATACTAGCCAATATCATAGCGTACTTGGAAACACTTTAATGTCTTATGAATTTACGCTGTGCAAATTTTGCTTTTGTTTGCAATCTAATTCTTATATAGACAATGCAATTTAGATTATTTTTGATTGTTTAAAAACACACATGGGGATTATACTAATTTCATATTTCAACTTTATTGTTGCCTGCTTCAAACGATCCACAAGGTGTTATGTTTTATGGGTACTCATTTTCAATTATTGTCATACATGTTGAACAGATATAAGTTTCAAGAAAAGGCCAGGCCTTTAATTTGCGGTCTAATTCGCAGAAATTGCACTTTACGATGGAAAATTATGCACAGGCAGACATATCAATAAAATAACTAGTAACTGCATAAATGAATCATGAATCATATAACTTACGTGCACCCAATGTTACTGAGGCAGCGTTGAACAGAGTGAAGAGGACAAGCTGGGACATCAAGTGCTTGCCTATCATGTTTATAACCTGGTAATTATAAAACAATCAATTGTGTTATTAAATATTAATACATGTATTCAATCAGCAGCATGTAATAGTGAAGGCAGCAGCTATGTTTAGTTAGAAAGAGGAGTGCTAAATGCTGCCATGCATGTAGCTACTATATGATATGCTGTTATATATATGTTGCTATATATATGCTACTATATATACTGTCATATATATGTTGCTATATTTGCTACTATCTATGTTACTATATAAAATGCTACTATATAAAATCCTGCATATATGTTGCTATATATTATAGTAACTTTTCTTTAAAGTTACTAAAGCTACTTGAAATGTACTATTTTATACTGCTGGCGTTTCTTTCTGAAATAATAAAAATCCATTGTTCACCAATAAAGGGATGTCATTTTTTCTGAAAAATAGTCTTTTTGGATATAGTGAAACAATACCATTATGTAAAAGTTGAGAAATATATTTCATATTTAAACCACTTTTTTTTCTTTGCTTAAGAACTTGAGCCAAAATTAGTATTGTTGCACTTTTATGTATATAAAACTTTAAAAATTCTTGTGGGTCTATAGTTACCATACCTGTGAGAACTTTAATGGAGAGGAGATTTTTGGCATACTACCAATTATGGACAATAACCAATGGCCTTTACTGGGATTTGAACTACTGAGCTTTGTGTTTACTAAGCCAGTGCTTTCTGATGTATGTAAAACCTTACTATTTTCATGATCAAAGATTTACTAAACTCCAATTGATCTCTTTCTCAGTCCTTTAGTAAATTAACATAAGTTCATTCAACTGTTTTCTAGTTTATACCAAAAGGTATCCATTCAATTAATTAGATTGCGGTCAAACTTATGCAATAAAAGTTGGTCAAAAGTCTATAATTTTCTAAGGCACCGCAAGTCAGAAAGGAAGAGGGAAATTTTGAGTATGTAAATAGACTTCTGAACCTTGAGGGTTTTGAAGTAGGCGTGTGAAGATATCAATGGAGGGAGTAGATATCATTGGAAAGTGCAGACCCGTAAAAAAGATGTTATTACTTGCATAACTTACAAAGGTTTTGTAAGCAACACATCTTTATATCATCAATCCTTATAGCAATTAAATCGAAATTCAGGTTGCATTCAGTGTACTAATTCCATCAATTAAACAGCATAACTTTCAAAAATATGTAGTATAAGATATAATATACATATTTTGTTTCAAAAATTATCACATCTGTGAAACACACTGGATGTACCAGAAATGAGTACACATGTTGACCATTGAAAAAACAAACACACTTTAGTGAAAGGTTGAATTTATATGCCTTCTAATTCAACTCTTGGTATCAAAAGAGTTAAGGGGCAAAGCAGTGTGGCATACATTGAAACATTACAGATCTATTGAGTATACAGTCACAAATATTTATCTACCAATAGGTGTAAATAGCACAATACTGTTGCTATGAATACCTCTAAATCTGTAGAGAATGAATGAGATGATTGCTAATCCCTAAAAACAAACAACCCCTAGCAGCTTCTTTTCAGAAAATAAAATTGAAAATTCAAACAAAGACATTCCACAAGAAAGAGATCTCTATCAACAGAGAGTAAAGCAGTCTTGCACTTGAAATTAGTTGATACCTTCACCTAGAAAAAACTCACTAAAGTTTATAATCAATATCCCTGTGATAAACCCCTGATTAAGAAGATTTTTGTTAAATTAGGCTAAGGACTTATTTAGGTGAGGCGAAGGAAAAATTATGACTGGATGCTCTTCCTAACATCACCAATGATGTTTGGTCGGGTTCGAACCCATGACCTCGTGTTTACTAGGCAAACGTTCTAACCCCTTGACCACGGCTGCTCCCTGATACATTCACCTAGAAGCTTAATCAAACCAAATTTTCACTGAATTAAAACTTGTACTGTCTAAATAATACACTTTAATATAATTTAATGTGACCCACCGAAATGAAAAAACCAGGCTTATTGTCACATTGGAGGTTTTCCTTAAGAATTGCTATAATTCATAGTCAATGCTTAAAACTATAACTTATGAAGTGTTCTTAAGGTTTCTTCACTTTAAGAAACAGAAAAGCTACCTGAAGCTAATTAGCTAGTTTAGACAAATCTTACAGCCTTCTACTGCATCTTTCTGCATGTGGCAGTTAAAATCTCAACGAAGAAATGATGAGTTACTATTGTCTTGAGTAATTGAAGGAAATCCACCAGCAGGAGCTATAGATGGTGCCATGTGTGGTGTCAACTAGTAGCAGTTTGACATCGACACCACATAAACTGTTTTTGTTATTATTTTACTAGACTTTTTGTAGAAATATTTTGGGTGTATGTAGAAAAGTCTAGTGACATCCGAAATGTCAAGTAAACTATAATAGTATGGGTTGTGGTTAATTACTGCTAAACATTATTATATAGACAATTACAGAACTACTAAAATGTAGTATGAAAAGTTGTAAGATTTTGAAAATCCCCTACTGATAAATTCCTTGCTCATAAATGATTATAATGTTTAATCGGACAAGACCAGTTTATTTCCAATGAATGGAATAAAATATAATGTTTCCTTTATTGACTTAGATTTACAGCAGTTGAAGGGATTGTTTTAGATTTCTGTCCCTGTTGGATACAGGAATTCTAAAACTATTAAGCGAGCAAATGCTAAACTCCAAGCTACTCAACTTTTTCGTGTCAGTAGACACTAAGAGAGCACTTGCTTCCTAATGACAGTTACTATTTAGTGATGGTTATGTTTGTTTTCTACCCAATACTCTACTTAATTTCCTATTCTTAAACTATTGGACACACTTTTAGTAATTAGGCTACTTATGGACCCAACAATTAGCTAGTAGTTTACACATAACAAATTTATGCTAATTCTAACAGCACAGACAAACTAAAATAATTACTTCTAAAGATCCAACTGCAGCCGTGTGTTCTCCTTTTCTATTTTATTAGAAATTATGCAAAATACCAAAATTAGTTTTAAGCCAAGTACACCCTTTAGTTTAATTCAATATTTTCAATAACAGTGGCATATTGAATGCATTGAAAGTTAAAGCTAACATACCAACAATAGCTGTAGCTAGAATTCTTCAAAGAATCAGCTAGTTAATAACTTTTAATTCTTTCTTGAAAGAAATGACTGCACTTGTAAACATAAACTAACTAACCAGGTAGTTCAACAGTCGGTATTATTCACTGCTCACTGTGTTTCCATTGCTTCAAATGGTTTTTATTAGATTATTTGGGTATATTTGCATGGAATGAAACCACAACCATAAGTGAAAGTTGCAAAGCAAATCCATTCATTATAGGAGTGGAAGGATCTTATGTTTGTAAGGATGCCTTCTAAGCAATGGAACACAGGGGATGTAACAAAATCATCGTCAATTTGAACTCATTCAGTTGAATGTATAGGCTGATCGTGAAATTGCTTTTCTTTAGAATAAAGTATTGTTGCATGGCAAGCCTATCAATTATGTATGCTTAATCGACAAGTTTTTACAAATTCCAATACATATTTTGCAGCATTCAGTCAATTCTCATATTACAAAGTAATAAGCATTTTGTATGTTTACCGAATTAAGTTAACAACCCAGTGCTTACTCTCGCTTAAGACCTGTGTTTAACTTGCTAACATATCAGTTTAATGGACAACAAAATTCCTTCAGCTCAAAAATTATCACAACTAAAGCTTACTTTAATCGTTGCCAGAGCTACTGAAAAGTTCAAATATAATGGTATGTGTATTTTTCTGTATACAACATTAAACAGTTCTGTACACAAAAGCAGAAGACCTTTTATAGAAAATAAGGCAATTAACAAAAATTGTCATACCTGTACGTGGTCATTGTGGATATCAAAATAGAGAAAGCGTAGATTTTAAACACTAAACAGCATCAGTGAGACTAAAGAAATTGAATTTTAGCTTGATAAGAGAACATTATGTAAACACACGTGTAACAGCTGTTTACACTGTAGAGCTCCCCGCACCTTTCTTAGCATAGCCTAACCCTATATAATAACAGCAGTAAGAAAAGATGATAACTTACTTCGGTATCCTAGCAAATAGCAATTAAAACGTACAACAGCCTGCACCATGTGCTACAAACGATCTATTCCGTAAGTCATTAAACTTTGAAAAGGGGAAGCAACTCAAAGCCAATACTACAGTCAACGCCTGCAGCACTTCTTTGCTGTGTTACAGTGATTTCCTGGCAATCGTTTATTCTGAATAATTATTACAAGGAACAAACCGATGAGCCAGTAATAAAATGATAAATAATGATATATGAACAAATAATTATTCATATTACGTAGTGATAAGACTGAATGATAAAGTTTTATGGTGACTAACAAAGGTTTTATGATGAGGTAATACGAGTACTAACCTAGTACAAATAAATGAGTCAGATAGCTATGACACTTGAGAGAACTGAACAATAAAAGTTCATTGTTATTGAAAGGTCCAAGTTGTTTGTAAAAGTCAATCTGACAGACTGGCTGTGAACTTTGGTTTTTGACTTTTTGCTGACTATATAATATAAAATTTGACTCAATAATGTAATACTCAAACGTACAAAATAGAGCACAGTAGGCTACCGCCAAATTGCATTTTATTTATTGAACTCAACATAAATCGTAATCACCATCAGCTTGATTTTTAAAAGCAAATAAAAAATAATTATTTACAGGAAGCTATTTTTTATAACATAAAATATGTACAAACTTTTGAGTAGCTATTGCCCTATGACTTATATATAGCAACTACTTTTCCGGGGTCAAAGTTCAAACTGTCGGTAAAAACTGAACCGCAGTCACATTTCTTATTATTCACTATGCAGATTATGCAAGACTATAA
Organism: Bugula neritina; assembly: GCA_964035545.1. Lineage (NCBI taxonomy): Eukaryota > Metazoa > Bryozoa > Gymnolaemata > Cheilostomatida > Bugulidae > Bugula > Bugula neritina. The sequence continues at coordinate 4,393,444 of OZ037769.1, forward strand.
CTGACTTTAGACCTAGTTAGTTTGTTACTATGTTTCCTAATTTCCAGTTGCTTATAAGGTTCCCAAGTCATCAACTTTTATACTACAAGTTGATTAATAGCTTTTATACACATTCAAGTAATATAATAATAGCCATAGTAATGCTTATCACAAGAATATTGGTAATGTTCAATAATTAGCTATAATAAAAGTTATTGCACTTATAGCGTTCTCAAGATTACCTATTAGCCAATTCACACAGAAAATTCGGTCAGCTGTTCACCTTTCTTAATTACGTTTTGACTGCATAGTTATTGCCCCAGCTCCGTAAAGATTTCTTAGTTAGAAACCAATATGACATTTCCAATCTCATTTTAAGTTATCATACCAAACAATGAATCAGATAGATTATACTGAAACTTAGTCAAGCTAAGTTTAAGCCTGACTGGATTTCATTGTGCTGGATCAGATTTCCTTTTTCAACAACCATTTGATGAAATTGATTTAACTCTAATCAATGTCTTTGTCAATGAGCATTGAGCTATATGGGTGTAGCACCAGAAGGAGTTCGATAAAGCGCAGTTTTTATAGGTAATCTATGCTATGCATTTCTAATCAAAGTTTACATGAATATTAAATTGGCTCAAGATTTTTAAAGAACTCTTTCACTGACATCTAGAGAAGAAAGCCTGAAAGTGCATAAAAGGAAGGATATGCAAATAGGCTGAAAAGGCTGTAGAGAAACGTACTGAAGTAGCCCTTGAATTGGAGCTGTTTTTATTAGCTCTCATGTTTACTTCATGGTAAAAAATATTGACAATTCAAAGTCAGATTGCTTGAAAGTTCAAAGTTGATACAAATAGGAACCGAATGTGTATCATTCACTTGTAAACATTTCTTAAAAAGTTGTTTTCTAGCTGACTATTAGCTTAGATCTGCTAATAAAGTTGTTATTGCATAACCAGGAAACTGCTGCTTTTGAAATAAAAAGTTACTGTCAAATCTCAAACTCACCATAAGCAAGCACACAAGCCAAAAACACAAAATTAAACACAAAAATGCATTTCTTTCAGCTCAATGTGATTTAAATGCTTTCATAGCATTTAATTAGTATACCCCTCACTTTGATAATACGATTCAACTTAAATTTACTCGAAGGCTCGCCAAATCTAATACATTTTAGCAATGTAAAGAAATAATAGCTTATAGGAGTTAAAATTTTATTCACGGGCACCTATCGCAACCTATTTCTTGCAAAAATGTATCTTCTGTTTAATGCTAGATCTAAACAATAATACTATCTGAAAATATAATAAACACAATTAGGTAAATTAGTACACTCCTATATCAATATTGCAATAAGCATTTAAGTTCTGCTAAAATTTTGTATATATGCATTTGTATACATTGTTATTTGTACTAAAATTTATAGATTTCCTTGATTAATATATCAAAAAACATGTAAAGCGAAAACAAAAGTTTACATGCTCTTTTGAATATACATGCATAAAACACAATAAATTCACAGCTGATTGAAAACAGCAATTTACTTTTCATTGATTTTGCATTTGATTTCTTATTAAAAAACCAATCAAAGAGCAAATATGCATAATTGGCATGTGTTCACTAAAATAGAAAAAGCCAATTTTGGTTTTGTAAAACAGCATCCAGTTATAAGGGTTGCTTAATTTACTGATGCATCAGTGAAAGTAAATAAAGACACTAATCAATATATTAAATTCAACATTACTTTGTGTTTTACATTAGGACTGTTGGTAATTTAAATTTTTTATAGTAATTTATAAATTACTTTGATAATAGACTTTGTTCACTTACTTCATTATACTTACTTAAATACAGTTATGGGCATATCAGCTAAGTAAAACATAATTAGATCAGCACAATAAACTAAACTGCGCCAGCTCACAGCCAAGTTTCGACCTACAGCCTATGTACATCATAGCACAAAGAATAAACTAAATTGTAAACTAAAAGAAGATTTTTCTTTATCTTTTCTTGCATATGGCTTCTAATATTATAAGTTTGTAGAATATATTTTCAAGACCTAAACTAGCACGTTGATAGTACATTAACTTGCAACAACTTTATTAAGCTGGTCGTACTAAACAAAATGTTGAGTGTTTTAACAAAATAGGTAACTAAAACAAAAGTAAAGCTACAAACCTGTTCACCCACACATGCACAAGTTAGCTTGAATATTAAAGCTTGCATGCAATAAAATCTAGGCAAGCTGTGATACAGTATTCTGAATGTTCGCCAACCGTTTACCCTCTGGAGACCCACAAACAATATTAACTTATCTACTCTCTCCCAAGTTTACATCAACACGTTATACCCTTGTCTTGTCTATACAATATTCTACGCAGTGTTAAATCCATGCATAGGATATCACTGCGTTTCTATTGCTTCACATTATGTGAATGGATTTTTCATTTGATGAGAAATTAAGGAGTGGGTTTTTTATTGGACCTACCACTTTATCTAAGACTCAACTACACATTGATTACTACAATCAATGCACTTCCAGAGTTACCACTCCTACGTATAGTAGGCTGTGTCAATGTATTTACAGATTTGCTAATTAATTGGCTTGGGCTTGTTTGAACATTGGATGAAACTCAATGAAAGAAAGAGTAACAGAATGGCAATCCGAAACAAGTGCCTCAAATTTGCAACTACATGTAATTTACCTATGGTCGCATGTCATAACCCTGACATGACACGCAAGTGCTTCACAAGACTGTGCAAACTAAATCCTAGCCGAAAGTTATTATCCTCTAAGATATCGATATTTTGCTGTTCCAACACTGCTATTTGCATTTGATTACAATTCAAATCTTTTGAACAATAATTTAAGCTAAAAGACAAGCTTACAATTCAAATAATTACCTGGTCATTATATTTAATCTGTCTGTTTGGCTCACATTCACGCATGCATACTTCACTTCTGCTACTTAAATGAAAGCCACAGCTATTACTTTACATACAAACAAGTGTAACTCTAAAGCCTATGATATTATAGTTTTAATTTGATAGTGCGAAGTTAATATTACTAGGCAAACTGCATTATAGTTTAGGATGGGAGAAACTATATATCAGTACCATATGCATAATAAATATATAAAATATACCTATATATTTCTACGTAAATTCATACGAGATCAGTTCAAATTCAATTAATTAGCAATGCAAACCTCTATCATACTCCGTAAGTTTATTTAATTTGCTTACAATACACCCATGCACTGCACTGAATTTATTGTATTTCATCACATTCTAATTTTTTTATTATAATACTTAATTCACAGCTCTTAAATATGATTCCAAAAGTTTCTGACCCAACGTGAGAAAAAGAAGTTTACAAATTTTTATCCTTTTCAATCCACACCTGTACAATGATGAATCAATAGAAATGTAATTGATTATGATAATAGAATAAAAGATTTAACAGTATAATATGCAGGTATATACATAATGTATGGACATAGACAATAGATCTACCTGTATGCTTCTATTGTTTAGCGCACATAATTATAGCTAATGAACTACTCCTTGTATGCAATCCAATAAACTTCTCATCAGCAAAATAATGAAATAATCGAATATATAATACCTTATTTTTGTGCACCAATTAACAGGACTTGTTTTATTTGTCACAAGTTGTTTATTGGCAAAGTACAAGAACTCTATTCAAAATTATTATAATTACTATAACAGAAATCGAAGGAATATCAAATTAAATAATACAATTTGTAGTTATAAATATTATTAATTGAGCCTGATGCATAATTTAATCAAGTTATGGTTGTTCATATGCATGCAACATCTTCTCACCATTTTAATCAAATATCAGTTTAACGCAAATAGAAATGTGACATGCTATGTGGTTGATTCCATAGAGCTCTCACAAGCAGCCTCTACTAAAAGACTCCTTTCTAGATGAAGAGATCAGTTGTATTACTATCTTCTAGAAAGTTCTCGTTGCTAAGGTTACACAAACTACTGTAGTGCTTGGACAGCAAAATATTAAGATATTGCTCTGGAGCTTTTTATAGCACTAATTCTAATTAAATGGCCATATGCAGATGTTAGGACTTTAGGGATCACAGTTTTGGCGTTTATAGCTGGTTTCTTATTTATTAAAACTCACGAAAATTCAAAATCCCTATCCCTGCAAGAACCCTTGGTGGAAAAGGTGTAGGACTTATTCATATGTGACACAGGAGCAGTTATGACTTGCAGGATGTTCTCCTAACCCTAAACCCTAAATGTCGTGTTTACAAAATCAGTGGTCTAACGCCTAGAGCACAACAGCCCCATATTTCCTGTTTTCCCATTGAATGATGGGGTTGAAATGCAACATGGTGTTTAGCAGAAAATAAGTGGTTTCTGGAAGTATCAAAGTAAAGCAGCAATGACCTTGTAGTTCCAAATTGACAGGACTAAGATTTACATATGTAATATTATTACGTTGTTGCAAAATAATCATATATAAACGCCTGCAGAATAATAATATAAAGCTTACTGTCTAGTGTCTACCCATTCAAACTCTAGTCAAAAATTGTAACCAGTTTGCTTAAGTGGTAGAGTGATAAACACTCAGAACTGCATGAATTGAAAAATAATCTTGTAAAAAGAAGATTGTAGTTAGAGTATTAGTATATATTTAATATATTTTTAATAAATAAACTTACCAGAATTGTGTGTTTCTGCTGCAATGAAGTTTTCAGTATACAGTTCCCCACTGATCAATTCTGATAAAATATGTCATGTAGCGAGTTGAGTGAGTGTGTAATTGAATTTCACAACTAACTAGTGTGTAACAACACCACCTGCTAGCACCTGTATGGGTACAGCATGGGGAACCTACTATGTTATAATAGTTTGTAGCCAGTACCAACAATTTAAGCAAACATCAAGCGTGTATCTTTAGCTCAGTGTATTATATTAGGTATTGTGTTAATATTTTGATATAGAGTTATTAAAGGAGCATAGATTTGTCAATATGAGAAGTGCTTATTGTTTGGCATTCATACACATTTGAAAAGATTGTGATTACGAAAACACTGTGAGCACGAACAATAATATGTATTAGCATTCATTGTGACAATGTATAAATGATGCTTTAAAGAGAATTGGACGATGAATAGTTTAAAAGAAAAGTGAAAGTGTTAATGAAGACAATGTTTAGCAGTTTGTGGGAATTTCTGAATCACCAATAATTAACAAATTAATAAATGGTGAAACATAGTTTTCAATGTTGAGTCATGACTCAGTATAAAAAATACACTTGCAGTATTAATAATGTTTATTTGTGTAACGTTAAATCAGAGGAAATCCAAATATAAGCCAAAAATGTATCCATATATTACATGTTGTTGATATTATTATGCAGGTATATTTATTCTACAATCATAGTGTACTTCTTAGATAATGGAGAGAATCATGCAGAGCTAGGTCAACTGAATTTTAAAATTTAATTGAATAATATGATGACAATGAGTTTGATTGAACTATTAGACCAGCTGGTATGAAGCACTTAGGAAGTCAAATATATAGATTAACTGCATATATATATATATATATATATATATATATATATATATATATATATATATATATATATATATATATATATATATATATATATATATATATATATATATATATATATATATTTATATATTTATATATTTATATATATATATATATATATATATATATTTATATATTTATATATTTATATATTTATATATATAGTTTAAATTGGTAAGTTTGCAGAGTGTTGCTCACATAAATTATATTTTGTATGTAGAATAACTAACAATTAATTTCAGAAAGCAGCTAGAAAACTAGTTATGATTTAATGGATGTAAAGGACTTAGTGGGGTAGACTGATACCTACATACACATACATCTTGATGCAGCTAGACAAGTGGACGAAGACTTCAGGTAAAACAATAAGAAAACAGCCTATCAAAGTCATTCTTGTGCTGCTAGCAATGGATCCAAACTAGATTGGCATACAGACCCTAAAACCCCTAAAAAGTTTCAGTGTGGTTAATTTCGTTTGTAAAAACACAAATTTTCTGGAAGAATGTATAAGCATAATGTATCCCATGTATAAATGCAACTTATCAATATAGTTTTATGATGAGAAACCTAACTGTTTTAACTGAAGCTTTGTTTGAAACTTGAAATGTTTATATTTACAAATCTGAGCATAAAAAATTTGGAGTTATGTTCCCTACATAGGCCTTTCAGTTACAATTTTCTTCTGATGTAGTTGTACAGGCAACTCCAAACATTTATTAATAATCAGTCAAAGTGAAAATGTTACAGCTATGCAAATTGTAGAAGTATGAGAAAAGGTAAGACATAAATGCACTGTTTTTTGGCATAACTTCTGTTAAACAACAGCTTATTGGCTATTGTTTCTCCCAGTATGCAATTAAAATTAAGCATGCACATGCTTCACAACAAAAGTTGAGCTATATAAGCAGGATATATTTTTTAAAGTATAAAACATATAATTAAGATTTATTAAAGTATATATTGCAATATTAAAAAATTGGCACAAAGTGTAGTGGATGGTAAGCACAACAAGGAAATTATTTAGAGATGTTTACAAAAGAAGGGAAAACTTGTCAAAATTATCAAGAAGTTAACCTCCATATGAAAGCACATTTTCAAAATATAAACAACATATAGCACAAGTCAGTAGTGGGTTATTTTAGAATTACCAAAAGTCAATTGAATGAGGAATTTATTGCAATAAAATAAGAAATTTATTTACATGATTAAATATTTACTATAAGGAATTAAGGAAATTTGAAGTATATTTGTGTTTTAAGTTTTGCCTACTCTTTAGTTATGCAAAAGTGTGATTAGAATTATCTCCACACACCTCTTGAATTCTGGACTGCACTGTATGTGTGTATTCAATTTGAAAAAAACAGTTTTCATAAAAATCAATGCCCTGACCATGTCTAACGAAAAATAAATATTATGAAACAACTTATAAGCCAAAATAATGGAATTAATATGAGACAGTGCCCAAACTACGTATAACATGTATGATATTATAACAGAGCCGAGAGGCAAAAATATTCAGATGGAACAACTCCAAATCTACCAAATCTTAAACCTTGTTTACAATTATGATTGACACGAATAACACACCATTACAGCTATTTAGGTAGCTGAGCTAGCTTCGTATGCCAGTCAAAGTTTATAGTTAAATGCTGCTGCTGCAGTGGTTTGTAAGTGTGACTAAATGCAGATTTGTTTGTTGAAAGAGAAGCCATCGGGAAAGTAAATAGCCAGTTCCAATAATAGACTGTGAACCATATGGCCACAACTATAGCATTGGGGTGGAGAGTAAATAGCACCAGTAATAACACTTGTTGTCTGTAGTAATAACTGCACATCCTGTCACCTTAGAGTTGGGAGTTTAGAGAACTTGAACCCGGGTACATCCCACGCAGCTAAGGTCATGAAGATGAGGTGATAGCCTATACAACAGAAATAACTCATTACAGCTCCAGTATTTCATAGCACATGCCATATTGATTTTCATTACATCACGGTTTAGTGCCGGCACTCTTATGTGGTAAGAAGAGTGGATGTATAGTACAAGAGGATGCACTTCAAAACATGAATGAAGAAGGCGTATGGAGATCATTTCCACTGGCTGCCTTTTAGTAATGAAAGATTATTCAACACATTTTAAATTTTGAAACAAAATATTAAATCAAAAATTGTAAACATCAAAAAATTAACCTAAACTTGCAGGAGAATTGCTACATTACATGAATGTTGAGGTCAGTGGAATATTAAGGAAATGCATTGCATATAAAAACTTTAAAACTAGAAACACAGATGTCCATATTGGTTGACTGGAAAATTAAATGGAGATTATTTTCTATTCATATTTGCTGACCTAATGCTTACGTATTGTAATTCCTGCATTGCATATGTAGCAATGCAGCTAGCTAGCCCACAGCAAACATTCTGTATTTAAAGGTAATTTCTTCTATCAAAAATGAATAAAACTTTACTCTCTGTGGCACTGATTCTAATCATTTTGACTTGAAGGTTATTTGAGTCTGAAGCAGTAACATTGAAATTAAAATAGTTCTCTATAACTTTCTGCACAAAACTAGTAACAAGTATACATAGTATACAAAACCTGTGTGCCACTTGACATATTATAGCATAAGGCTTGATATGTTAAATCTTCGTTATCATAAGAATAGAGCAAGTATAATGGCCCAAAGATAAAAGAAAGGAATTTGACAAATATAAGACATATTAGAAAGGAGTTAATAATCAAGACAGAGAACAACAGACAGTATACTATCTGATAGGTATGAATATCTAAATTTAGCACACAGCTGGATATTTAACATGTCATCTTAGCATCACCAGCGAATCTAACGATTTTAGGTAAAAATGGCACAAATATCACTTTTACCGGACATCAAATCTAACAATTTCTGTATCTTTGAAAATGTTACATACTCAAGTTAATAATAATTACTTGTGACTATTTGTCATTGCCGGTTAAGTGAACATAATGGACTCATTAATTCTTGCAATAGCCCCAGGCACTTGTTGCAACTATACAATCACGAGTATAAGTATTGCTGAAAGCTATTACAGGTCACCAGTTGCAGAGGTTTAGAGACGCTCTCTGGGAAAAACATGACGCCTCATATTTTAGTCCCTGGGCAAAACACTGGCTTTTCAAAATTACATGTTGTTATCACGTGATCTGCCAGTGTCCGGTCCATGACAACTATACGATAAGGTTTATAAATTACTGTATATCAGGCAATGCATTGCAAGTGTATAGTCAAACTTTGCACAATGCCATGACACGACCTTCGTGCAAGCGTAACAACAACAAATGCTATTTTTATACTACTGGTCACTGAATGTTGGCGCAACTTGAAACTTAAATACTAGTTGGACACCCTGTGGCCTCCCAGTGCTGGTAGTTCGTTGATGGAGTTGATCAGGAACTAAGTAGCTGATGCTAAGTATCAATTTGTTTTTTGATCATTTACTCAGTAAGTAAACTAAAAATACATGCCAAGTACAAAAGAATGATTTGTATTCCCCTAGTATATTCTACCCTAGCAATTCCATTTAAATAATTAAAGTAGCTGAAAGCCAATGGAAACCAATGAAGCTGCACTCGATGGCCCCTTCATTGTAAGTGGCCAGTATGAAAAGCTAGAGATTGCCATAACTTGAATAAGTAAGTATATTCCAAGTACAACTTACTTCCTGGTATGAGAAGAATTAGCCCTCCGACAATGAATAGCAGGTACTTCAAGTCTGAAATATATTCCATACATTAATAAAATATAACTCAAGTGAAGATAAAGCAAACACCAGAGTATAATACACAATACAATATATAATTAGAGAGTATATCATTATAGAATAACCAAAATATCTGTAGTATACCTACTATTTATCTACAGTACACTTACTATTTAACTACAGTACACCTAACATTCACATACACCTACCTACAATCACAACTAAAAGATGGTGAGAATAACAACAGTTATGTAAACACAATGCTGGTACCAGGAACTATGCATAAGAGATTAGAATACAACACAGTCCATCATAGTACTCATAGCTGATAACAGTAATATAATAATAATGTAATATAATAACATAATATAGTCCACAATTAGATTGTAAATTAATCTAAGTAGAAGTTTCTTCAGATGGCACTACAATGCTGAACGTGATGTAATATTATTTTCTCTTCACCCAAGCTGTGACCTTAATTCTATAAATTATAATTCCTTTATAAATGTTAAGATATCTTCAATATCATGACAAACAAGCTCACGTTCTAAAGTCTGCAAGCAATTAGACCAGGGCAGGGTAGGAATTACATAATCGTGTGCATTGACAACTACTGGGAAATGCGACAATGATATTTAAAGTTATCACATAATGATAAGTAACAGATAAACTACTAGATTTTTATCAAAAACTGTAGGACTAACAAAATATTTTTCTTTGAAGTTTTTAGTAACTTTCAAAGGTGACAAAACTGAGTATTTTTATGATTAAAACTAATGAAATGCCGGTGTTACCAAATCACTTTAAGAATCGTTGTCAACTGTATGTAGTGCTAGTAATGACTTCAACTACTAACTAATGACTGCTAACTAATAACTACTAACTAATGACTATTAACTAGTAACTACTAACTAGTAACTACAAACTAGTAAATACTAACTAGTAAATATTAACTAGTAACTACAAGCTAGTAACTACTAACTAGTAACTACTAACTAATGACTGCTAACTAATAACTAGTAACTACTAACTGGTGACTGTACTAACTAGTAACTACAATAACCAACTAACACGCTGTTAACTTACCATCCTTGTAATTTGTCATATATCCTATGATGACTCCCAGAATGACTAAACCTGAAAGAAAATTTTAGAATTACAATGCTTGCATTGATATATGAATTGCAGAATACATTAGGCTGACCAGACTGACCAGTATATTCTATACAGTATATTCTATACAGTATATTCTATACAGTATATTCTATACAGTATATTCTATACTATATATTCTATACAGTATAATTTATACAGCATATTCTATACAGTATATTCTATACAGTATATTCTATACTATATATTTTATACAGTATAATTTATACAGCATACTCTATAGTCTATACAATATATTCTACCCAGTGTATTATTCTATACAATATATTCTATACGGTATGTTTGATACAGTATACTCTACAGTCTACAACTTGTATAATACTCCGTGTGGTATTGCATATAGAAGATTCATGTGCCATGCACTAATACAACTCTCGGTAACATATCATGAGATATTATCATACATACTACAAGATAATCACAGCAACTGTCAATTTCTCACCCATAAACCAACTCTTCTACTGAAACACACACAACTCTCACACCAATAAAGAAGTGGTTGATATTTACCTAGACCTAACATTGTCAGCACTATAGAGCCAAGGTACACTTTCCAATTCTTCCTTATAGTCGGGTGCTTTATTACCCTACAATATATATACACGCATAACGTTCAATAACACGACATAAAATGTTGTGTGTGTTGTGTGTGTTGTGTGTGCTGTGTGTGCTGTGTGTGTTGTGTGTGTTGTGCGTGTTGTGTGTGCTGTGTGCTCTGTGTGTGAGTGTACATTTACATAAAATAATGTGGCTGCAATATTACACATGAAAACCACTTTAATAATATACCACAATAATATACTCAGTAATAACACAGCGTAACAAGATACAATAACACAAAATACATATAATATCTACGCAATAAAAGACAAAATAAACAATATTTATTAAACTAGTCATTATAAAACATCTAGATAATTTATTGCACACAATTAAGTCAGTTAATACACTGGAGAGCTAAAGTGACATGCACTAAAACATGTGGAAGACAGATTATGTAAATTAGGGAGTAAATTTATTCAAATATCATCCTATAACATTATAACAGAATAGCCTGAGGCCCTAGTCCAGTTATAGAGGAGCTGTATAACTGTATAGACTAGTGGTACGTGTCTACATTTCCTAGCCTCAGGTCTACATTTCCTAGCCTCAGGGGAGTCGCCGTACAGTATATAGAATGATTGATTGTTGCATAATAGAGGGCAATTAAAGCCAGGCAGAGTAAAGTTATCCCATGAAGACTAACAATTGCTTGAATAAACATTTATAAATAACACCTTCTGCCTAAGTGGATAGTGGATAGGGAGAGTGTGTAGTTAGTGAACAGCTATTGAAAAGTATTCCAATAATACTAAAAATGATTAGAAAGAAAGCCACTACCAACAGTGAAAGAGAGTAGAATACTGCATGAAAAATGGTTACCATAACACAGTGCAACATAATAAACTTACAGCTGTGTAGGTGTATATATAACATAGTTACCTGCAGAGACAAGAGGTGTTGGCTCTTTCTATCTCACTATTCACCTGATCATCAACACTAGGGGAGTCTGAGATGAGTCTTTTGTATGTACTAGACAAATAGACACAAGTATGAGTGAGTGGTGTATTGAATATTGCAGTCTAACACAGTATTTCTGTATCAGTTTAGCTCTTTAGGAGAGCAGGCGTGGTCTAGGGGTTAGATTGTTTGGCTTAGTAAACAGGAAGTCATGGGTTCGAATCCCAGTAAAGGCCATTGGAGATGTTAGGAAGAGCATCTAGTCATAATTGCCCCAGTGCCACATCTGAATAAGTCCTTAGATTGCTTTAAAAACCCTTTCAATCAGGGGTTCTCACAGGGAAAGTGACTATAAACTTAGTATTGCTCTTTAAAACTGCATTTGAAGAGCCAAGAATGATTCACATGTTATCTTAATTTCCACTCAGCCTAAAGTTTGCAATACTACAGCATAAGCTAAACTGGTATGTTAGTTATCACATGATTCAACCTTCAGTCACCTTTAAAACATTTCAAATATGAATGTCAGAGTGACCAGTTGCCAGTGGCAACCACTCTAACGCTACTCTGGGGTCACGTGGGCATAGATTACTAGTTACTAAGTATTACTAGTGTATTAATCAGCCCCAAACCTCTCAGTCACCCGTAACTGGGCTGTGTGTAGGATGTGTTGTACCCATTGGACTGGAACAGTTATATTGCAGTGTATTTACCTTAGAGTAAAATTTAAAATAACTTAGTGAATAATACAAGTATATACCCTGAGGCACAATAGTTGAATGCAACAAATGAGTGGGAGGGGGTGGAGTGGAGGAGGGGGTGGAGTGGGGAGGATACAGAGTAGGAAGAGGGGAGAGAAGCTGTAATGATTAGAGAGGATGGTTTGACATCAAGTAATAGAGGGTGATTAAACGCCAAAAGGTAGAAGAATGGGGAGATAACAACAGAAATGAGAAACACCAATCAGATAACAGAAGAAGGCTACATACCTCTCTTCAACTTTAGTCTGAGACGGAAGTACAGCAGGATGACTCACCAGATGCACTTCGGACGGCTCCACGGCTGCAGGGGGCTGAAATGTTTACGTCAAGATAGAAGCATTTTCCTGACAGTTTTGTATATTTGTAGCACACAAATCACTAATAAAAAATTTATCAACAGAAGCAGTGCACAGTCTAAAAAATATCAACTGTAGATGAACCAGCATTGGATGTTTTGTCACTTTCAACACAGGCTCATATCAAACAAATAGTAAATGGTAGATCTCAGAACATGAGAGGTTATACAATACGAGTTATCCCGAGAATCTGCATGTAGCCCTCATAAATACTCACAAAACATGCCAACAGACCTATTACATATATCATAATACACATCATCACATATATCGCACTGATGTCTACTTACAGTTGCAGCATCATTCTCGATCTCTACGACATGAACTGTTGGCAAGCTGCTACTGAGACTACCGCGACAGGAGCTGCCGGCGGGCGACCCAGAAACTACGTCAGCCTCTGATGCATCCGAGGTGTGTCGCTGACTGCTGCCACCTTTACACCACTCTGCCTCGCTTTGGGCAACGTCCTCCTTGCCGTACTTATTGGCATCGTCGGTGGAGTTACGGTGAGAGTGGGCTATGGATGCCAACTTACTAGCAGGGGCAGTTAATATACGAGGTTTAGGAATAAAGTTTGAAGCTTTGCTTTTCTTAGCCCTATTGCTTGACTCTTCATCCGAATCGAGCAAAATGTTATGATCGTAGTCTTCGGCCATGTTGTCCAAACAAGGTCAATATAGAGGCCAGGACAGGGCTGCAGGCTTAGATTATATTACCTGTAATGTATACATGCTGTAGTGTCACTTATTTAATACCAGTAGATATTGTGCAGTATTGACAGTGCAAACTCAGTATGAAGATCAACTGTGTTGAGCATTGAAAACCTGATGAATCAATGATCCACCAAGCATACTAAACTAGGAGACTGGGCTATCTATTACCAAGTAGCTTTATAAAAAACAGTAAAAATTTATCACTATCTTTTTTTGCATATTCCAAGCTTGCAAAATTATGATAGTCTAAGCTTCATGACACAAAAAGTCTTGGAAATGAGAGATATGTTATCAGTACAATTTTCAAAAAAATTCGAACACACTGATGCATTTATTAAAGCTAAAATTAGAAACCCAAACAAAATAAAATACTGGACTGGTTGTTATCTCCCTTCCAATAAGCTACATTTCCTTTTAACAAATTAAAAGCAGGACAAGCTGATGTCTTGGCAAATGGAACTCCACTTACCATATTCTAATCAATATCAACATAACAGTAATATCTAAATGATGTAGCATCATTGTCCATATGGAGAACAAATGAGAACTAAAACAACTTTTCAGTGATGTAGAACTATAAATTATGTACTCCCCCCCCAAAGGAAACCATTATTTTTCTAGTTTAGTGGATAGATCTTGGTCTACTTATGATATTCTAAGCCGATAAAACAAATAAAGTGCATATGATGGTATGTGTCATCCAACAGTCAATAGTTCAACAAGGCTTCCACATTAGGAGCTGGACACCCAATAGGAATCATAGGCAACATTAATATTAACTTTGCATCAAAAAAAATGAAAAAACTCTCATCAAGCTTTTGATAAAGAAATGTACATAAGGAGGTCAGAGTTACAGTCCAGTTAGAGCACATTTTTGTGACAGTTGCACAAAAGTGCAGTCCGCTTATGTCTGAGCTAACATTATTGTTTATCAGAAGTTTGACCTGATATTTTTTACTTTCTAGACTGTGAAAGTCAGATTGTTATCCCCAACAGCAGTATTGATGAGATTTAGATGTTAAGGGAAAAAATACAGAGAAAGATTAAGTTATCAAAATGCTAAATGTTATGATGACTGGCCGGACTGGGCTTTAGATGGACATGGTATCTTATCACATAGCCTACATCCATATACCAGGATACACAACAACTTGCTGAGATAAGAGATGTGCATTGGTGAGCATTTAGTTAGTATATCAGCGATGAGGTCTTTGACATATCAGAGCACATGATTAGTCTATAATTATGCGTAGCTATTATATAGAAATGTCATTGGAGTATAATTTAGATGGTTGAGACATTCAAAAGGCATTACAATTTTCAACTTGAAAAAATTATGTCGTCACTTCAGTAGAGAAATCTAAAATAGATTTAGATGAATTCGAAATTTTTTTCAAGAAGCAAATTGAATATTTTATTATCACCATAGTATGACCATGTGCAAGTGAAAGGGAAATGAACATTTTAGTTATTTTTTCAAACACAGTGCCCTGAGACCAGTTGATGTAAATGCAATTTTGATTAAAAATTGTTCAATTACAATTACAACAATAAAGGTAATGAATATTTCTGTATGTATTGCTAGCATAGATTATAGGCCAGAAATGCAAAAAAACAGCAAACCAGATGTAGACCAGTTTCAAACTTGTTTAATTTAGTGTTATTTAATATGACTATCACTGATACAGGAAAAAACTAAAATTCAGAAAACACTTGAGTTGGGCCTATGCTTGTGACTTGAAATATTTGGAGCTTTTCCTAAGACACGGCTCAATTCTTGGACAAGAATTGGCTTACACTCACAGCACAGCATTGAAAATGAGAAAATTGATACCAGTGGCCATGAGAAGGGCAAGACAAGTTCTAAAGACAAGACAAGACAGTGAAATAAAGACAAGTATTTAACCTTAGCTTACGCTTGCAATGACCAGGCTTTAAACAGTAACACCATTGATGAATTATAAATGTTTGAAATTGAAGGATAGACATCTTTTGTGCGCATGATTATGCTGATGTTTATAAATACGGCTACAATATATATTAGCCACAAGAACTAGGCATCCCAACTATTGACTTTCACTTTAGACACAATTACAAAAATTCAAATTTCCATCTTAACCTAACTAACACTTGCAATCATAATTATATTGATAGCAGATAGAACTGTAAAAGTAAAACTACTAGAAGTTTTAGTATTAGTATTACTATTATTACTATTAGTATTAGACTTACTCTTAGTATTAAAATAATTATTATAATTTAAATTACAATTTTATCAAGAAAATAATATTAATATGATTTATTAACAAATATGGATAGTAAATATAATATTAACTATAATCATAATAATAATCATAATGAGTATCAGTTGATAATGGTGTATTATATTATTAATATTCTTATAGTTATTCCATTATTCTGACTTATCACTTATGGTTATTCATAATAATATTATTATTAGATTTAGTATTTCTAATCACTAATCAGTAAATTACTAATATTCATATTTATATTAATATTAGATTTATTCTGAAGTAAAATAATCAAATATTATTTCATTTTTAATACTATTAATATTATTCTATAATTATTTATATTAACAATAAAATTATTAATTAATATATTCTATTTTTTCAATATTCACAGAATAAAAAAAATCATATTCATATTGAATAACTATAAGAATTTGATATATAATTTCATGAAATTGAATCATTATGATTATCATGATGGTGGTGATGATCATGATGATCATGATGATTATCATCATGAAGTGATCATGATGATCATGATGATCATGGACATGATGATAGCAGCAGTAGACGTAGCGGTAGTGTCTTACCAATAAATGAATAATGCACTAAGAAGCACAAAAGTAAACTAACATCAGTAGAATTATTGCATTAATTTCAAGTGATCACGATTATGCTTCACAATGAATATACCCAAACAGTCGAGCAGAAAGGATTTATTACTAAAACAATAATTATCCAAGACGAGAATAACCACAGTGTGCCATTGTGAAGAGTAAAGTTCAGTCAATGTAGCCTGCGAGCTAATTAGCAATAAAAATCATTGCTGAGTACTGTTGTCACAACTTTATTCTTTATATTAGCTAAATTTAATTACGTTAGTTTACAGGCTATAAACAAAGTTGATCATTCATTTCCAGAAGCAAAAACAAGAGGAGATAATCTTTTTGTCGAGAAAATACAACTCCTAATAATACAATATTATTTTGTTGTATAGGCAAATAATGCAAAAATTACGTGCCATGCTGAATTTTTGTTATTGTGCAGCTTTACAATATTTTGTAAGCCTTTATAAATTTCCTGCATCAATTATTGCATTTTAGTGCTAATAAATTTAATGAAGCCAATTGTTTGTATAAACATTATAATGTAGTGTTTTATTTAATGATATATAAATCAATTCATTTGATCTGCATGCATAAGTGTTGTAGTATTGCCGAAGATAGCTGCCGTTTGTTGTAAACAAAATAATCTTTTGGAGTTGTTTTAATAATGCAGAGAAAGGCTACAACACACTTGCTCTTAACCTGCTTCTATAAATGTTTTAAAGCAACATATACCCACGTAATATTCTGAAAAATATAAAGTTTTGTTTGTTGTACAGATAGTGATAATTGCATTAAGCCAATAAGGTTTGGTTTTATAGGGCTATGTGACAATATTTTTTATTTGAATCAATTTTTAAATCAAAGGTAGTTGTGACTTGTAAAAAGCTGATACGTTATATTGCGTGGTAAAATGTAAAAGCAAGTACTTTCTCTGCTCCTCTACAGTAAATAAGGAATGGCTTGTGTTATGTGTTGCTAATCATGTATTTCCAGATGTTTAGTAAGAATATCGTTACCAGGTTTGCGACTACTATATTATCTGTGACAGCGCTCATACCTTTATGAGAAACAATACAGGGTTCTTTTTTATATAGTTTGGAGTTATCCTATATATATTTCAACATAATATTATGTCAAGTACAGCCAATTAAACCATTAGCCGCAATATAACAAAGCAGTTAAAATACATGATAATAACTCTGTAAAATCAAACTGCCACTAAAATAAGACAATATTTAGTGGTATAATTTAGATATCTAGCTATAGTGGTGACTTATTGAAAGAAAACTATGCTAAATATACTATTTAAGTTGTCAAAATCTTTAAATATTCAAATCAATTGTTTGCAGTCAATTAAGAATACTCTTATTCAACATCTTGTCATTTTATATTGCATTATAAATATATAATATCACTTCATATTATAATTACATGATTTTATTTTTCATATCAATATTTTATATTACACTTCTAAAATGTTAGAAAACAGCAGTGATATAAAGTAAGTATAGCATGGTATTAAAGTTAAAATTTGTGACATAGTATTACAAATAGCTAAAATATATCCTAATTCCTAAGACTGAATTACATTTGAATTTTAAGATATTTGTGATTCTAACCAACAGAGATGCTTCTAGCATGAGTTCATTTAACATATTTTGTAGTTTTCTTACAACTTGTAATTTACTTCATAACAGATTCTGAGTTTAAAACAAGTTAGCAATAAATTATTGACATTTTATCTATAAAGTATGTTCCATGTTTATATAATTGTGGAGTGAGGAAGGGGGTAAGAGATAAAAGTTAGAGGGATATACAGGTTACATATGAAGTATCAATTCCTATCAATACAGCTTTGACACCAAATTTAGCATCAGTGTCCAAATTTAAACAACTATCCACTAGAAAGCGCAATAACACAAAGGCAGTTTAAAAACATAGCAAAACAGGCATATGTGAGAAATATGACATTTGAAATAATTTTTGTGTCATCTTGCATATAATTGTGTAAAAGAGTGATCTCATTTATAAGTATGTAATACAAAAAATATAGTCTACTAATAATTTATTATTTGATTGTTAATTTTTTTTCTTCTGAGACTACACATGATCATCTGTGTTATTCAACTATATATAAAGCAATAGCCTGTATTTGGTCAACTAGTGATAAAAGTAAAACAATAAATTATATTGTAAAAGAGTAGGAATGTTTTCTTGCAGTTTTCTCAATTAGGAATTACAAAGAAGTTATTAATTATTGTTTATTAGGAGTTGTCTTTTCTTTTCCTTTGTCTGCTTGAGCTGAAACAGGAGTAGAGTATCAACTCCACACCAAATTCTATGAGCTCGAATATTGTGAGTATGGACCATCCAATCCACAGCCCCCAAGCTCCACCTGCATATAAATCAATGTGCTAAGGCTATATATTCACTAACTTACTTAATTTGATTAAAGATAATTAAAACTTGGTAGTCATGTACGATACAGTAAAATGGCCAAACAAGCCCCCAATAACTACAAAAAAAATAAAATAAAATTGAAAGTTGGTGCCAAAAAACTTGTTTATAAAACTACTAGCTTATAACAGGGTTACCAGCATAAATTATTTAGTGCTGCAAGCGAAAACTATACTCAACTGCATAATGCAAAATATGTGATTGTCTTTCTTTAAACTTGCTTTCAAATGCTTATAATTTTAAAATCTAAAATTTAGAGTATAATTACACTATAGTACTAGTGAGCCAGAAAAACCTATTCAGGTTTTTATATCTTTGCTAAATCACAAGTTTTTTTTAACCATATTTATATATGCAAACCAAACATTTAAATACTAAACTATGTTGAATTTTACATATAAATTATAGCCGTGGTATAAACAACACCTTCCAATAATTTGTAGAAAATCACAACTATTTCAAGTTGATTCTGTTAAAATCTAAAAAGCTTTGATTACATAGTTGAAAGAAAATTATTCTGCAAACAAATTTAAGCTTAATGAACCTTAAAAATTGCATTGTTAGCATAAAATTAGAGAACGAATGATTAACAGCATGCACAGATGCACAGAAGATTTCCACATGCTTTTTCTGCAATGGCTGCTTCAAATACATACCAAAGTCAGAAGCAAACTGGTAAGTGTCATAGCTGGGAATTTGTTCATACGTTGTGTAGGTCATTTGCTGGTGAAACACGTTGATCTTGAGAAAGTTAGACTGAATGCCAAAAGTGATTTGATCTTCACCGTATTCTTCTTCCAACCGTTTTATCAGCTGTGGGTGGGACCTATTTATTACCGACACAAAGTTATCCTAGAAAATGAGTAAAACGCTGAATAAATATTAATTGAACCCATTTTAATATACATAGGTGAAGGTTAAAACACAACTGTAATACAAAAAAAATTCCATTTAGGTTATAAAAGAAGGCGAGGTTTAGTGATAAGATACACAGTTATATGCGGCAGATAATCAACAAATAAATAAGGGTTAAACTTTTGCATTTTAAATGCTCTTTTATCTTACATCGATTTCATT
The DNA here is from genome assembly GCA_964035545.1 of Bugula neritina. Taxonomy (NCBI): domain Eukaryota; kingdom Metazoa; phylum Bryozoa; class Gymnolaemata; order Cheilostomatida; family Bugulidae; genus Bugula; species Bugula neritina. The sequence continues at coordinate 4,413,674 of OZ037769.1, forward strand.
AAATTAAATAATCATAATTAAAGTACACGAAATACAACTCCTAATGAATTGAAATAGAATACCATGCTAATTGTACTAGTTAAAAATATTACTAGAAGATCCAAGTAAAAATGGCATAAACATGCATATGTAAATAGAAATAACCTCTAAAATATAATATTATGTGTTACAGAGTAAACAATATTAGATGATTAAAATAGCTCACTTTCAAAGTTGCAGATAGCTGCGCAGCACAATCATTCAATACTATTAATAAGTATATAATATGCTTACCACATAACTTAAAGCTGGGAAATCAGAAGTAGATAATGTTGTATCATAAGTGACCTCACTGTAAAAGCACAAATCATTAAACGTATTTTAGCAATTAGTTAGAACTTTTTGGAAATGTAGATTGGCTAGCCTTTAACACTACCAGATCTCTTGTGTGCTCCAGTGTAACTCAGTGCACTCGGTTTTAATTACTTGCCAGTTATAAATATCCATTTTATATAGTATAGTCCCATACCGCCCAGTAGCTTACAGTAATACTTACACAAAACACATGCTGTGTATGTTAACAAAGGCTTTTGAAGATCAGAAATGATGCAAACCACTTTAAAAAAATACAGTTATTCTATTAACCGATTAATGGAAAATTGATTATACAATATAAACTTATTTAAATGTGAGAAAGTGATAATTTTGGGATCAACCGTTGCATGCACAAGCAATCGCAACTATATTAAGCTCATGAACTTTATTAATTATGCTTCTTACATATATATCTTGACTTACTTGCAAGGTTGGTAGCAATTGCTACACTTCAGCGTTCCATCAACAAATCTTGAATGCACGCTATTTACACAGTTAACTGAAATACATACATGTACACAATCAGTAACTGATTTTACTGCAATGCGACTTCAGGAAGTAGTTTTCTACAGCTTTTTACAAGTTTTTTTTACAAATATAGGGATTTGTCTTACCGCTGGTTGAGTTCGTAAGTCTACATGGTCCCTGTGCTTTACTCAAGTCACTGAATACAATTCCTTCTGAATTGTAGGGCATACCTGGGTCAAAACATTTACACTGGGTTACAAGCCTGTAACAGAAATTAAAATTCAGTTAAAATACATGTTATATATACTTTCTAAAGCTAAAGTCTATTATAATTTCAAATAAATGTTAACAGAAAAATTTGTGTAAAATGGAATTGTTTTAGCCAATTGTTTGCTTTTGATTACTCAGCCCAAGCTGCCTCTAATTATGAACATCACACAACCTTTGGTCTGCAAATGAATTATATTAAAACTTGCTTGCTTCTTTTCAACATGATTGTTTAACTATAGGTTATAAATTATAAATGCCAATTAATAAATATCATATAATAAAATTCACTTAAGTTTGTAGTCACCATCCCTGTGAGAAAACACCTGATGGAAAGGTTTTTTGTTAAATTGGGCTAAGGACTTATTTAGATGTGGCACAGGAGAAATTATGACTGGATGCTCTTCCTAACATCACCAATGGCCTTTACTGGGGTTCGAACCTACGGCTTAGTGTTTGCTAAGCAAACGATCGAACCCCTATAGGCTGCTCCCTTAATAAATATCATATAACCAACTTGATAAATAATTTAATTTACTTCAAGAAAATAACTTATAAATTAATCAAAGAGACACAAAAATCACTATTATAGAGTATTTCATGTATATGCAATCTTTTCATGACGGTCTTTGAATTCAGTTGGACATGCTCTACTAAAATACAACAGAAATATTGCATGCAATAAAAATTAAAGAATGGCAACAGCTTAAAATGTACTTACTCTTTCTGATAGCAAGTTCTGAGACACGCCCACTGAGTATAGCTGACATTGTAAGGATAGAAGTACATGTTGTCTTTATTAGAGTTGAGTCTAGTGCAGTTGCCATAGTCACCATCCAACCTTGTAGTGTTAATCTAAAATGATGTGAAACATGTTAAATAAACACATAATAATACACAACTGCAGCTTAATAGAAACTGGTGTACTTATAATCTAGTCCAAAAAATTGATTTCTACAAGCACCACTGGCGTCATTTAGAATTTTAAGGACATTTAATTTAAATTCACATTGTCCACATAATGGAAGTCAAAGCAACTGCCCAAATAACTTAAGTTCAAATAAAAACTTATTAATTGAAACTAACGCCTAACTAACTTTTTGCAAAAAGTTTTAAGAGTGTAGATAAACTGTAGACTGATCAAATCTACCCTACCATTTTCACAGCAATGTTATTCACTTGTCCAGGAGAAGTTGAAAGACTATCATGATTAGGAAAAGGCATGGCTCGTTGGTCGTGTATTACAACCTTTATTCCAGCTTCTTCTGTCAAGAATTTGATATATTCATACACACCAGTATTTACTACTAGAGTCAAACCTGTAAAAAAATAAATACAAATAACATAAAAATTGTAATAAAACTTTAAAAAAATTATGTTGAAGCTTTATGAAAATTTTCTCAACTATGAAAAAACTCAAAATTATATACTTGAAATTAAATTAAATTTTATTGTTTGCAAAAAATTCTGAAAACCGTAAATCCAGTTTAAAAAGCTTTGCATAAATATAATACAAATATTGCTGAAATGTTGAGGGACTAAAACAAAAAATGTACAAGAGGTACAACTCCTTTTACCATAAGATGGGCCGGGCATAGTACTTCTCTTCACAGGTCCATATTTTCCTGTGTTGAAGGTGTAGCAGTTTCCATAGGTGCTGTGGTAGAATGTCCAAAACTCAGTCTCATCACAATTCTTGCCATCAAAAATGCAAATTAGAACCAGGTCTTTGAAGCTGTATCCTAATGACATCTTTGTGGTATCATTCATTAAAGATATTTCTAGGATTAAAAACAAATTAATCAAAATAAAAGAGGTTCTACTTTATTAAAAGATTGGATTCTAAGATATTATGATGTGCAACATTAATGCTATTGGTGAGGCATATATGAGGTGAACCTTTATTGCTATTGCATGGTGAGACATATATATAGACTAGATATTGTCCACTTAAATGAAAAGTCTTAAATAAATATTTAAATTTATAGTTACTAAAATTTGAAAATACAAATAATAAGTTTTTTACATCAGGAGCTGATTCGTTAGTTTCTACCGCCAAGCTCATATAACCATATCTATTATGAACTTTTTAAGGTTAGATAAAAATAAATTATGCTGTAAATCAAAGTGTATAAGGTCAATGACTGTATAATTCTGCCCATTTAATACGGAAGATATTAATTCTGTAAATGCATGGTTAGTCAGTATTGGTTTATGCAGTCAATTTACAGCTTTAGCACTTTTTATTACTATAAATATTAGAAAAACTTGTTTTTCTACATGGCTGAGTGAGTATGATGCATCTGTTAATTTATGTATAGATTCAGTAAAATATAATAACATATTACAATGTGATGCAATATAGCTTTTTAGAATTATAAACGAACAATGTTCTGTGAAATCATTGATTTTTCACAAAATCTTGAAAGTACATTAAAAGACTTGAAGAAAAGTTAAGATAAAGGCAGAGAAATGCAGTTCCCTTGAATCTTGGGATAAAAGTTGAAGTTACTTCCTTAAAAGTGTGTTAAATTGAATTTCTTAGCATCTTTTAAAACACTGTTCAATTATGATAAATACATAAACCTTATACTGTTATTTACTATATTAGTATTTTAAACTTCGCAATTAGGCTTGTCTAAATTAAGCTTATTAAAATTCTTTGGTGTTTTCTGGAGCTAGTAAAATTAGGAATACCCATAAAGTGAGGACTGGAAAAACTGTAAATCCAACCAATTGAAAAATTGCCATGCACCAGACAACTTTATTAAATGCTGAATTTTTGGAAAATAATTCACTAGTTACTAGAATAGGTAAAACTTTAAACTCATTCTATTATTTTCTCAAGTAATTTATACAGCATCTTTCGCAAGATATAACCAACACCCACCTTCAGATATGGCAGTTGCGAGGTCATTCTTTGAGTGACTCTCACTAGTACTATTTAGAATCTTTTGAAGCTTTATCTGCACCAAATCATCCATCCAACCCGGCATGTTTGATCTCTGTACCCCATTATTGTTGCAGATTGTTACAGCTACAAAGAAAGCAGGGCATGAAATAGCTTACTAGAAGACAATTATTCTACATTAATACTATCTCAAACATTTTATTCCGCCCACGTATTAAAAGTATTCACAACGCAAATAAAAAAAAACTCACGCAGGTTTATAGTCCCTATCCTTGTGAGAAACCCCTGATAGAAAGAGCTTTTGTTAAAGCAGGCTAAGAACTTATTTAAATGAGGCACGGGAGCAATTATGACTGGGTGCTTTTCCTAACATCACCAATGGTCTTTGTCCGGGCTCGAACCCATGACCTCGTGTTTACTAAACAAGCCCTCTAACCCCAAGACCACAGCCGCTCCCAACACAAATATAATACTTATTTAATATGGCTTATTAATACTGCAATAACCTTTTTGGTTATTCAACATATCACATTGGTTGTTTGATATACTACTATTGTTATACTACACTATAATAGTTTTATATTGTATTAATTGACAAAATTGCTGTACTATACTATTTTGTTAAATTGCATTAATAATATAGTGCTATTAGCAAAGCTAATTATTTATATATTATATATATATATATTATTTATTATACAAGCTTTTAGAAAAAAAGCTATGAACAGCTTTCAGCTAAATAAATATCTGATGTTTTATGTATATTATGGTAATTTTACTCTTTTAGTACTAATCAACTAGTTAGCATGGTCTGTTCACAATAAAACATATTTATGACAATCCTACGCATAGTTTGCAGTAATACATTAGGTATACGATGTGTGGGTATATTATGACCACAAAGTAGGATATTAAAAGCATACCGGCTAAATAAGTACCTTAAGCTTCAAAGTAAGATTGATGACAGTACATGGCTTATGTAGTAACTTACCTGGAAATACTAGAGAACGAGATTCCCTTAAACTAACATCGGTTACAGTATCATAGCTAAGATATCCCGTAATTAGCGACCATAGGTGCAAACACAGTAGCACTGTAGAAATCATTGTGAGAATGCCCCAAAAGCCTTTTTTTATCAATCCTAAAATAAAACAGTTGCTGGTGATTAGGAAATTTTTGAATGGCTATTTTTATAAATTTTCCTCACACATTACAACAAACTAATGTGTGAAAAATTTTTGAAAACTAGAGGTAGATCAAAAACTAACGACTTGCAGTAATAAAATGTAATAAGTAACACCACCTCACATTACATCATCTGAATGTACATAATAACTAGCTTACTTTTCACATTGCTTGAGCAGTTAAACTGGGAATCCATAAAGTTGTGAAAGTATAATCTATTTTTCAAGTTTGAACTGCTCCCAAAACGAAATGATTTAGAAAAAACTTCAAAGGAGTTTTTGAAAGCTATTTGGCCATAACAAGCCTATATAAATCACTACATTTCACCTTGTCTACACTTAATTATATGCTACAAAATACAGATTAGTCTAGATTTTTCTACATGATCTTCAAAGTCTTGAGAAAAAATGTAGAGCTTTAAAAGTTCAATATTAAAAACAGAGTTTCTACAGAAGTTGATAATAAAATGAGTCTTACAACATGTATAGATTAAGTTGGACAATGCCTCCTTTAAAACCTGCCTTCTCTTAAATGAAAACAAGCTACCTAACTTTCTTTGTATAGCAAAACAACTTGAAATATGAAAGATTAAAAGATCAAACTTTGCATTCACAAAAGATTTTTGAAACATAAATTTCATCAACATCTTTAATTTACTTAATATATTGCTGGTAAGAATAACAGCACGACAAATTTAAATGACAGTCACAAACCATGCTACACTTTCAGTTCCAAAAGTAAAAAGACAATAAATCTCTGCTACTTTTGATGACTGCTCAAAACTATGCTGTTGGTTTCAGTTTACACATTGCGGGCATCTTGTATACCCAGCCTTGCACATTGAGTAATTAAAAGTTACTTTAGAAAACAGAAGGAGGTCTAATATCTTTACCTTTTGCATTGTATATGTGAGTAATCCCATGTGAAGTTGTGAAGTCCATGAAACGTGCCAAGAGCAGCTTAAAGCTCAAGGAACTTGTACCAGCACCAGCCTCAACATTGCCTGAAACTAAAAACAGCATGTAAACAGTCTATTTTTACTAACAGGCCAATTATTTATGCTGATATAGATTTAAAACCATTTTCTAAAAGTGAGTGGGATATGAAGCTCTACGGCATATAGCCTTTTTACATATTGATAGGTTTTACTTGACGATAGATATGAGTGGATGCAATGATAATTATACTCTAATTATTATGATACAATTACAGCTTTGTGATGAATGTTACACATAGCGGTTTTTTGAGAGGCAAAAACAAGTTAATGAAAAAATTGATCAAAAATTACTAAGAAGAAAATAAAGCAGCATGAAATTGTTGCAACTTTAAGGTGAATAAAGTTTACAATAAGGAACTAGTATTCTCTTTTGGCTTTGCCTAACGTATAGTTAAATGGATATGAGCTACAAAGTAAGTTTCTATTGACTTTGTCACGTAAGAAAAAATATAGACTACATTTAACTTCTTTTTAAGGTGTTCCACATTCCATATGTTCAACTATTAGCTATATGAACAATTAAACTGAGCTGGCACACATAGTCTATCATCTTGAATGATAATTGAAGTTTCGTATTTCTATTTTATGAGCAGCTCCTTACAATAGTTACAATTCTTTGTATAATGCATCCGATAGCTCTTTTCAATGTTAGATAGAATATCCTTTTGCTACACATTTTCTATTACTTAATGCTTCTCCTATTAGTATATGTTAAAAGATGCAACTTTAGTTGACGACAACTAAGCATGCAAAAATCATTTTTCAAATTGAAGAATTAATTTAAGGACTAATTGACAAAAAAGTGAGATACTGCTGATAAATCATATAAATAGAATAATTAGAATGAAAAAATTATTTGCTATTTTATTTTTGAGCATAGAGCTACTATCCAAAAGTTGTGAGGTCTTACGGTTTTATAACAAATGATAGTTTACATTTACAATTCCTTTCAGTGGAGGCCTACAATGGAAAAAGTTTTATTAAGATTGCTTGTGGAATGCTTTTTAAACTATGCTAGTAACTGACAGGCTTCCAGTATAGTATACAGAGTGATTATACACCTACACTACCACCACTCCCACTAGGTATTAGTTTATGCTAATATTAACATGTCCAACCACTATTCTATGGATGAATTACTAATACATGGCTTCTCTCTCTCTCTCTCTCTCTCTCTCTCTCTCTCTCTCTCTCTCTCTCTCTCTCTCTCTCTCTCTCTCTCTCTCTCTCTCTCTCTCTCTCTCTCTCTCTCTCTCTCTCTCTCTCTCTCTCTCTCTCTCTCTCTCTCTCTCTCTCTCTCTCTCTCTCTCTCTCTCTCTCTCTCTCTCTCTCTCTCTTTCTCTCTCTCTCTCTCTCTCTCTCTCTCTCTCTCTCTCTCTCTCTCTCTCTCTCTCTCTCTCCATTCAGCAATTATATTAACTATAGTAAAACTATATAATATACTATAGATGTTGCCATAAAGTAATATATAGATGCACTTGAATCAAAACTATTTATGTAAAATACAAGATAAAACAATGTGATAATACCTGTAATGTAAGTCAAGTTGTTATGAAATACATGCAATATTTGTCACTGCTTTTTTCAACTAGTGCTTATCCACATTTACGCACCTCTGAGTCATTTTACTTAATTTAGTACACACTAGAAATCTCCAGTTTTTAGCTATTTTTTACAATTTAGCTGCTAATGAACATGGTTTTTTGCTCAAAACTATAGTAAAATATCAATAAATACACTTAAATAATCAAAATTATTTTTTATTTTGCTTGATTTCTCATGTTTTTGCCTATTTATTTAGCTACTTTGGATTGCGGATCGTTACTGTTTTTTCGTAACGGTCCGCAATCAAAAGTAGCTGAATAATTAGGAAAAGCATCCAGTCATAATTACTCCTGTGCCCCATCTGAATAAGTCCTTAGCCCAATTTAACAAAAAAGCTTTCCGTCAGGAGTTTTCTTACAGGGATAGTGACTATATACTTGAGTAAGTGAGTTTTTACAATTTATTCAATATCAAAAATTAAATTTAACAATATCTAAACAAAAACAACACTAGCCGATATATTATACAAATATATCTATGAAAATCATTATGGAATTGAAGATTATATATGGACGCAGGGAAATTACTTGGTTTGTGCAATCACACTGCCTATAAATATTTTCTACTTGCTGCGCTTCTGTTACAAGAGCAAATTATTAACTTGTAAGAAGCTACAGGTCACAGGTTTATATAGTCTCAGATTGTTAGAAACTATGTTAAAGAAACTTGCAAACTTTTGTGTAATTAAAAATTAGCCTACTATACTACTTATTAACCTGTTTACTATATACTAATGAACTAGCCTGATACTGATAAGTGCTCTCAACTAAATGTGAATAAATCAGAATTTATATAATACTTACAGTTTTGCATCTCTATGCTATTTATGTTTTCAGGATACCGCATATTCTTTGCTGGTGGAGTAAAAAACCGACTGATTTTGAACAAACCCTTATTGGGCTGTGCCTCAGGACTGTGCGAGTTGACTTTGGATTTTGAGTTCGTGTCTAACTCACCAGTCAGCCTTACTGTTACGTCTGCATCATCTGCCATTGTCCCCTATAAGTTTAGTAATAAAAAGCCTCAACAGTAAATCATTTAGTATATACTTCAGTTATATATAGTTACGGTCACATTTGGTTGATCCTTAACAAAGAATTACTTTTATAGTGCTCATATTTGTAATATGAAAAGCAAAGCAAATAAAAAGCAGCTTAGTATACTTCTAGCTTTTTAAAATAATATTTTAACTTCAACTGTTTGATATTAACAACTTTAATAAGTGCATCAAGCATTTAATCTATAACATTTAGCTGTTTTTGTGGTTTAATAGCATCATTTTACTTCTGAAATTAAGATTAAAATTCAATTTTATTTAGAAATAAATATTTGTAATTTACAAACTTACTAGAGGTTAAATGAAAGAAAGTTTTGGTGGCAGAAACAATTACTTTTCAATAGGCGAATTCCCACCAGATATGTATAATTAATATAAAATACTCACGCTGGTGTTTCTATTCTCTCCCAAACTACAAGTTATCTTTTTTGCTAAGCACTGAAGTTATTTTTATATCACAATAAAATATTGCAAGCGATAATGAATCCTCAATTTAACACTGCGTGATTAGAAAACACTAATATTACACGTTGTCAACTGTTATCAACAGTTCAAGGATGAGTAAGCAGATAGTTACTTATACTTAAATATAGAAATTATACTTACTAAGTGAAGAGTCTATCCTTATTATTATAATTGCTTACGTCTAAGTCTCAATACTGTAGTTGAAGCTACTGTAGTGTGGGATAAGAACTATGCTAATATTTTACCTTCAAGTTTAATGTACCATGATGTTTGCATTGAGCATTATTATCATTATTATGTAAAAAGCAGAACAGATGCTTTTGGATAGCCTATAACAATTGCTCTATCATTTACTGCAGTAGCATGTGCTCTGTAAAAACAGCAGTCATATAAAGGGTCCCTGCAAAGGCTTCCTTGTAACAAGGTATACTCATCATTAAGTATACTCTGTTACATCTGGAAGCAGAATCTATTACAAACTATAGAATAGCTTATTGTAGCACATGTGTATGAGGTATATCAGTAGTTGCTTTCTTTAGTGAAATTAACAATGACATACTTGTTATTATTGCAACAGATGTGCATATTACAACATATGCCTTATACATCTAACTATCTTAGTTAATAGTGTGCAAGTAATGCACTTGACTAATAGAACTTTATATTCTTGGATTGTTTGATTATTGTATGAATATATTGCGAGCTATTTTCAGACTGTGTTGTTGTTGGAGTGAGTTTATATTGTGTATGGTAAGTATTTGGGATAATGCCAACATACCAATTTTATGTTATATAACACACAAAAAGTTTAAATCTCAGAATAACAGCAAAATTAAAGGTGTTTTATAATTACACAATTCCTTATATAATTGCCTTGGTTAAAAAACTACAGCATGAGAAGTTGTCTTCTATGTTGTAGAGTGGTAGACAACTCCTTGGAGATGAAAATTTACGTATAAATTCAGGGTGGTTAAAAAGCTCCAGACTTGTGGTTTCCTAATTAGAAAGCATGTGATATGTAACAGTGTCATGAATTTCTATGCAGTTCATAATATTGATGATACAATTATTATGATGTTTGCTTTATTAAAATAGTAACTGAATTGCACTAAATATCCTATTATAAGACGATGTGAATTGTCAAATTCGTGAAGAGAAAAAGAACTGGTTGTTTGTAAACTAATGTATTAAACATTGAATTAAGCTTAGATAAGCACATATCCATTGTAAAATAAAGCAATTTATGTTAAGCATTCACATTAATTTGCAGTCTGTAACACCATGTATGAATTAATTATCAGATTTTAAATATTGACTTCAAAATTGAAATGTGAAACATTAGCATTTTAAGATGCATACAAACAAATTTACAAAATACTTGTAAACAATTGTGAAACTTATTTAATAGTTTTATGAATGTTAAAATAAACAAATAACTCTGAAAATATTCTTTATAAAAACTAGAAAAATATGAAAAACTGTTAAACACACAAAATTATTATTGAAATCAAACTCTGTGGAATCAAGTAGCATCATAGTGTTGAATTCTACGAGCAATTTCCATCATACCTTCGTAAGATTTGAGAAATACAAAATGGCATGAGCAGAAAACTTCTGCAGCAGAGTCGGGAATACAAGAAGACAAGGGAAGACAACTCCAAGGCCTTCAGTGAATCTCTTTTATGTGCTTCACTGAGAAGGCGGGCTTTTGTTAGCGTTATAGCAATAGTAGACCAGCATGTCTAGCCCGAGCTCTATGAGCTCAAATATGGTAAGTACAGACCAGCCAATCCACAACCCCCAAGCTCCACCTGTATATTATAAAATATTCATATTATATTACTTACAACAGGAAATGCTTCAAAATAAAGTTAAAAAATCGATTGCCACTTTATCATTCCCGATGATAGCTATGTGTCTCAATTTGAAAAATAAAATGCCAATGATTTTGTAAGTAGAGACTGCATAAAATTTAAAATCCAGCATAAAATACAGTAAAATTTAGAGATTATACCTCTGCAAACTTGTGTAATTAAGAAATTATATACAACAGCTAGTAAACATGTAATTTATCAATGATTCATATTTACATTTTGTACTCTACACAACTTTATTCTATGACACAATTTTAAATCTTTGGTAGAACTTACCAAAGTCAGAAGCAAACTGATAATCGTCATAGCTGGCAACTTGCTCATACGTTGTGTAGGTCATTCGCTGGTGAAACACGTTGATCTTGAGAAAGTTAGACTGAATGGCAAAAGACACCTGGTCATCTCCATATTCATCCTTCAACTTACTTAGCAAGAGTGGTTTAGTTTTGTTTATAACAGCCACAAAGTCATCCTGATAAAATAAAATACTATATTTTTCTTATTAATTCTTAACAAGTTAGTTCTTCACAAGGAAGCAGCCGTGGTCTAGGGGGTCAAAACTTTGCTTATTAGAGTGAACACGAAGTCATGGGTTCGAACCGGACAAAGGTCATGGGTAATGTTAGGAAGCGCATCCAGTTGTAATTGCTTTTGTGCCTCATCTGAATAAGTTCAGGGTTAACGACTATAAACAGCATTTTAGTTGTTTACTCATCTCTGCTCTGTCGGGCTCGGCTAGTGGATTCTATCTAATAAGATATTTATTCAATTGAATATTATTAATCAGAAATTAATGTGTGGATAGATGGTATAAGCATATATCTTACATATGTACCTAAGTTAATAGATGCAACAGCTGAAGTTCTTTTTCAATGAGGAATCATGAATATTATTTTGATAGTAAATCAAATGTAAGGAAAAATTATAATTTAATTGTTCAGTAGTCTACAGGTTTGTCAGTGTACTAGACTAATGTAAGACAAGGTGCTTGCAGGTGCTTGCAGGTGCCCACAGTGTGTTATAGGCGAGTGCTTAAGATTAGACAAGGTAATTGATGACCTCATCTTGTAATTGGTGTCATGTCAAGTCTTCAATTTTATAAGCTTTGGTTTTTTCTCAAGAAATGACAATTTTAAAACAAAAATGTGGAGTTTTAAGTAAACTAGGTTATAAAAAGTATGATATTAAATATGGATCCACTATATCTTAATTACCAAAAGCTGATAAGTTTTTTACTTTGTCATTTTACTACACATTCTATTTCTCAGTCTCATGATATTCAAATTATTTTTGATCTTACTATAGTCATGGACGCGATGACTTTATTAACGTAGTTATCTATACAGAGTCATGTAAAATAAAATAACATATGGTAGTGTAACTGTTAATTATATTGGCTGAAAACACACAAATTACGAGTACATATATACTTATATCAAGTAATAGAGTGGATAACTTTTTGTTTTCTAAAATGCGACTAAAACAACATTTATTAATTTACTTATTATTAAGTTGAGTTTGCACTGTTGTAAGAGGGCCTGCACATAAATTCATTTTCTTGTGTAAAATACATGCAGCTATTTTAATATTTGATTAGCTAATTTTATCTATAACATTACCATTATAAAAAACTGATTTTTTGCCTATAAGGATTTTCTATAGCCTATATCAAGATTGTATTACCAATTATACTTACTATATAGCTTAAGGCTGGATAGGAAGAAGTTGACTGTGTTGACTCATACAAAATCTCACTGAAAAAACATTTAATATCTATCTTTAATTTTTTACATATTATTCAATAAATTGAAAGCAAGTAGCGTAATATATATATAGTGTTTTTGCTTATTTGTAATGTAAATAATCTTAAAACTCATAAATATAACGATTCCACTCACTTGCAAGGTTGGTAGCAAGTACCACACTTCAAAGTTCTCTCTGCAAACCTACTACTAACTTCAGTGATGCAATTTACTACAAGATAAGAATTATAAATATTTTTGTTATATATTCAATTTGAAAGAAATTGATGCTGATACATTTTTCAAGCTTACCATTAGTTGAATTGGTGAGCTTGCAAGGGCCTTTAGCTCTTTCTATTTGATTGAATACAATAGTGTCATAGTCATATGGCAGGTCTGGATCAAAACATTTGCAAGTGTTGACTAGTCTGTAATTATTAGAAGTTTTTGTCAAAAAAGTATGTAAAATTATACACATATCTTTATAAAAACACTATTTTTTCTAAATGGTGTTTGATAAAAATTTATGTGAAAATAAACTAGAACATAAAATTAATTTAATTGGTGTTGGGGGAGCCAGCTTTTTTAAATTTTGCAAGAGTTCCAAAAAGCACTTTTTCAATTTTGCTAGATTTTAGTAATTAGTAAGTCAGTTACAAAAAAAATAAAATATATTATCAAATAATGACTTGATGTTTAAGACTTCATATATATAAAATTAGCTTTTTTATTTAAAAGCTGTATCAAAATTGGAGCTTTTTTATTTTTCTTAATTTCATGTTTTTTTAAAGTAAAAATGTACTTACTCTTTCTGATAGCAAGTTCTGAGACACGCCCACTGAGTATAGCTGACATTGTAAGGATAGAAGTACATATTATCTTCATTTGAGTCGAGTCTAGTACAGTTGCCATAGTTTCCATCTAGCCTTGTCGTGTTGATCTGAAATATGCAAAGTGCTCATTTATGCAACTGAATAGCAAATTTTAGAGTGAAAGGATGGGTATCTTAAGAAATATCTGTGTATTTTGTTGAAGAAAAGTTGTTTGCAGTAAAGTTTAAAATCCTTTATTTTTACTCAAAACAATATCGAAATTATTTCTTTTAAACAGTTTGTTTAGTTCTTTTTGAAAATAAAAAGCTAAAGACTTGCTGATCCTGATAAAAATTCTTTTTTAAAAATAATATATTCTACAGCGAAGAAAAAAGCAAAAGATATCATATACTGCAACATGATTTCGATTTAAAAACGTATGCTTTCATATTTTCCTATATAGCTCATTTTTGTTATTTGTCAAGTTTGATAAAGTTAGTGAATCCTAAATTTTTAAGTGACATGCAAATGCACTAAGCAACAAAAATCTTTGAGTCATTCTCAACTCATGCCTGCCTATTAGCAAAGTAAAATAAGAACTTGGGTTATAAATTTTGAGTGTTTTTCAAATCAATAGTTTCCAACAGTTATTATACATTTAAGTTACAAAATCATTATTTTTTCAGCTTCTTATGCTCAAGACAACAAAAAAGCACTGTTTACCATTTTTACAGCAATGTTATTCACTTGTCCAGGAGAAGTTGAAAGACTATCATGATCAGGAAAAGGCATGGCTTTTTGGTCGTGTATTACAACCTTTATTCCAGCCTCTTCTGTCAAGAACTTTACATACTCGTAAAGACCAATGTTTATTATTAAAGTCAAACCTGTAAAAGTAAGATACAAAGCAGATATAGTTTTAATAGCCAGAAAACTTCGTTATTAAATGTATTTATAAACAAAAGTTGCTTAATTGAAAACTATAAGTAACTAAATTTATAGTTACTCATATTTATGAATTTTATAAAAATTTAATCTTCTTGTGTGTAAAATAATTATAAAAAGCAAATAGATCATTTTAAAGTTTCGGCAGAATGCTATTAATAAAAAAATGCAGTTTAATTTCACCTAATATAGAAATGAAACTGATGCATTACATTATAATACATGAATATATTATAATTAATATGGCATGATATATTTTAACCAGTATGATAATTTACTTATATGTATGTGTGGTGTGTGTTTGTGATGCAACAAAGCATCCTTTGCAAATTGCTTTCTGGAATTTTTATATAATTATTGTAAAATTGAAAATGTAATATAATTAAAGTATAATATAACAATACACAAAGTATTGTGTGTTAGAGAATAACACAATCTGACAATATCTACCATTTGAAGGGCCTGCTAGACTAGTCTTTTGAATGGCACCATTTTTGCCAGTGTTGAAGCTGTAACAGTTGCCATAAACGCTGTGGTAGAACGTCCAGAAGTCACTCTCAAAACAATTCTCTCCATCAAAAGAGCAGAGTATAATCATGTCAGCAAAGCTGTATCCCAGTGTACTCTTCTCAGTTGTGTTTAGTAAAGAAATTTCTACAAAGAATTTGTTACTAATTCGCAATGTTTTGTTGTGACGAAATTTATCCAACACATGTATTATGTAATATGTAAATTGCAATGTACTATAATAGTTTGTTTGTTTTATTTTGACGTAGATGGAAAAAACACATACAGTTGAGGAAAATGAACAGCTGATCAATAAATTTGAATTAAAGTAAATTCTAATACATTCATGCACATTCAACATTAGTCAAATTTTAACAATGATTCTTTCATTTAATTTTGTGAATCATAATACTCGTTATATGAAACAATATTAAGAATATTGTTAGAACACAACTTATTTTAGAAAATTCTTCATCTAACACATGATGCTATTCAAAATTTTTTTTATGGCACTCGCCTAACGTTTTGCTGATGTTCTAAGAATAATATGGAATGTTCCTTTTACAGTTCAACTAGCCAGAGGTTGGTCGCCAAACTGCGTTATTATTAGTATAAAATGTGTTAGCCTTGAACCGATGTACCAAACTATAGCTTTTTATTTACCTTCAGATATTTTCTTGACAAGGCCATTTTTTGAAATTTTATCGTCACTTCCATTTAAATATGATCCCATTGAGCTCTTCACCAAATCATCCATCCAACCCGGCATGTTTGATCTCTTTACTCCATTATTGTTGCAGACTGTTACAGCTAAGAGTAATATCAATTATTTTAGATAAGATACTATACTATTTTATATGCTTGATAATCTCAAACTTTTAAGTCGGAAATAAACAAATTTTGCAAACAGCTTTTCGCACACACACACACACACACACACACACACACATTTACTTACATTACATTGCATTGCATTGCATTACATTACATTGCATTACATTACATTACATTGCATGACATTACATTGTATTACATTACATTGCATGAAATTACATTGCATTACACAAATGCATAGCTTTTAGCATTTTAAAACTATTTTAATAGTTTAGCTAAAACTGGAGAATTTACTGTGATATACCATTAAATATTTTAGCAAATTAATAGTATTCTATTAAAAAGCATTTAGACTATAGTATGAATACAGAATATCTACCAGGAAAATCCAATGACCTTGCTTCATTGATATTTATGTTAGTCACGGAATCATATGCTATATAGCCAGTGATCATAATCCAAAGATGCAAGCACAATAGGACTGTGGAAGCCAAAGTCAAGAAGCCCCAAAACAATTTCTTTATGGTTCCTAAAAACATTATAACTTTTAACAACAAAAGACTTATATTGACATGTTATGAGTCATAATTGCATAATATCTGCTGATTGGTGGTGTAGCAACTGCAGCTTTCTAAGATGCACCAACAATAATGTGCTTAATATCACTATTGCACTTTTACCACCTTTAACTGTTAGATGTTAAAAGTCTCTAGCTTTTAAAGGAAACTAAAAGTAGCAAGGCAAAATGCCTGGGACTACCTTTTGCATGGTAGGTGTGAGTAATTCCATGAGATGTTGTGAAATCCATAAATCCAGTGAGAATCACTCTAGCACTTAGAGACTTCTCAGCCGCCTCATCTTCAACTGCTACGCCAACTAAAAATAGAGTTCTTAGTTATTAATAGATAAAAATTCATCTTCTCAGCTATAGAAGAAATTCCTTCCTCACAACTCATAAGTTGTGTAATTTATGCTTATAGGTACTTTGCTTCTTTTTGATCAATAGTTGTCAATACATGACAGTATTATGTGTATAATGATATTTTATAATATGAGTTATGCATGGGTTTCCAATATCATTTAACACTGGGCAGTGGATTTCTGAAATCATTTATGACTTTTAACTTTCTTCAACTGCTTTCAAGCAACTGACAAGTGTTTCAAGAAAATAGAAAACAAAATTCTGATCATTTGTGAAATTTAATGAGCAAATGAGCATCAAGATCTTCAATTAAAGTTGCTACAATTTGTATTAAATTGTTATAATTTTTGAGACTAATTTGTGATTCAACTAGTGCTGAGGGTTATAGTTGGATTGGTGTGAGAAGCATATATCTTTAAATTATAAGTTATAGTTTTTGTTTCCTCTCGCTTCTTCCCTCCCCCTCTCTCCTTCTCCCCCCCCCCCCTCTCTCTCTCTCTCTCTCTCTCTCTCTCTCTCTCTCTCTTTTACAGTAATGATTATGATTGTAACAAAAATTTCAAAGTAGCCTACTATAGTTTGTACTCACAACTTTTAACTTCTAGTTAGGTTTTTTATGATACTTGAGCAAAATCATTGATTGAAAACTGTTGTAGTGCTAATTCATTATATCTACTCACCAGTTTGTAGTTCCATACTGTTATTATTATGAGTGATTCGTTTTGTTAGTCTATACTGTGACGAGACTCCATTAAACCCGTAGAGATTTCTTTTTGATGGAGTCTCTTGATTTTGCTGTGATTCTCTTTCAGATGCATGTGGGTAGACTGTGGAAGTCAGCCTCATTGTAGTATCCAAGTCATCGCCCATCATTCCCTATGCACACAGGGGCAATGATTTCACATCTGAAAAGCATGCTGAACCCTGCTATAAGTTATATTACATAATAGGCTTTGGTCAATTTAGTAATGCCATGTACTTAACAGACCAACACAACCTCTCTACAGCTGCAATTACCGTACAACCAGCATATATAATGCAAAAGATAATTAGCCTTAGATTCCTTTTATCTTAATCTCAAACACTCATGATAATGATAAGGTGTGAGTTGAAATACTATTACATTGAAAGCATCAACTGGTTTGAGGCTTTTTATCTAATCAAATATTTTAATGAGAGATGATAATACGGAAACAAGTTTTACACATTTGCTTAAAAACCAAAGGTAATATATCTCATTGCTTTTTCAATTGATTGAGACATACAAGTTTATAGAAGTTTAACTCAGCTAAAAGTATAAAAGCTTGTTATACATATATAATTAAGCCTGTAAAAATTAATACAATATTAACCTAAACTATACAAAAATATGACAACTCTCAAAATCACACACACTGCAAGTTAGTCTATCATTTTAGACCATATGTTAGAGAAGCTCTGTTCAAATTGTGGGCTCAACTTTTAACAAAATTTTACTAAAGAATTCAGTTTTTCCAAAAAATATTTGTATTAATTAACATAATAATTTGATTTATTATTCTTTGAAAGGTTTTGTTTTGTTTTAGTTTTAATGAATATCAAGTCTGCAAATATGATTGCAGAATTAATTGTAAAGTAGGTGTGTGTATTGTGGAAAGGAAAACCTTGTGCAGTGTTTTGTATATTCTTTTAAATTTCTGACTGACTGGCTGCTTTTCTTTGTTGACACTTTAAATCAGTTAAATCTGCTAAGAAAATGCATATAAAAATCAAAATTCTACAAAAACATAAACTTGCTAATTTAAAAAGAGTAAACTTACCAGCAACTTTATTGAGTGACTGAGCAATAGTCAACTAATCTTTAGAATGCTGCAAAGACCATTGAGTTCAGTCTTTTAGAGCAGATTGCTTAGTAACAAGGCAGTGAATGTCCTAAACTAGGGTATTGACCCTACTTAATGTAACTACAAACAAAAGCATTGATTTAAAGACTCCCTGATGCACTTCATTTATGCAGTAGTAAATATTCACAATATTATCAGCAAGAGCAGAGAATTTATTGTAAAACAAAATGGTTTGAGCACACAACTCTCAAGATATATTATGTGTCTACACTATTATCTACTGACTGTTTGAGGGTTGTGTACTCAAACAATTTACTTTCGTATAAATTTCATGATTATATGCTGATATTGCTCTAGGTTGGCTTTGAAGCCTTTGGTATTATGAAAATAATAATAGTTATTGCTAGCTTTCATGGCATGCTATTTCCAGCTGCTGCAACACAAAAACAGCTCAAACTCGTAGCTCTTTTAAAAGTTTAAATTATTTTTTTATATAATGAATTATTGTTTTCACTTTTTCTAACCATAAAGGCTTTAAAGATCATGTTTGAGCAGATGGGTTATGATGCACAGATTTTAGATAAATATTTATTTTACAAAATTTGATATTAAATAAAATGATAATATATATAAAAATGTAGATTAGAAAAATATAAGATTTATGTTTAGAGACGCATGGGTTTATGCTTCTAACAATTTTACAACATTATTTTCTAGCAATAAGAGTTTAAAACTATAGCTGAAACACTCTAAACTGAAACTAGAATGCAGATTAAATGCTTAATAATCACTTCTTGTTTATGAAAATATATACATGTGTTACCAAGAGATGATGCAGTAGAAAATAGTAAAACTACTACAACATAAATATATAATAAATTGCAGTATATACAAGTTTATATAAATTACAGTAGATCCACATCAAAGCATGTGGCACTTATAGCATAAAAAATTATATTAAAAAATATATATATGCTACAAATAAAAGAATGCCAATTTTCCATCATTCAAATGTTGACAGCTAGTTAAAAGACGCTACACTAGGAGTTATCTATACATACAGTACTCGGTACTTAGAAAGCTGTTATTATAGACACAGCTATATAGCCTTATACTTAGCTTGAGAATTCTTTATCAGCGGTTGACTGATGAGTAATCAAATAAAGAAGTAAAAAAGTCCGGTACATAAAAAATAAGAAACACCCCTGAACAAAAATATAATAATATTATATATTAAAAATATGATATTTTGAATTAAAAATAATTCTATATTTTCTCTAAAACTTTAAAATATAAAATTAAAAGTATTTTATCTTGCTATAGTTTAAAGTTGAACAGATACTGAGAGTTATGTACAACAGCCCTTTTTATAGCACAAGTATACAAGAAGGTCTACAGCAAATCCAATGAACTCAAAGAATGTCAAAACTGACCATCCGACCCACAAGCCAAACGTTCCCCCTAAAACAATATCAGATATATTATACATTACACCTGAACATAAGTGATAAACTTGTATTATTTGCATAGAAAACTAAATGTAACAGGTAAAAATTATGTATATCTTTTAAGTGAATTTTAAAATCAATCTTAGTAATGCCCCTTCTTTTCTAACTAAGAAAATATCAGCTGAGAAAGATAAAAAGTTATTGGTTATTATAATACCAGAAGATATAACAGTTTCAGTTGCATTAATTGAAAATCCTGCATGATTTAAACTTTAAATCACTCACTACTTATCTATGTCTGCTCTTACTTATAAACTAATTACTATCCTTTAATCGAATTACTGAAAGGTAAATGCATTGCTCCATACAAAGCTGTACAAAATAAGACAATCATGTGAAGTACAGTACATTAGCACTTTTGTACGCTGAAACCCAGTAAACCAGCTGGAGGAAATGGTTGCAGGTTTTTGACTGACTCCAGCTGATGATAAAAAATATATTTAATGGAATGCATAACCTAGTTTAATACGAGCAGCAGTGGTCTAGGGATTAGAGTGTTTGCCTAGTAAATACGAGGTCATAGGTTCGAGCCCCGGAAAACGGCCATTGGTGATGTTAGGAAGAGCATCTAGTCATAATTGCTCCTGTACCTCATTTAAATAATTAAATAAATCCTTAGCCTAATTTAACAAAAACCTTTTCCATCAGGGGTTTCTTACAGAGATAGTGACTATAAACTTGCGTGAGTTTATAACCTAGTTTAATACAGTATGTTGTCACTATTAGCATATGCCACAGTTTCTCCATTAGCATATGTTGCAGTCTCTCACTATTAGCGTGTTTTAAAGTGTCTCATAAGCATTATAGTTATATTTTTCTTATTATTAGCCTATAGTGCAATATCTCTGTTAGCATGTGCTACAGTCTTTCTATCAGGAAATGCTACAGCTTTTCTATAAGCATGTTATGCTACAAGTACATGCAGTAATTATTGTATGCTTGCACATAATTAATTATCATCAAAAACATATAATAATTTTTTTTTGCAAAAAAATTTTTGGACAAAGTTTAACTATTTGAGCACTTTACTCAAAATATATTACACAATTTATTTTCTTTAAAGATACTTACTTGAGTTGCATCCTTTTAATAAATGTGCAATAAGTTTATCAAAATAGTTATAAAAGCAATGAATTTATTATTTTCATACCAACTAAAATAAACAATAATTCTGAAAGTCAATCTTATACTATGGTGATAACATTTATTGCTCAACTCACCCAAGTCTGAAAGAAATTGAAAATCACCATAACTTGGAACCTGTTCGTATAAAGTGTACCCAATCGTTTCGTAGAATACGTTTAGTTTAAGGAAATTCCTCTGAATAACTGAGTTATTTAGGTCACCGTAAGCTTCCTCCAGCTTTTCTCTTACGTTGGGCCTCAGTCTTTGTATGAAATTATTCTGTAACAGCCAGCAGTAGTTAGTTTCTGCTGCTTCAAATATATTGCTTTATGAAGAAATAATAGTAAAATTTGGCTACTTAAGTAAACAGTATGAGTCATAATAAACAACTATTTGGTATAAGTATTTAAACATCAAAACTAACAAATCTTTTAAAGCACTTGAAAGCAAAAACGGTTGTTATTATTTTCATAAATACTTACATACTTGAACATATTACAGCAATTTCACTAGCAGTAAGAATGTGCAGTAAAACAGCTTTTTAAATTGTGTTTCATAACAAAATTAGCTAATCATACATTTCATTTCACTATGGTCAGACAACTCTAATTAACAGTTGTTGTAAAATTATAGCTGTTTATTAAAATGGTAGCAAAGGTTTACCGAGTATTGCTGGGCTGGAAAGAAAGATGAAGACAGACTGATATCAAATTTTTCTTCACTGAAATATAATATAAATGATATAAATATAATATAAATGATATAAATATAATATAAATAATATAAATATAATACAAATAACGTGATATTTTGATTTAGAAACAGTTCATCCAGGTTAATTTACTTGTTTTCACAATCTCCAAAATTAATTTTAAACTTCCAGATAACAAAAAATGTAATAGTGAGTGTGATGCTATAAGAGCT
The DNA here is from genome assembly GCA_964035545.1 of Bugula neritina. NCBI lineage: Eukaryota > Metazoa > Bryozoa > Gymnolaemata > Cheilostomatida > Bugulidae > Bugula > Bugula neritina. Next base: position 4,435,999 of record OZ037769.1, read on the forward strand.
GTATAAAAAGTATAGCCGCATTGCTCGTGCTTATCTATGAAATACTTGTATGTATCGGACACTCACGAGCATGACTGGGTGCACTGCTTGCACTGTAAAGTCCTAGCTGCGTATTGCCTTCCAAGATCATCCATGCAGTCCACTGAAAAGATTAACTGACATACTTATTAATTAAAAATTTTATATCAAGAATTTAGCTTTTTCTTATTTTGAAGGTTTTGATTCTTATTTTACTGAATATAAATTATATACTGAACTTCAAGTAAAAAAATATAAATTATATTTAAAGTAAATAATTGTCTGCAATAAAACAGATATATTATAGTACACAGTCAATCTCTCTGCATGAGTACCATATCTATCTGTTGTAATTCCAATACAGTTACCCCATTGTTACTAACATTAATTCATAGGTACAAGTTTCTGCTAAATTATATGCATGCTATTTATTAATTGTAAGTTTTTAAGGTTCGAGCCGGACAAAGGTCGTTGGTGATGTTAGGAAGAGCATCCAGTCATAATTACTCCTTTGCACCATTTAAATAAGCTCTTATAAGGACTGTTAAAGCCAGCTAATTAGCTGGCTTTAACAAAAACCCCTTCCATCAAGGGTTTTTTCACATGGATAGCAACATGTAAACTTCCGTGAGTTTTTTATTTGTAAGTTTTTAATGAAGCACATAACATATCATTTTCTATAGATTACTAGATCTACTAGAAATTAAACAACATCTTACATTATGTCTATCAACATATGACGTTTTTATTCTATGCTGATATACAAACAACACTCACTGTCTGCCTGCACTGAAACGCTGCAAGGTGCAGCAGCTATAGGTAGTCCTGAAAAGACAACTGAAGTCATGTTGTATGGGAGGTTAGCGTCAAAACACTTGCACTGTCTGATCAGCCTATAAAATCACATAGTATTTCAGGTCAACAGATATGTTGTAAAAGTATCCAGAGTCAACTAGCTTAGACTTACCACATAGCTGTGTTAAATAAAGCTGTGCATTTTTTTCTTCTTCTTAGTCACCAACATGCTTGCAAAAAACTTATGTTCTAGTGTATACACCAGCACATTTATTCTTTTACTTCTTATTCAACACATCTTTCGTTTATGTACTTTTGTTTTGTATTTTTTTCTTGGTGTATTTTTTATGTATACACTTTTATAATTTAGCTACGGTCACTGAGTTTTGCCTTAGGTAACACATGGTAACATAATCAAAATAATAATTAAAAATATTACAATGACAATGCAACTTGTCAGCTTTTCTGCCTGTCAACTGGTCTGCATAACCTGATAAACTATGTTTTAGTGCTGCATGGACTGATTGCACAAAATTAGAGTAATTAATGTCAAACTAACAACATTAGTCCCTCCTAACTAACCCAACATTTCCTAATCTAATAATTTTTAATTAGTGTGATAACACTAATATTCAAATAATAGTTAAATCTCTAAAAAAAATATTTTTGTTTAATCACAGCTAAAACTGATGGTCAACATCATCATCTTAAAAATGCATCCAAACTTTCCAAAACTCAAATTGATAATTTTGTCAGCCCTACTCTACTAATTGTTTGCATTAAACAAGCGAAAGTGAATTTCCTACAGATTAGGTAACTTACTCTTTCTGGAAGCATGTACGTAAGCATGCCCATTCACTGTACGTCACATTGAAGGGTATAGCATACATATTTTCTAGGCTATTATCTTGCTCAGTGCAGTTACCATATTTACCATTAAGTCTCTTTATCACCTTCTACAACACATTAGACATACATAAAAGAATTGAAATATAATATATCATTATTGTGGTTAGTACAAATCAGACTAAACCCGACTATATTATACATTTATATAGAATATTATAATATATCATATTGTGATACAATATAAACTATGAATATGACATCATGTAATTGCATAATTAGATTTGACATGACTTAAAAATGTAAATAAGAAACTTTGCAGAATAACTTTAATTTGATAGCTTTTACTGCAGTATTTGTAAAATCCAGCACAACATAGATTTGTCAATATACTCATTTATAGAAAAGAAATGTTGCAGTCTACACTTTTGATTTGCATAATTTTACAGTCAGCTTCAAAAGTTGAACTAAATTAAATTTGTTTAAATACTAATATATAGCATAATTATTATAAATTAAAGTCATATTTATTAATTTTAATATAGCTAATGATTCCATAGCTAACAAAAATACATTATTCTGGACACAAAGTCTAATTATTTTTAAAAGTGTCAAGATAACCAACTTTTAGCAAGATTTTCTCTAAAAACATGTGGTTAGATATTGTATTTGATGTTTGCTTGAAAAGAAAATTTTGCCAGGCAATGACTCGCTCGAGCTGAACTTACTTTAGCCTTCAAAATAACAAAAAAGCAGAAAAAATATAACTGCCAGTCAGACTAAAAGAGTTTTCCCATCCCTCCCCCCTTCCTTTGTTACCTTGTGTAGGGCTATGTTACTCAGTGTGCCTGTAGAGACAGATATACTGGTGTACTCTGGGAAGGGCATAACAGAGCTGTTGTGTACAATAACTTGGACTCCTTCCGATTCAGTGAGAAACGGGATGTATTCGTATGACCCAACATTTATTTCCAAACTCAAACCTTCAAAATTGAATGATATTGTTGTTAAACAGTTTCATCAAAAACACTGCATAACTGTTGTTGAAGCTAACTGCAGCTTAACCAGCTAAGTTAGTATAAATTAGATTAGTTTAAATTAGCTAAAGCTATATAGCCTATACTGGCATGGGGGTCAAATAAAGTTGTATAACCATTGAAACAGAATTTTTTAATATGAAATAACTTTTCTATATATAAAGTATAGCTCCCCTCTATTTCAAGTCTAATTCAGTGGGTATATAACCTGCAAAAATGGGGGCCAGCTAAGTTGGTATAACTTAATAGAATGGGGACCAACTATATAGGGTAGTTTAATAATTTACTAGAATGGGAGGCCCAGTTAAGGTAATATAACCTGCTAGAGAAGAGGCTGGCTAAGGCAGTATAATTTACAGCACTTTGAACTAGATATAGTAGCAAAGTTTAATATAATTAAAAATGTTTGAAACGATATAATTTACCATAGCTGGAACCAGCTAATGTCGTATAGTGGCTGGTTGCATTCTCAATGTTGCCGGAATTGAAGGTGAAGCAGGTTCCATAGTTTGAGTCATAGAATTGCCAAAAATCTTCAAAATCACAAGCCTGGCCGCCAAACGAACAGGATGAAAACATTTCTTGTCGAGTGTATCCAAGCTGAAATTTTTCTGAGCTGTTTAGCAACACCAAATCTACAAATAATAAATTAGATAATAGTTGAAGTATCGTATTGTTTTTATGCTATCATACATTCCAGCTAACAAAATACATTAATTATGCAAAGCTTTGAAACGTTGTGAAAAGAAATTGCCTCTTAAAGTGTTGCTAAGTTTCTTTATAAATTTTTTAAGCAAAAAATTTGTTTTAATCATTATAAACATGTTTGTAAAAAGATTTCCTATTACTTTTCCTTCAATTCAATGACCAATTTAAAATATAAATTCTAATCACAATATATTAATTTTATTTTAACTTTTTAGCAAGTTTACCATAACCTGTATAAGTGGGTAATACATAAAAACTCTTTGCACTAAAATGTACTTACTTTCAGCTAGTTTAGCGTAGGTTACTCTGAAACTTGGTATGCCATCATCATTTTCTACAGTTGCATTCCATCCTTCATCTATTAGGTCACTTAGATTTTTATTTGCTCCCGTTTGCAGCTCCGAGTACTTTATAGGGTTATTGTTACAAATAGTCACAGCTGTAAATATAAATAAGATGATATTAATAGGACTTAGGACAGTTTTAAATCATAAAGTAATTCTATAATTGCATGAAATGCTAGGCAAATTGAACATATTGGGAGCATATAACTTTAACGTTTATTATTAATGTTTATGATATGTTTGAAATTGCTATAGGCTACATTATGATCACATCTGCTAATTACAGTTTTAAAATCTAACTAGCCCAAGTATTTTACACAGTTGTATGAAAAATTTATATAATATTATTAATTGTTTTTATTATAACATTGTTTACTTATACTTCATTATGCAAGTTGGTCAACTTTAAAATATATATTTTTATTTGAAAAAAAATTTCAACCTGATTTCATAGCTGTTGCTGTAACCAAACAGTGTCACTGCTACAATTACAAAATTGTTTGAAAACAGTTTGGAAGCTTGGTTTTACCAGCACACACTTGGATAGGCTGTTCCACCATACAACCTTTTTAAGCTGAGTCTCGATTTAATAACTGTACTATTCCTACATTATAGGCTAAGTTCTACTCCTGCCTGGAAAGGGGATTCTTCGAGTCCCGATAAGTTCAATGTTAGTAGTTGTTGTGAAAGCTGTGTAAGACTTTCCAAGAATAGTCAAGTGAATGCAGAGGAATACAGTACTTATGACTGATAGGATGAGCCATGCCACTCTTTTGACCACACCTATACACAGATATAATAGAGTAAATTAATAGTAATACATGGTACTTTAATAGCAATACACAGTATATATTATAGATACACACACACACACACACACACACATTATTTCCAATGTGTAAGTTATATCCTAGATTGAAGCCATACAAATTGTGATTTAATTGTTGGCATTGGCCAGTATGAATCATTTCAACTCTAAACATGGAAAACAGTAGTTTTTGTTTCAGCAGCCAAATCGAAGTGTATAATAAATCAAAATTTGGCAAAACTGTTCAAAATTGTAATAGACAAATGACAGAAAATGGCTTTGCTATTACTTGAAAACAAAACATAACAATTTATGTTGGAAATGTGAATTGAACTGTAGGTCATATCAAAGAAAATTTATGCAGAAATGCATTATAGGCATGCAAATTTATTATAATTCTACGCAAAAAATTGAGTTTATGTTATTATCAACATTTAAGCATGCATATTTGTATATATAATTATTATATTTTATGCCTACATGTAGTTGAAATAATATATAGGTGTTTGATTAAAATTTTAGTGTGTAATAACTTCTGGTGAAGTTGTGACATAAAGTAAAGTGGCCAGACATGATATGAAAGATAGCTGAGACTTGAGAGTGCTCATGTATAATTATTCAAATTATTCTGAGCTCTTGATCAATAATGAACAAGTGTTCTAGATAAAAACATTTAAAGAGCTTAGGCTAGGGAATGTTATTGTTAAACTACACCTAAATGGAAGACTAGCTGGCATTCTATTCAAGTCAGAGTATTAACCCACTTGTGTGAGCTGATTCCTTTTATTAAACTGCTAAAACTTCCAGGAAACTCCTAAGGTTCATGTTGCATTTTCTGCAGTACATGATGAATATGGTTCACTTGGGTAAAATTATATATATAGTGTATATATCATTCATTACGTAATAGCTACCATGATATTCAATGGTCACTAGCCAACAATTCATGGTCATTGTCCTGTAAGTGTTACCCACCAACATCTCATGTAAGCTTACACTATCGAGTCTACCTTATATAAATCTACAGATTTCCTACCAGCAACCTATTACATACCTAGTTATAGATGAGCCATTGTACGATACACGACACAGGCAATCTTGCATAGCTGTTAGTTACATGATTCATATTATCACATACAGAAAAAGCATTTGTACTTGCCAGCATACTAGTACATCATATACTTATGTCACTTGCTATAAATTTACTGCAATTATAGCTTGTAGAAAGTACACTGGAAAAACAATTTTATGTATTGTTATACTAATAGTGTGATGCTACAGTTTATGTTAACATTGAAAGTTACGGTTGCAAGTTTGTTTGGCGCAGGATTCTAATCACTACTGAAAAAGTTGTATAGTTTTACAGAGAGTGTTAATGGACGTACTAAGAAACTAAGAATTTTGTCATCTAATAGAATATTCCACACTGCTATTCTATGAAGTTATAATCACTCATACCAATTTCTTATTATGTACTATGAATCCAATTGCTAAATGATAAACAAAATGCAATTACTTAAGAAGCTGTTATCGGCTGCTGAGTTTTACAACTATATATGTACTGATAAAAGTTGATGAAAACCAGATAAGCAAAAGCATTCAATAAACGAAAACTTTATAATACCGGTAATCCAATAAACTGAAATGGTAATAGTAGATTATATTTTCTAATTTGCATTACACAGATGCAAGCTGTACTTAATGTTTAAATGTCAGAACAACTGATGTTTTATGTTTACAGTCAATTTACATTTACTGAATCTTCTTAATTATTTATTACTCTTAACAGAAACAACACAGTTTTAAATTTACTCAAACATTCTTGAGTCTAGACTTTAGAGTCTAGGGTGTCTAAAATCTTGCAGCAAATACTGACAAAGTGAATTTTGCTAAATTGTTTGCATTAATTCAACTCTACAGTTTTATTCCAACTTTTCAAAGTGTAGTTTTAATTTCGGAATATAAAGCTACAGTTTCATTTTTTAATAATGATAGCTGTCATAGACAAAGATATTGCTGTTGGGGAGAGAGGTGAAAAGGAGGGGGAGAGAGAAAGTAATTTGTTTTTAGTTTTAGTTTTAGTAACTACAACTATTGCTGCAGAACAGTTCAACGGCAATGAAATACCTGCAGATGAATACACTTGGGTGATTCCGTGGGACGAAGTAAAGTTAGAAAACCCTTTCCACACTGTCTTAGCAGTAACTCTCTTAGTTTCCGGAATATCTTTATTGCCATTGACTTCTACAATAATAAATCAGAGAGTAATTCTCTACTTGACTTACCCCTCATTCACACTTTACCGTATTGTACATCGTAACATAAAATATCAGCCATTTTTACAAATGTCTGAGCTCCCTGCACGGTGCTATATACATACTGTTAGGATCAAGCACTGCTTCATTCAAACAAGTTGCGGCGGGCTCCTATTCGACAGAAAAACTTTTGAGTTAACTCACTGGATGTAATTGTTCAATGAAGTGTCATAAATCGTACCTATAATAGTGGACTTTAAAAACTTCAGCCCGGACACATTAAAAATGGCTGACATTTTACATTACGGCGTATGATACAGCAAAGTGTGAATGAGGGGTTAGTGTCTGATATATAATGCTAAACACTATTTGAGTTTTAGCATATAACATCATCTACAACTCGTGTTCGGCTGATTTAACCAAGTCACCAGCTATAGCAGGTAAATGTGAATTAGTGATGAAATGTGATACACTCACCTGCAGGTCTATACTGCTTAGTTTGCAGCTCCTGAATGTCAACTGAGTGAGTCTTGGAGCTTGCAGGTAAAACGTAATCTTTCGGAACCCCAGCGAACCAATATCGTCTAGGTTTGCTTCCTAAACTGCGGCGATTAGAATGATTGTTCATGTTTATCCACTTTACTATCTGCTAATCTAACACAATGGCCACAGCTAACAACTGTAAATGTGCTAATTGACTGCAACGGTTACCTTATAACACAATGATTAAAGAACTTGCATATCTTGCTATTTCAAGCTCATGCGTGAATCTGATTCAACGGCATGTTGAAACCACTCTCTGATGTCAAGGTTAACTCTACTAATCAGATATAGAACTGAGTTGACCTATCAGTGCATTGCACCATATACTTATAAGTTATAGTGATTTGCTGGTACCATTATTATATCATCTAGAATCAATCGTTATGATTAATAGAGAAAAAGCTTTTTACGGATGTTAGTCACTAGATTACTTAGTTGTCATAGCCTGTCACAATAAGTATCATCAATGCAGTCATTAACGCAAAATTTAATAATTATATGCTATGCAAATCAAAGTTGCTATTTTATAGGTAGAAAGCAAAATAACTGCAGCTTAAATTTAATTATTACTGCTTTTTAGAAACTGTCCACTCTCAAACAGCAGCACATCTGTATATATAGTTTCACATGCTTTTCAAATTAAGATTTAAAGGTTAGAGACTAGAAGTGTAACTGGTTTCTTTTCAGAAAAATAATACTAAAATTTACATTATCAGCTTCAACTTTAATTTCGGAGAAGACTGCTACTTAGCAATATATAAACATAATATTTAACTTGACTTTAGCATTTAGGGTTGTCTTCTCTTGAACTAAAATTTTATGAAATTGTGAGGAAAATACATTATAAAATGCAACATAAAGTACAATTCATATGCATTGAATCCTAAAGAATGTCATTACACTAAGAAAGACAATCATTGACGACATAACGCTGACACAACGTATTCAGAATTTACTTTTAATTGACAGTCAGCTGATATTCTTGCTTGATTTGTGAAACTATGGAAATCTTTATATTTAATGAACCATTGTTCTGCCAATTATTTTGGCTATTTTTTGTACTGGCTGTGTATTACCGTTTTACTACTCATAGGTGAGTAATTTAAATTATTGTAGATCACAATTGCTTCAAGTGCTGAAAATCCTAATTTTTATATAAAATTATTTAATATAAAGAGTTTTATAGCATTACAAAATGATAAGTTATTGCAATAACTTAAAAACTTTATAATGTTATACAATATTACAATTTATACTTCCTCTTACATTAAAATTAAACCACAAGTAATCATCAACAGAGTGTATGCAAGATGCACTATTCTGAAATATAAAAGCTCTATATAAGCATTCGAGAATGCTTTTCAGCTGTTCAAATAAATTACTTTTTATAAACGGTATGGTAAGGCTGCACCAAAATAACAGCCAACTAAGAAGCTGCTTTCTCCCTGACCAGAACAAGTCAGTCAATTCAAATTATTATGTACATAAGAAGACAACTCTCTATGTGTATCACATCAATGGACTATATTATGTGTTATGTTAATTTGTGACAGAAATTGTGGTGGTGTTTGTGGTGGTATTTGCAGTGGTGTTTGTGGTGGTGCTGGTGATAGTGCGAGTGGTGATGTTTGTGTTGGTGTTTATAGTGGTGTTTGTAGAGTGGCGGTGGCGGTGGCGGTGGCGGTGGCGGTGGCGGTGGCGGTGGCGGTGGCGGTGGTGGTGGTGTGATGTGTGTTACAAATACTGTTGTAAGATTGATTTAATGCTCACATATTTATGTCACAACTACTGAAAAAATGTGGGTTCAAAAACTATGGCAGTAATCCAAACTTAAAAAAATCATCTGAAATTGATGATAAAAGTTGTGAAAATTAAAAGCACAATTTATACTTATACACTGCGTCATTTTATGAGAACAGTATAGGCTACTGTTCTCATAAAGTGACGCAGTGTTATGAAGTTTCTGGGAAATATAGTCAAGATTTTAAAACAAGATTTTTGCAAAAAGAATTTTTCTGTAAAATTATAATTATAATTGTTACTTCAGATATTAACATGGTGTTATTGAGATATATGTTTGCTGATGCTTGCTCGAGGAGTGCATGCAACTGTGTTTTTGTCAATGTGGTTGTTATATTATAAAATACTCTACCTGAACCATCTAAGTATCTTAATTACATATTATTTACTACTTACACACAAAAAAACTATATAATACAACTATTTGCGGTTATCTGTACATATTGTCTGCTGTTGAAGTTGTTTTCTCTTGAACTTTGATATACTTGGTATAGAAAATATTATAACTAATTATTCTAGTTGTCAAGAAATATAAAATAGTTTGTTAATTTCCTAAATGCAAGTGTAGTAACTAAGACAATTCTAGAATATGTACAGCAGTTTATGTAAGTCTTTTTTGCATAACATTAGAAAAGTCTTTATAAAACATTTCTAATAATAACCAGTAATAAATAAAAACTAAAAAGACATTAACCTTAATGCTAATTACTATGTAAAAAGAGTTAAAATGAATAAAACTGTCAAGCAACACATAAAAAGCTCATGAATAGTATAAATCTGTGGTTTTGCAAATAATTTATATTTAAAATAGCCGACAGTTATGAAGTGTGCAAGAGCAGTCGTGGTCTAGGTGTTAGATCATTTGGCTTAGTAAACACGAAATCATGATCCCAGTGAAGGCCATTGGTGATGTTGGAAGGAGCATTCAGTCATAATTGCTCCTGTGCCCCATATAACTATGTCCTTAACCGGCTTCAACAACTCCTTTTTATCAGGGGCTTCTCACATGGATGGTGTCTATAAAATTGCGCGAGTTTGTTTTTGGAGTGTTCTACTTCACAAATGAAATTGCCAATAAGTCATGTTATCAAACAAAATGCATTTTAGATTGTTTGTGCAGTGCCTTAATGTAGTCATCGTCAATCAATTACTAGGGATGTTATAGATAAACCCATTAAACTATGAACTTATAGTTTCAATTCAATGGATAAACCAGTAATCATTGGCTAACTAATTGGCCAAGGCACCCCTTATTGGATATGAAGAAATGAAGATGATATCCATTGTATTAGTAATGAAAGCATTTTTTATTCAATTCAAAGCAGCAGCATGGCATGTATTTTATGTCCGCTGTTATGTCTTAGTTCAAATGTGATAAGCTAGTGATCTAGCCTACACGGCTACACTTAATTATGACTTAAAACAAGGCTACTCCGGTGTAAATATAGAGCATGTTAAATGATGTGTGACAATTGATAGAAAAAATATATTTGTACCATTATTTTGATAAAGTATCCTAATTATAAAGTATTAGCCAATAGCAGTAGAGTTCAAGGTCATCGATTGTGATATAACTGTGTGAAGTACCTACTAGCACTAGTTCATCACTGTATCACGTACATTAGCAACACATGGCATTCACTCTACAAACGATTGTAGCTGTCTGTCTGTTAGTCTACTGTATATCTGCTGCTGACCCTATAGTAACGTTGAGTCATGGTGGACAACTCCAGGGAGTCAGTACTACATTTCTAAACTCTAAAGTCGATCTCTTTTTAGGTGAGTTAGTAAAATTTTTGATGTCAACAACTTCTCTTACTAAGTACCATGCTGGTGTGTTAAGAGCGATTACACACACACACACACACACACACAAACACACACACACACACACACACACACACACGCACACACACACACACGCACACACACACGCACGCACGCACGCACACACACACAACCACACACACGCACAACCACACACACGCAGATGCACACCCACACAACATTTGCTTGTTTTCAATGACTTGAATGCTTTTGCAACTTTTATATTCATCAGTGTGTTCTTCGATTTCATGGTCTGCTTCTATATAGTATTTTACAATAATAATTCATAAGAGAAAGTGTAGGTGGTTGTGGAATTCTAGAATCACAAGTCTGTAGAAAGAAGGCTACTCCCAAAAATAAAGAAGCATCTCAAAAAAAACTAAATCTATTACTTGGAGTCATAGGTTGACTTAATACTTATAGCCACTTTCTTGAGGTAATGCTGAATTTTGCAGTCTCAAAGTTGATGCTAAATAGAGTTTGTAGGTTAAATGACATTGGCTTTTTTTTGTTATATAAACCAGTGATGGTGTATGACAGGAATGAGCAAATGATTTAAGGCGTAAGAAGGGCCAGGTTTGTTTGTTGTAAATTTAAGGCACAATGCTGCATTACCAAATGCAAATATAAATTGCTTTTTTTTTCGTTTCCAAGGCTGAAAGTATGAATTGCATAATATGTATGCAGAATAAAAAAGATGACAGTTTATTAATTTAAAACAAGTTTTATATAGTTCACTAAGCAGGAATGCAGCAAAAGATTTGTTGGGGACACTTATAGTAGGCCTAGACTAATTAGTGAGAAGTATGAAAAACACTTCTAGTAGCCATAACAGCGCTAATGTCACTGCTAGTAATGGGTTCATATGTGGCTACTCGAAGCCAATCTTGCTGATGCTCATTGGTAAGCTAGCTGTGTTATATTATTATATTTTGATATGGTCCATGATAGAAAACATGCATTCACATTTATAAACATAACCAGATATGTACAGTACTCTTAGTCCCAGTTTAGCTAGTGTGGGGTACTTTTCACTGGTTACTGGTGAAGTGTAGAAGTTAGTTGTTGTTGCAATATCACATAACTATAGCTGTAATACTGCTATATTTATGCCCACTGAACAGTGGTGTCGTCCCAGTTAGACGCGGTCTATTTATTTTGGTACAATATATATTTTATGTGCAATTTATTTGAATATTATTGAAATATATGTATATATAAATAAACTTAGATCAATTGATTGCGACATACTTTGCACATAAATAAATTCCTTTGATCTGTATTAACTTATTAATTTTGCATATTCTATACTTCTTGTCGTTGGAAAAAATATTTCGGTAATAAGTATTCATTAAAAATAATGTCTATTATTAATGTATTAATTACTGTTTTTTGCCCCACGAAAATTCGTGAAAAGTGGGCTATTATTCCAGATACTTTATATTAGCTATTATAGCTATTAGCTATTTAGCAATCCATACAACAGTTATATACATTATTATGGTACCAAAATAAAAAATAGTGTCTAACTAGGAAGCGGCTATCTGGGATAAAACCGTTTCAGTAACTTTACATTGGCCAGAATCTTCTCATGAGTCATATTCATGATTGGCCAGTGTTGCATAGTGCACACATTCTGTGAGTGATTAAGAAATCAATGAAATTAAGAATTGCTAGGATTGGCTGAGGGCCTGATTAAAACGTTAGGAGGGCCTGATGTGGCCAACGGGCCGCCATTTGCCCATCCCTGGTGTATGATATGTATAAAGGAATTGTATTAAAGCTGTATAAAAAGGAGCAGCCGCGGTCTAGGGGTTAGAACGTTTGCCTAGTAAGCACGAAGGTCATGGATTCTAACCCAGACAAAGGCCATTAGTGATGTTGGGAAGAGCATCCAGTCATAATTGCTCCTGTGCCTGATCTGAAAAAGTCCTTAGTCCGATTTAACAAAAACCTCTTTCATCACAGGAATAGCAACTATAAACTTGCATGAGTTATTAAAGCTGTATAAACTTCAATTTCAAGAGTTGGCCAGCTGCCAATTAATATCCCATTTATGTTTTCTTTCTAAATACAGTAGGTAGTTCTTTACAAATACTTTGATTATTCCTAATGGTGAAATTATCAAGAAAATATTCGTACATCACTATGATCTATTAAATCAAAAGTGTTCAATAGAGTTTCACAGCTAAAGATACTTCTACCTGCATCATTTACTTGGTGATATAATTGGAAACTTGATGTTCTGAATTTTCGCTCTTGGTATATTTTAGTTTTATAAGATACTGCAGTTTGTATTGTTATATGTAGTAGTTTGTGCTACTGCATACTACTAGCATATAAGCATGCTCTATACATTTAGAACTTGTATTTTCTAAATTTCCATACTAAATCCCGCATTGCAGTTGCCTTGTTAACCTCATAATAGATTAAACATATTAATTACAGGTGTCAGGTATGCTAAGCCACCTGTTGGTAAACTTCGCTTTAAAAAACCAAAAGAAGTTGAAGGATGGAAAGGAGTTCAAGATGCTAAAGCCCCTGGAGCAGCATGTCCACAGATAGGTCCTGGTGAGGAATATTAGTTATTAGTACTTGCGACTTGGTTTTGTTATATTAATGAACCATCTCTCTCTCTCTCTCTCTCTCTCTCTCTCTCTCTCTCTCTCTCTCTCTCTCTCTCTCTCTCTCTCTCTCTCTCTCTCTCTCTCTCTCTCTCTCTCTCTCTCTCTCTCTCTCTCTCTATTGTCTTTTCTTATACTTTTGAAGCTACACAAAAGTTTTATGGTGAAGAAGATTGTCTGTTTATGGACATCACAGTTCCTGGAGGTGTCCAACCAGAAGCTAAGAAACCAGTCATGGTATGGATCCATGGAGGAGGTTACTTGTGGGGCTCTGGAAGTGGATATCTTGGTGTCGCTTTGGCCACAACTGGAGAGGTTATTACAGTGTCTATTAATTACAGACTAGGTGTCCTTGGATTTCTGGCTATTGAAAAAGGTAGGATCAAATGCTGGTATGATTTCAAACTTGCGAACAGTAACTTAGGATTATTATATGACTGTATATACTAAGAAGCACAAAATTTGCATTTGAACTAAAGGTCTTCATTGCAGCATGAATATACACCAGAAAAAAATATAACATTTTAGTTAAAAAAGATAGTTTAAGTTCAGGTTTTAATATCATACTTTAATGTTCAAACTAAAACTACAGGCTTTGTTACTTCAGCTTTGCCAAAATTTCAAATAAAATTGTAATGAGTAGCATATTAATGTTGCTTTCAATACAATGTACTATTTTCACTTAAGGAACTGGTAATTATGGACTCTGGGACCAGAGAGCTGCTCTACTTTGGGTTAAACAGAACATTGCACAGTTCGGAGGAGATCCAGATCTGGTTACCATATTTGGTGAATCTGCAGGAGGTGGAAGTGTATCTGCACATACTATTGGTCAACATAGTGACAGTCTGTTTAAGAGAGCTATTGTTCAAGTAGGTATGCCTTTAATGGGTGCAACATAAATGTGCTATGTTGATAACATATTACTAATATTATTGTTATTACTTTATATGTATCATTCAGGACTATTTTTAGCAACCATACTTTTCCAGTCACTGATTTTAGACAGAAAGGGCAAAATTTGAATAATAAAGTGTACTTGAAACACTTGACAATTCAAATTAAAAATGCCCAATTCCCAAAGACTTTAACAACTATAATAAGAAGCAAAATTCTTATTGAAAACATGAGTGGTTTAGTAACTTGACTAATTTTATTTATGATTTAATTTGAGGGTGACCATACAGTCATCAACATCACTTTTTATGATGATCAAATCATATAGAGTATTAGTATTTTTAAAATAATGAAATGATATTTATTGTATTTGATTATTCTACCAATAATTAAGTTTTATTTGTTAATGTAACCCACGTGAGTTTATAGTCACCATCTCTTTTTTAAAGGTTTTAATGTTTTTTTGCTGATTCAGTGTTTTAACCATTGATACTAACAACCACTAATTGGCTAACTAGTAGATAATCATTTTTTTAATCCACCCGTGTGTTTATTTTCTTTAATCCTAAACTTTATTACAATTTATAGTCTGGAACGGGCTACACGATGTTTGGTCTGTCTGATAACATGAGATACAAGTGGGAACAGTCTATTAGAGAGAGTACAAACTGTGATGTCAAATTATCAGCTTACGAATGTCTTGACAGCAAAACAGCAGAGGAAATAGTGAGGCAAACAAGGAGATTTAGTTATTTGGTGCCTGTAGCTGATAATGATTTCTTTGCAGACAAAATGGTTGCAACTGAAAGCTTTGAACTTTCAAAAAGGCAAGCATGCATGACTATAATTTATTTATTCATATTATTATAATAAATGATGGTAGGATGTTTAGCTACTATAGTTGATTTTTGTTACTGTAGGTTTGATTTGCTGGTCGGTTTCAATGGACAAGAGGGTGGGCTGTTTTATTTTTTTGAAACAGCGTTGGTCGCTCAAGCTCTGAACAAATCAATCTTTGAACACGGAGTAGACATGGAAGTGGTGAGAGAATCACTTAGAATAAAATGTCTGACTCAGATAACACCATTTTCACCAAATCTCTGTGTTGACTGGATTATCAGTACTTATAAAATAGATGAAACAGATGATGACAGGGAAAGAGCTGCCAGATTAGTGGCATTCTTAGGTATTGTAATCATATAGAATTATTACAATTTATAGATTTGCTCATTTGGTATTCACCAATTTTTTCTCTCAGCTTTCTTTTAGAAATTAATTATGTCAACTAATAGATCATCTTTTTCTATTTTTAGCAGTTATTACTGCATAAAAAAGCTTATGTCTTGGATTTTCTTCGTTCTCTGTTCTATAATTATTTTTAAACTGAATCTTGTTATGTTCCAGGTGAGCAGTTCATTAACAAAGAGTGCACATGTCAGTTACAGCAGCACTCCGCAGGTGAAACTTCAACCTACGCTTACTACTTTACTGAGGAGTATAAACCTGACACTCCAAACTTAGCATGGTCAATGCCAGACTGGTTGAAAACAAATTCGGACCACATGGATGAAATTCCATTCGTGTTTGGTGGACCATTGATTCTGAGAGATATGGAGAAAAACGACATTTGGCAAAGTGAGTAGTAGTTACTGAACTTTGCATCAAATGCAATATGATATTAAAAAAGCAATCATAAAATAAGAATAAGTATTAAAACAGCATGTTTGTGCAGGAAAAATATGTTTTTCTGGAACTCTAGAGACAGCTAATCTTATTGGGACATTGATAAGTAGCAATAATAAAGAAATGTTTTTCCCAGAAATACTTGAAGGTGATGAATTCATTGGGAAGTTTATAAGTAGAGCTAGTGAAGAATTGAGCTCTCTATCTGTGAAGATGATGACAATGTGGACAAACTTTGCTAAATCAGGGTGAGTCAAACACTGAATGCAATGTCAGACTTGGAAAGAATTTTTTACATAGATTCGCCTTCAATCCATCATGAAAAACTGTTAATATTGGTATGTGGTTTAAACTAAAATGTTTTTAATAACAAAAATGATATGTTATATAATGCAATAATGCAGTTACATTTTATATTTACCTTTATTTTTACAGAATTGTTTTATTGTGATAATCTTAATTATGCATTTAAAGCTTTAATATTTGTAACTATGATAAGTGTATTTATAGATGTATATAATATGACACCAGAATGATGTACTCTATGTATGTCAAATGTTATACTTTTCTAATGACTTTTTACATTTGATCAAGAAATCTGTTAGAGAGAGAGCAGTTGTTACATAACAATGCAATAATAATTAAGGGGGTATATAATTACATATATAGTATGAAGTGCCAAATGATTAAAAATTTACATATTATTGCATCTCATATTCTAACAATAAAGTATCTATAAGCCATTGTTCTCTCTCGTATGCTCACAAAACGCTCTCATAGGTCTACAATTTGCTCTCATACCCTCATTATTCATGCTCTTAGATCTATTATCTGGTCTCATATGAGACCAGATAATAGATCTAAGAGCATAAATAATGAGGGAACGTATACTGTTATTATATAGGACATAAACTTCATTGCAGAGTTTTAATTTATAAGTGTTATAAGGATAAAATATTAATAGGATTATGTTTTATAAACTGTTATATTTACTCTGTAAATAAAATTATACAAATGATTATAGCTTCAAGAATAAAACACAATTTTATTTTTTTAAGAAACCCAAATGTTCCGGTAGCTTTACCAGAAGGAACACCAACGTGGCCTGAGTTCACCACTGAGAGTGACAGTTTCCTTGAAATAAACAATACTAACATACAAGTGATAACAACTCCTCACAAAGAGAGGTTAATGAAACTCGGAAGTTTACGTGATGCTAGAAAATTGCAAAGACATGCTGATCAGAGACCAGCATCTGCAGGTAATTATTTATATTTCTTATATAATTGTTACGTCAGTTGGCATTGACAATCATAATAAGCTAATATTAAACTCAATAGAAAGCTATGTAAGTACAGTCAGGCTCTATATATTGGATAGTTGGCTATACTAGTAGTTTTTAATATTTAGTAAAACTTAATTTATTGCATTGACTATATAACTATATTACATTTTATTACTTTTACAAAAATAATGCTTGAAAATATTGATTTTATTTTAATTGTTTTTCTATATTTGCTTATATCCACCTATGTTCACATATGTCCATTTACATCAATTTACATGCAGTCCTTCTACATCTACACCCATCTATATCTATATCTACACCCATCTGCATCCATCTATCTACATTCATCGACATGTAATCCATCTACATTCATCTACATGTAATCCATCTACACCTGCATCTACACCCATTTACACCCATCTATACTCATGCATCTACACCCATCTACATCCATCTACATTCATTCATCTACATTCATCTATACCCATCTACACCCATCTACACCTGCATCTACACCCATTTACACCCATCTGTTCTGTGTTGGAAAAAATAGCTCTATATCATTTCCTATTCTTTGGTTTATTGCTGTAATCAGTTAGTTTATCTAAGATAACGTTTTTGTTTTGCGATAGCTTTTAGCTTATATTGTTTGATGATTGCCATATTGTATATATTTTGTCTTTCTGTTCACATCTCAATTTGCTCTAATAATATCTTCCACTGTATTTGTTCTGATAAAATAACTCTAAAATTCTGTTGCCATAATTTTAGTCAATCAAGATAACAGAAGCATGAAAGATGAACTCTAACTTGTGGTAAACTTGCCTTAGCATTTTATTTGCTAGAAATAATTGAAATCACGATAATTGGGTAAAACAGATCATGATTATATATTATTTATTTTTGACCTTGAAGCTTTTCTCCAGTTGTTTTTGTATAGCAAAATGTTTCAAATACAATGATTTGTTTTATTTTTACAAGTTTAGTTTCTTGTTTTAAGAAATTCTTGTTTTGATTTCAACCTGACAGAATCTTATTTTTATAGCAGAGTGGAAGCTGTATTTTGTTTTACTAACAAAATCACTAATAGAAGATTTCACTAGTTTTATTTCAATAAATTTTTTTATAAACACTGCAAAGCTTTTAGCTCTTTCATAGTTTCTTAGGCAGCTTTTGAAAACACTGCTCTCACTACTGCTAGAGAATAACTAGGCAGATAATCAGTCAAGGGTCAAGAGATTATAGGTTGCAGATGCTGCTATATAATCACCGGCTTTCCATGTACCGCTCTCAGATCGATCTCAGGGAGATCGATCCATGGAAAGACGTCAAAGATCGATCTCAGTCGTTCTGAGCTGGTCGGTCTGTAGAGCTCGAACTCAGATCGATCTCAAGGTAATAAGACCATGGAAAGACGAAAGATCGAACCGAGAAGTAGAAAAATGACTGCTCGCTAAAATTTCGTCTGCTAATAAAAATGATAACTTATTGTTAATTACTAAGCAAAGTACTTAATAATTAAGATAGCCACCTTTTCAAGTGGCAAAATTTTGACTTTCAGTAAAATGATTAAGAAAACTTGATTATGTAAAATTATAGACGGTAGAAGATACAAAAAGTGAGAGCATTTAAATTGAATTTAAACGACTAGTATAACGCACTGTCATTAGTTATTTGCTGCGTAATGTTAAGCCTAAAAGTCCCATAAGTTTATGAATAAGCTGCACAACAGCTATCAATTTTATATAAGCTGTCAAGCTAAAATATTAAAATCAATTATCTTAAATTGGCCAAATTACTTCATATTAAAAGCTTTACTGCGTAGAGTTTATAGCTGACGTTAAATTTTAGACTATGAAAATTTTGTTTTTCACCAGCAGTAACTTTTATCACTCAGGTGGGTGAAAAAATTATACTATTAAAGTAGTCTTCACCTAAGAGGAGGCAACTCCGAGAGATCGATCTGACACTCTCATGGAAAAACGATCGATCTGAGCACATTACTCAGATCGATCTCAGCGAGATCGATCTGAGATCGGTACATGGAAAGCCCGTGATTGTTATAATAAGATACAGCTACTGTTAATTATACTGTTATGTACTGCAATACACTGCTATATGTAACATTGTATGCTGATATACTGCTTTATAGGTACTGCATATGGACTACAATATGTACTGCTATATACCACTATATAATGACTTGTAGTTTTGCTTGCTGTCTAATATGTGAAGTTCAAAGTTTTTATCTGATTAAAATTCGGAGAAATTAGCAATCTACATCTAACTCAGAACAGGTATTTTTAGACAATAGTTTAGAATTTAGACTTCACTACATTAAGTCAAGGCCTGCAACTATATGTAAATCAAAGATTTTTATGTTGTAATGCAAATATTTTTAATTGGTGAAAGTGTAATTTTAACCAAACATTTATTAGACCCAGTTGACACACATAACCAGTCTAGACAACTGAGATCAGGTTTTTCATGAATTTACCTTTGAGGAAAATCTCAGAAGGGCTTTTCCAAGCTAGTTTTTATAGAAATGGACACATTTATGTATTTCCATTATCAAATGCATATTACTTTATATGCTGTATATACTATGCACATAATATATTTTATTGCATTGTGTCATACCAATATGGAAATCTGTAAAGTATTTTTGTGTATTTTACATTAGCATTGAACAATATATTACAAAAGCATCTAGAGTTGTCTTTCCTAAGATTGATAACTGTGTATATTAATCTTCATTATAAAATTGTGCTGTGAAAAACACTATAAAACAACACAATATACAATATATGTGCATTGAATCCTAAAGAATTTTATTACATTAAGATAGACAATCATTGATGACATAACGCTGACACAACGTATTCAGAATTTACTCCTAATTGACAGTCAGCAGAGATTCTTGCTTGATTTGTGAAACTATGGAAGTCTTTATATTTAATGAACCATTGTGCTGCCAATTATTCTGGCTATTTTTTGTACTGGCTGCATATTACCATTTTACTACTCAGAGGTAAGTACACTGTATAAAATTGTATTACTACTCTTATAGGATAAGTAGGCTGTATATACCATGTTCTGGAGGACGAATAATTTATAACTTGAAGGTTCTACGCTTTGACTGTTGAATGTTCTACAGTAGATCTTTGTACAAAAATCAGATAATTTGGAAGTTGCAATACCATATTTTAATTATTGTAAATTATCACAATATTTGTTTTCATTTGCAATGTACAGAAAAGGGATGAAAAGAAGTCTGCAATAATTAAAAAGGAGAGAATTGCGCTAAAGTTAGCTATTTTATATGAAAGGCTTAACTTTAATTTTGTACAACGGTCTCTAACGTATGAAATCAAGAACACAAACACATGAGGTGAGTACCTGTGTACTGTCACACTACCACTCTTAGGTCAGTTAGCTGTCTATAGAGAAAGTAACCATACATGATCCAATATCTTCAAATTGTAAATATTGCAAAATATGAGATAAGATTTTGTAAAATAAGGTAGCAGTTTATAAATTGCAAAACAATAACTACAATATAATGAATATCTATTTTTCCAGTACACTACATGGATATCTAAGAAGGAATGACATCATGAAAGTTCCAATGAAGTTGACAGTCACTACAGAAGTTGACAAACTGATGAGTTTATACAAAAAGCTTAACCATAACTTTATACAAAGATCTATTAAGGACAATGTAAAGGAGCAGCTCAATGCACCAAATCCAATACTAGAGGTTATAGTTGAAGAGATCAAAGGTCAAGGTGACAGAGAAAGTTGCAAAGTCCCATGTGTGAAAAGCATTAGCATGTTTGTATTAACCTCCCAGACAAAGTAGAGAAGTTACCAGACAGAGTCATAAAACTTGTATAACAGTATGGAAATATTGACTAAGGAAGATATGCTGGGTACCAACTTTCAACTTGATGAGGATATGAGCGACTGCAGGAGTGTCTATTGTAAGTAAATATGTTTGTATGCCAACAGTTATAGTCACATGATCATCTTGTTGTTGTTAGATAGTTATCCTATAATCTATAAATTTATAATTTGCATAAATTGAGTGTTAAATCTTATTTTGTAGTAGAATATGAATTCAGAATGTATACATTTGTTTATCAAGTATTTTTATGTTTACAGAAAGATTGGACACTCAGGTTGAAGAAATGGAACAACCAATTGGTTTGAAAAAAAGATTTATTAATTTCTTCATTTGCAACTCTTGCAAATCTGACTAAATAAAGCACAGGCTATAGACTGGGTTGTGATAATAAGATAGCAGCTTATATAGAGATAGAGCAGATTATTATTATATTTTGATTTATTATAATTTAATTAAAACTTTTAATTCGCATAGTAAATTAGTATTGCTGCAATATTTTATCTCTGAGTATTAATGCAAGAGAAACGTCCATGTTTAAGTAATATATGAGTTAACTTAATTCCAATTATATATAATATTATTTTAATCGAGAATACAAGTTTAAACTTGGTAAACCCTGATTTAGTTATTTCTTCTTTTTCTTAGCAGTATAGTTATATATGAAAAACATGCATCACAGTTATGTAAAGGTGAATAGCTCACTTGTAAGCAACTTCTTCATAGCGGGAATTTGTCAGCCAAGTTAAACTACTTAATAAAACAGGGAGACAACTTTCCATGTGTAACATGACATCAATAGACTATGTGTTATGTTGAGATTATATATATATATATATATATATATATATATATATATATATATACATATACGCATACGTATACATAATATACTATACCTACATTATATATGTATATATATTAAAACAGGAAGAAATGGCAAGTAAAACATAATGTTTGAAGAGCAGAAAATTGTGTTTGTACCTTTATGTGCCATGCTATATTACTGAGTTGTTGGAAAATTAGTCATGGAATTGGTATGACAACTCCCTGTGCTAACAATATCATTTCATTTTCATATGTTAAAGGTAAACTCATAAAACAACATTATTAGTGCATATACTATCTTGCTTCGCCAGATAAGTAATGTATAAACAACCAAATATCTCAATACTTCTAACATTCAGAGATCACATTTTTTGAAAATTTAGACCTTTATTCCCGAAATTATTCATTTTTATAAAAACTTTCCCCAAGCTATAGTTGTGTGATCAAACAGCATTTTGATAATCCAATATGAACAGTTAGACTAAATAGAGTTGCTTAATAATTGTAATAATTTTATTTTTAAATTTTCCACAATTTAACCATGAGTTTGTTGAAATTACAAAATTCATAAGAATATCAACAAAATAAAACAAAAAATCGTGCCGTCTGATAATGCAATCAGCTTGTAGAAGCTAAACAACTACAGAATATATGTATATCTTCAATTGGTTGAGACTAGGCTCTATGTAGACAAGTTGTTTTGTTTGTCATCCAGTTTTGACAATGTTGATATAATTTCTGCATCATTCGGTTCCGCTTCACCAATTTTGCTATCTTCTTTCGACCTGTTGAAATAAAACAAGCTTTATTAGATAATTCGAAGCTATATAAAGCCACATTTTTATGTGATGAAGCTTCAGTTTCGAATGTCTATTGTGTTAGCATTATAAGTTTAATTGATTAACTACTGTATAATCTAATTTAAGGGGACCAACAAAGAGATCATGCTACATCGCTCTTTATAACATGATTCTTCTGTGAAAAGACAACATATTATCTATTTTGATAAGATCAAATTATCTTGCTGTCCATGACAATGAGAAGTCTGTACTACACGTTTCTAACAACTAGAAAAATGCATCTGGTTTTCATGCTAGTACCTTCTAAATTTAGAGGGTTTTTCTTTAAAAAGCAACCTTTGCAAAACACTGCCTATTGTTGCGTTTTAATATATAAAAGCATTTATGCTTAATGTCGCAGACTGAAAGAAAATAGCAATGTGAAAAAGTTATATCATAAGTTGCAAATGAAAAGATAAGTGTCAGAATAACAGAAAATGCTGGGTTTATATAACAGTCTAAAAAGTTAGCAATTTTGTAGTGGCTATAACCATTGTAGCTACAAACATAATGCAGCTAACATAGCTATGAAAATACAAGTAAAGCTGTAATGAATTAGGAAAGCTTTCCACGCTCATGTAATGTCCCAACACCTATGATTTACAGCCTCAAACTATATACTCTAATAAACTATAGGTTGGTCTTAAAACTGTAGAAATATTAAAATAAACCCTCCAAGACTGCAATTAAAAAATTTAGGTTCTACAGACAAAAATATAAAAAATTCAGTTGTGAATGAAATTTGTGAAGCCAAAGAACATTCTAGTCTGCCATTTCAAGAAAATGAACAATTACTTGTTATTACAGTTAGTTACTAGATGTTACACCAAACAAGCTATACTCTTTTGAATATATACTAACAGCTAGATTGGGTTGCTTGCCTACCACTATTTCAGAATGCTATAAATATCAAACGGGTTCTATTTTGGCAAACTTTGAGAGGATGATGCAACCATATATACACCTGCTACTATACTACTACTATACTATAACTACTATACTACTATAATATACTAATATGTAAATAGCATACTCACATGGAGGCTGTAGAGTCATTCAAGTCGCACTCTGTACTTCTAGTGTTGTCATTCAAGTCATACTCTGTATCAGATGAACAGTTAGACTCATGTTCACAATCAGCCCTACTCTCTATCACGTGGTATATGTTTGCATCATCCTTGTAATCTCCAGCATCACTGCTTGGTTGGAACATTTCAGTATCGTTGTAATATATGTTGTCATCAGTAACAGAACCTACAGGCACATAACTGTATTACAAATCATATATCCAGTTAAAACGACTTCGATATAAGAAAATGTAAGTTCACTTTAAACCAAGAGCTTTTAAAGATCATTGAACACAAAGGCCAGCATTTAATTGCAAAACTATTTATAGATAAGCCAACTTAATTTATACCCGCAAAGAATACTAATCAAACAAATACAAAGAAACTACGTGATTTTAGGAACTTTGTTTCGGAGTAAAAGGTGAGAAATATACGCTTTTTGAAAATTGCCCCTTGGTAATATACCACTTAACCTCTTTTAATACTGATGTAGATTTGAATTAATTTGTGCAAGCTGGTGGCGTCTCAACATTTTTGTACTAAAAGTAAAAAAACCAATTGCTTTTACTTCTTTAAGCCACTTTTTTACTGCTTAGGGATTAAACTAACCAAGTGTGTTGTTTCTATCCCAGCTGCCAATGTGTGGTGATATGTTATATGATGGAATGTGTCTAATGGTGAAGAGGTTGTTGTCCACGTAGCACGGCTCACTAAAACAAATATAAAATAGTTCATCAACACTTGCAAAAGAAACAAAAGTTTCACCAAATGAAGCACATATCAAAAGTTTTGGGACATATGTTTTATGATGTTCTAAGAACTACCTGTAAGCTTAATTGAAAGTTTTAGTACTGTGCGGCTACATAAAAACGACCACTTAACACGATGAAGCTTACTCACGCAAGTTTATAGTCACCATCCCTGTGAGAACCTCTGATAAAAAGATTTTTGTCAAATTGGGCTAAGGACTTGATAAGATGAGGCACAGGAGCAATCATGACTGGATTCTTTTTCTAACTTTGTCCGGTTAAAACCCATAACCTCGTATTTACTAGGCAAACGCTCTAACCCCTAGACCATTGCTTGCAAGGAACCAAATTAAAAAAAAAACAACTTATAGCTTTGATCTTTCATTTAACTTGCCTGCGCTCTCTTTGCTTTTTCAAAGCAATTATGATGACAATGATCAGTACCACTACTATCACCAGAAAAGTGGCCCCGGTGCTGATTCCCTGAACAAATCCCACAAGGTCTGGTTTATTCACTTTGTTAAACTTGCTTTTCTTTGTCACTGCCTTAGTTGGATCATTTACATTACTGGATTTGGTTGGGTGAACTTCACCAGCGAGCATCTTGCTTCTAGCGTGATCGTTAGACTGAAAACCTGAAAAACCAAAACATTAATTAGTTTTGTGCTATCAACTTCCTAGTAATTATAACGTAGCGTAATGCCAGCTTCAGCAATCTCATGCTTTATTGAACTTAATTGCTGAAAGTTACAAATTTAATTTCATGCTTAGAACTTTTTACAAAAGTATTTCAATTTAATGTCAAGTTTCCATAATAATATTTCTTTCACTCGTAGATTAGATTTACTAGTCAACTTGTTACAGCTTGCAGTGCTATGTTGAAGAGGTTGTCGATCCTTATGATTAGCATGCTGTCAAAGCCGAGTAGCAAAGATATAATTTAGTCAAGAAATGTGAAGCATAAAACCACATAGTGAAAAAGTGGCTCATAGAGGCTATAGAGCCTTCAGCAAATAACAAAGTTATTTGGCCACAGAAAGCTTTCTACTGACTATACACTGCAAAAATTACTGCTGGAAAATAAAAAGCGATCACAAAGAAAAAATTATTTTCAAGTGACATTCCATCACTGAGAAGATATAAAAAATTTGAAGAAAGTACTTACTAATTATGCTGTTGACACTATTTTTTGTAGAGTTGACAGCAGCTAACCAGTTTAGCTTGTACGTTATCAGCTGGTTGGTATTTGACATAGTGGTCTGTGGCTGCTCATTTATTATAGTATAACGGAGAAGAAAACCTCGGTGGATGTTATTTGAGTGTCCCGTCTTGAACTGGAAGGTTACAGAATTGCCAAGTATTCTCAACTTTCTAAATTGCTTGTTTTGAAGTTGTTTCTCATCACAATACTTGACATACTTTTTGCGAGATCCATAAAGGGCTACTCCACTGACTTTCAGACGATCCTGACAAGAAAGGAGAGTGCTCTCTTGGAGGTCAAAGAACAGAAATTCCAGCTCCATAACCATGTGAGACTGCAGACCGGTTAAAGTCAATTTGGAGTTTATTCCTTTCCCATAACTCTCGCCAAACTTTTCAGTGAAACTGTCATGGCTGACAATGTGGCCTACATTACTAGCTTCAGCCCTATTAGGGTAAATACGGTTTTCTTTGTGAATAGCCTTAGCACCTAAAATCA
Organism: Bugula neritina; assembly: GCA_964035545.1. Lineage (NCBI taxonomy): Eukaryota > Metazoa > Bryozoa > Gymnolaemata > Cheilostomatida > Bugulidae > Bugula > Bugula neritina. Next base: position 4,462,558 of record OZ037769.1, read on the forward strand.
TCACAATGCCAACAATGTCATCAAAACCTTTTATAGAATAAGGCACTATCTGAAATGGTAATCACTGAATTTATAGGCAAATAAATTGAATTACATGAAATCACTTAGAATAGTAAATTTAAAAATAGTAATGTAAGTAGTAAAAAATAGTAACTATTAGTATTGTTACATATTGTAATATAATTAGTAGTAGCAGTCTAGGCTAGTAGCAATGTTGTCATTATTTTGAAATACCACAGGCACTGTTAACTTATAGCACTTGCTTTACATGTATATATGCATGGCATGAGCTGAAGGAGTTTTGGTATAAATTTAGCCAAGTTAGCATGTTATTCTTAATGATTGAGAGCGAAAGGGAAGAACTATCACCGGCTTTCCATGGATCGATCTCAGATCGATTTCAGCGAGATCGATCCATGGAACGACGTCAAGATCGATCTCCATCGATCTGAGCTGGTCGGTCTGTAGAGATCGAACTCAGATCGATCTCAAGGCAATTGTTTACACTATAATATTAATTTAAGTGACACATATTGCTGACAAACAAGCTTTCTACTGTCACCAAGTGTTATCCCATGACACAGATTAGTTATCATCAGATCGATCTCAAGGCAATTGTTTACACTATAATATTAATTTAAGTGACACATATTGCTGACAAACAAGCTTTCTACTGTCACCAAGTGTTATCCCATGACACAGATTAGTTATCATCTTGACCTAATTCTTTTTTCAAATAACTTAATACTTGAGTTGATCATACACAGTTCATGGTTATTGTACCATATAGTATCAGTATGGGCATTCAATTTACAAATATCAAGAATATGTGGGTGCAGTAATAAATAAATTAATAAAAGCCTGTATACTAGATTAGAAAGGTAATTGCAAAAGCTATGACCTAACGAAAATTTCAACCTTTGTCCCAAACCAAAATTTAATAAAGTTGAGGCAGCTATTGAAGATTCTCCACTACTGCACCTAATTGTTTAAATTTTGCTATATCGTTGTGAGATCAGTGATTAAATACCACTTTAAAAAATTGCAATATTGTTAATAGATGATAAAACACTTCATTCTACCCAATACTGGACTAAAGCTTACTGAGTAGAATTAGAGAATGATCAGCCTATTTCATCTATATGCATTTTAATCGATATGACAGGCGTGGAACATCTGTCGCAAAATGTCATAAAAGCTGCAATTCTACTAGTCATTTCAACTTCTGCAAGTTATCAAGGACTCGGTAGTAATCAGTTTTACTGTTACACATAGATTACAAACGTGTATACAGGAATACGAAATGCTATTAGAAAATACTAACCAATGTAATTAAGTTGAAACACGGCTGAAGTATGTGGAATCTTTTTCCCCAGTGATATAAAGTTGAGGTGAAGGAAACTTTTAGGTGAAGATAAATATTTGCTATAAAGAAGGCCTCTTTGCAAGCCGCAGAAATGTTTAACAGTTGCAGAAAGTTCTCCGGATATAACGAGCTCGTTCTGGTCGATGCAGCTGCCCGATGGCAGGATGTGGAAGTGATCGGTATATATTCCAATCCATGAATCTCGCTCAACTTGTATACTCAACTGGCAACTATGAGACCCTGGAGTTCTATTCGGATAAGCTGGACTCTCTATTTTACCATATGGTAGGGTTGGAATGACTTTCGACGTAAGATTCCAGTCACAGATGTCAAAGGGTCCAGATTGAGCATCTGCAATACCAATTCGAAATGTAATTGAAATACAGAATTGAAATAAAAAGATTTATTTATGTTTTATAACATATTATTAATACAGTATTATTATTAAATACATTTGACGAATCAAGTTCAAGTTAGGGGAATGTAGAATAGCTGTGGTTTTAGCAAAATCTAGTTCTGAGAAATATTTGTAATGTAAAATCCAAAATTTAAGCCAAGTTTAGGAATCTATAAAAAATGCAACAATTTTGGTAGATAAAAGTTATAACATTGTTCCTGTAAATTGGAAAAAAACAAACTCATATTATTATTACTCATTAACTTTTGTGTCTCTACACTTTGTTATTATTGATTGCTTTCTTAATTTTCAAATTTTTATACAGTGTAATTTAACAGGAATTTAAATGGCACAATTGGAATAGTGGCTAAATAAAACATAAAAAATAGTCTTGATAAACTAATGGCCAGCACTTGATACATTTGTTATGAACTAGTCTATACCATGTTTAGCCTATCTATTCAAATCTTCTATTTTCACTTACAATTGACAAGAGCTGTTACATCCTTGCAAAGTAAAGCAAGAACTAGCAGTAAAACCTCCATTGTAACTCTCCTTTTCGAGCCAAGCCTCCGGCAATCCCATTCCTCACAGTAACTACTCTATTGACTAATGAAATGACTGAAGTTGTTATTGAAAATTACGCAAAGTGCGTGTACAGCTCACTCTCATAACTGGCCAATAAGCTGCTCAAACAGTAATTGAATTGTCAATGGCACATACCAGCAGACATTTCAATGACATATCTGAATTAGGTTCTGTCATTTATACTTCCTAAGACACTACTTACATGATGCATTGTTACCAGTTTTTGAGAAACTGTCAAATTAATTACTGTTTTTCATATATACCATGTAATACGCTGTTCCTTAAATTCAATCACTGAAAGGTAATTGATGGCATTTTTTATAATAACTCTTCCATGCTAACTTCATTAAAAACAGGCAGTTTGTTCTTAGGCTATATGTCAAATTAATAAGAATCTAGGAGAATAATACCAGATTGGTAGGAGCTTAATATGGTGTACTCATCTTCAACCACACTCTTGGTGGAGTTAGTTCTTATTTATAAGTGTAGAGCTTAACAAAGGTTCTCCATATTGTAGCTTTTTGGAGGTATATAGGTGCAGTAAAGGAGAAATTGAGAAATCTGCTTGCCCTTTAGGTTAGAAATGTAGCAAAGAATTTATGCCTGCAAGAGAACTTCAGCCAACATCCTACCCAAAATTAATAAGAAGATTAAAAACTTAGGCAATTAAAATTTCTCTACTACTGCCCCTGAATGTATATTTTTGGGCTAAAAGAACCCAAGCCTAACTACTTCAAATTTTACTTTTGACATTGAAAAACTGTGTTACTTTCAACATGATGTGAGTTAAAGTAGATACAGAACAAAGTCTTTGCTCTATAACAATATATAAATTGAAAATGCACACTAGTTTGCATCCAGTTTCAAGACAAACAACTCTACATTCACCAGGATGAAGCAAATGCAATATTAAGTATGACCAAAAACATGAATTAATTCACACTCCAGTTATGGATGTTTTCATACAAATCAGCTTGTAAATTTGACCTTTTCAAACATTTGTATTTTAATGAGTAACATTTTATATAACTATGAATAGGGCTGAGCTGATAACTGTTACTGGTATCTTGGGTAAATTTGTTTTGTCCCATGACAGTACCAGTGCTATGTAGTTCTAGTACCACTACAATGTTAGTATATGATACTATGAGACCTCCAAATGAGGGTGTTGACCTCTAAGTATGGTCGCTCCAGGTAGTGGCTACTTCTGAGGATTATTAATGCAGATTACAGATAACTGACAGATAAATCCTAGCCTAACAGTTGCATGTTAAGAACGTTTAAGTTTAGGCTCCAGTAATTAATAATAACAATATAATATTACTACAGCTTTTGTTAGCAAGCAAAAATATTGGTGGCTACTGTAAGATTGTAGAAAGATATCTGCAATTAATGAATTACAATATAATACTACAGCGTCTATAGTTGCAGAAAAAAACATTGGAGTTTACTTCTTGACTAAGTGTTGGATGTATCATAGAATGTAGAAGGTTTATGTGATAGTAGTCCATGAAGTTGGGTGTGCTAAGAGCAATTTATCCATTCAATGTTCTTTTTACTGTTATATATTTGTTATGTTTGTGTGTATCTGCTACAGGGTGAATATAGCAAAGATGCGCAAACAATTAAAGAGAACTTACTGAAGTCCAGTGTATTGTAATATAATTGAGGAATTAATGTTTATATGCTACACACACAACACACACGCACTAAGAAAACAGGGTTAGAACTTTTATTTCATTAGCTCTAGTTTGTATATTTGTATATAAATGATCATTAAATAGCAAGAGCCTTTTGAAAAAAGCAAAACAGTGCTCAGAAAATATTAATAGATTATAGGCTGAAGCTAAAAAGTTTATGAAACACCAATGTATAAAATATTGCATATTATTTATTTTGACTGCTTACAGACCAGTGATATCTTCAATGTGCAATACTTTGAATGATTGGTCATCTTTTTGTATTATTAGGTGTTGAAAATTTGTTACTAACAAATTACAGCATTTGTTACTTCCTGCAGTGGGAAGACAATTCCATCAAAGAGATTATAATTATTGTAGTGTTGTTGCAGTGGTCCCTATGGTGTCGTAGTTGACACACTTGCTTGCAAGCCGGAGGTCTCGGGTTCGCATCCCAGTCGGGGCAAAGTTTTTCATATGTACTATTACAACATATTACATAGAACTTTTCAAATAATCTCAATCTGCAACAAATGATACAAGAGATACCAGTAAAAGTCCTTCAAGTGTGGGGATGGAGTATTAGCCAAGCCATCTGATGTATAACAGTGTAACAGTAAGGTAGAGTCACATATGTTGTGTCTAACATTACTGCTGTCTCAATGAAAGATTCAAACAGGCATGTAACCAACATTGAACCAGCTAGAAGAGCAAGTGGTGCCGGTACTAGACAAGCTTGTCATAACAATGAGAAAGTAAATTGAAAATAATAGAATAGTTCAGCCTGTAAAAAATGGAAGGCCATTTTAGTGGTTGCATGACTGATTTTTATGTTTAAATATATTTTGTCCTTTTTATGAGCAAATGCAGTTGTCTGTATGTCCAAAATAATCAAGAGAGAGTTTGTTTAATTTTATATAAGCATGCAAAATGGCATGTAAATCTGAAAGAACATATTTATATGAATTATTTGTTATTAAAATATATTTTAAAATACATATAGTAGGAAAGTGTTACCTTAAACAAAAAGCTCTGACCAAAGTATGAAAAAAATAAAAAGTACACTGGCTTTACCATCTTATTATATGAGAAATGTGGGAAATTCTCCTCAACTAATTTCTAAAGAATTGAATTTGTTTATTGAGGCCACGTACTCTAGTTTTGCCATTAGGTCCTATTCACATTGATAGAGTGGCCACAACTTTGATCAACCTGTGATTTTTGCATTAAATTCCCTTGGCTTTTTTTAAAGCTATTGTTCTTTTGTGGAAAAAAGCTGCGAAGGCTTATCACAAGCATAATGATTCACCAGAAATTCCTAAATTTAGTTTAGATATTTATGTTTTTTTTTACAATTTAATTTGGTGGCCATCAAAAATGCCATTTAGGTATAATGCAGAATTGTATGCCTAGCCTAAATAGTTTTATTGCATTTACAGTTGTTTTTATGAAGTTTCTTTTTTTGAACAACCCCATCCCGTGCCTAAAACAGGAGAGGGCAACTTCGTTTGTAGGACAGCCAGGTTCAGAAGCCAGTCAAAACAGAGGCCACATCATTGTAGACATATTAGTTTTTCATTATAAGAAAGTAATATGTCACGGAATCCCTACTGTGCTAATGAGAATGTATATAACATTTTCTTAGTTATCTTGTGCATAAGAAGTGCCACTGAAAAATGGGCAAAGTGCCACAAATGGCTCTGTCCCTCCAGTTGCCTACCCTGGCCTATACTTATAGCCTATTGTAATCGCAAATCCAAGTTGTAATAAAAATTACACTGTTTTAATTATAAGGACGTTCACTAGTTTTTGCTGATGCTAAAACTGCTTCTAGCTTATTGCTAACGACGTCATAATAAATTTCGTAAATAATTGTTGGGCAAATTTTTATTTTATATAACCGTCATTACAAACGATGTTCGACAACTTTTGGTGTTAAAAGCAAGAATAGTTGGACTTGCTGATTTTGGCACGCAAGAATGTTTAGCTGCGTTTTTACTAGAATTACTTGCTAAAATGTCGGTCAATTTCATGCTTATCGACTTTTGCTGGTATATATACGACAGTACGGAACACGCGCTATCGCTCTCTCGCGAGTATACATTTTATAACACTGCGAGCATTATTACTATTAGTATTAGTATTACGATTATCATTATGATCATTATGCTTTTCAAGATGGTTCTGCAAGTGCAATAACAATGCCTATAACCTATATGTAAAGTTATATTAATGAAATCTTGAATTTGATTTTAAGTTAGTTTAGAAATTCGTTTAGTATTTTCCAAGTTGTTGGTAGCAGAACTAATTATACTTTAAGTTTATACTTATACTTATACTTATAGTTTATAGTGATGAGGCATTATCATTATCATTATGATTATGATTAAATTTAATATTATCGTTATCAGTTATGATTATCACGAATCTCAGTCTGAGTCTTAGCCTCTACTAGTACTTTTACTTTTAGGCCTAGCCTTTAGGCCCTAGGCATAAGTGCACTACATTTCGATTTAATTTTACTTTGGCTTTGAGATTTTTTATTTTTTAGACTTTAGTTAATAAGTTATTGTTGACATTTTATTTTTATTTAATTTTACTTTTAGTTTTCGTTTTTGCTAGATTTTCATTTTGATTTACTCATAATTATTGAAGTCATGCGCACTGATGTTCTAATTACCTAGAGCAGATGACAACCAAGGCCAGGCTATAACACTCATAGTCATATACTCAATATAATACTCAATACAATCTTTATTTTCAAGCATCATACTGTATTTAATAATATTATATATACCTTATAATATTAAAAAAAAAAAAACAACAAACAAACAAAAACAAAAAAAACTGTTATACAAATATACTGTAGATTGTATTTTTATACATTCAAAAATATTAACTTTCATCTTTGCCTGCAAATAGAGGTATTTTCTTTTTTTCTTGTATTATTTTATCAATAAAGAGTTCATCATCATCATGCGCATTACATTTGGTTTTACAGTGAATGTGATTACTCATCACTATGTCTTTTGTCTATCAGTATTAGTATTACTCATACTCGTATTAGATTTAGTGATTACACGTACTCTTAGAGTTACTGTTAGTGACACTGACTTACACTTACAGCAATAATACTAAATCCAATATTAATACTATTACTATTACTAATAGTAATAGTGATAATAATACTAATAGTAATAGCATTAACTATTAGTATTATTCTGTTAGTATTACTATTAGTATTACTATTAGTATTAGTATTACTATGGTAACTGTAATAACTAATATTAATAATTGCTCTTACTCTTAGTGTCAGTCTTGCTCTTACTCTTACTTATAGTCTTATACTCAAATAATAATAATAGTAATAGTAAAACTAAGTGCTAATACTAATAGTGATATTCATATTAATATTAATAGTCTATTAGTTGCACTAATACTTATTTATGTTTCTATGGCTAATAGTAATACTAATAATACTAATGCTAATATTATAACATTAACTAAAAGTGATAGTTTCAAATATAACTATAATTATATTACTGGCAGTGACATTATGACTATCAGTTTGCTTATGAGCATTACTATGACTATCAGTGTCAGTCTATAACTATGGCTCAGTATGAGTATCAGTATGACTGACTATTACTATGACAGTATGAGTATCAGTATGATTATGAGTTATAATCCAGTTGATTAAATCTTATAAATTATTATTCATATTGTAGCGTTAAAGTAAGTATTGTTAATGACTTAATGACTTGATGACAGTGAGTAGGAGAGTATGAGAAAGAGTGCTCAGTTACTTAACTGACGTAACATATACTATACATGTGAACTGAATGGTAGTATCATACTTATCATACCCAGTGACTTTGAGTATGACTGTTGGTATAAGCCTAATGATAATTGTACGTAATTCACACTGTCACTATCAGCATTAGTATAGTACTTACTAGTTACTGTTGAAATTTAATTAGTGTCACTGAGAGTACTATCTCTATTAATATTATTACTTATTAGCTAGTATTGCTATTGTTTAAACTTTGTATTTATATTTACTACTTTTACAGCTATAGTAATAGTTATATTCATACTATTAAATAAATTTTTTATGATGAATATTGACTGAGGGACAAAATATTTGTGTGCAATAAGCGATGTCCGAGTTTTTGTAATCCAATTGGATATAAATTATTTTAAATATAACATGAAATATTTTTAATTTTTTTTCTAATAATTCCAAAGTGATTGTTATATATAACTATAATGTTACAAAGTTTTAGTTACTTTTTATCAAAAAACGTTAAGTGCTTGTCTAACAATGCAGATTGCACTCTTAGCGATTTTCCCATCTTACGTATTAGAATCATTTGTTACCTAAAATTATTCTTATGTACAATTTTTTTTTAATTTTGAAGTATGCAATGACTGTCTTCTTATACTCTAGTTCAGCAAGTTTCATTTTTAAAAGTAGTTAAAGACAGCATTTTTACTATGTGCGCGGCTCCAAACAGTCTTGATTTTACTTTCTACATGTTTTTTTACTGGGTGTTGAATGTTGGCTGTAGCCATCTCACCTAGCCAAGCTACCTTTAGGCTTTTTACTTGCTGCTCTCATGTATTTAAAGCTGTGTCTACTTTTTTGAACTATGATTTGGGTAAGTTAGCAGGGCATAGAACTAAGTAACTCGTACAAACTAACTAACTGTCAATCAGATGTTATCTATTTTATGCAAAGAAAGTTTTTATAATAAAAGTTATTATAATTGGCTGACTGTAACATATCACTATTTTCTATAATTTTTCCAGGTTTTAAAATTATAATTCAGAGGCTGAAAAAGACTAGGTTAAGCCACATCTTGGTTTAGACCATTTGTTGAAGCTGTACAGGTAGTGTGTATCTACTCCGGAATAAATTAAGCTCTTCATTGCATTGATTACGTAACATGGTAACTGGAAAATTCCTCTAGGCTCTGGGAACTGTACCCTGGCTTGTTTTTTCAGGCTCAGCCTGTTATGATTTGATACCCGAAATCATGTCATCAAAAAATGAAGATTATTACGATGTCCTTGGCATCCCACGTACAGCCACCTCAGCTGAGATAAAGAAAGCATACAGGTAAGCTGGCAGCAATTTCTAGAAGTTGTTAGAACCAATAACTATGGGTACTTGAAGGGAATTCAACCAACTCTATTGGTACTAAAAGGAAGTTTTAATTCCAGCCTTTCATTGTCCCCTTGTTAAGTAATGTTTGTATTAAGTTAAATTCTTTGTTAGTTTGTGTTGAGGATTGACTAGAAGTTGAAGGAGCAAATTACTGAATGAAATTATCTTGTATGTGGAACAAATAGCTGTAAAACTGCTATTTTATAGTGACATTTTATATTATGTTGTGTGGACTGTTTTTATATCCTCCTGAAATCACAATGTTTACTTCATTTCTCTTGTTTCAGTACTAAGATATAAAACATCTAAAGAATGCATTTATATAGAAATTGCTATAGCTACTAGCTATCTGTACCATGCAGCAACCACTGTTAGCGTTGTCATGATAATTATAATTAGTGTAAAATAAAATGTTGGTGTGCCGCAATTAATGCCTATGTTGGCTTCCTCATAATAATTGTAATGACTATTACAATATTCATCTGCCTATGTATGTACATGCAGTAGCTATTCTAGCTCATTGCATATAATTAAAGCATTTCCATGCAAAATCAACTTGTAACTTTAAAGTGGTTTTTCAGTTCATTAAAATCTTTTCACTTTAACCAACATACAATACTGGTCATTAACTAAACTCTTTTTTCTTTCAGATCCAGGAAGCTAGAACTATTAAGTTGTCAACTTCAACCTTTACTTTCCATTATACATTTTACAAGTTCAGCTTCTTTTAGTAACTCTTTGTCTATCCTCTATGCACTTTAGTTCGATATATCAGCTTCTTCTCTGTCATTCTAGAAAACAAGCCCTGCAGTGGCATCCAGACAAAAACCCTGAGAAGAAAGAAGAAGCTGAAACCAGGTTTAAACTTATAGCTGAAGCTTATGAAATACTGTCCGACAGTGAGTCCAACCAGATTCTTTATTTCTGACTTCCTGTGTATCATTTTTCTTCAAACAAAACACAAAATTCAACCCTTCTGTTTTGGTGCAAAATAGAGGTTTCATTTTCACCTATAACTTTGCAATGATCTAGGTTAAGTGTATTTCTGCCTGATACTCATGCAGCTAGATCACCATAATCATATTTATATATATGAGTCTTGGAAGTCCACTATACTCACTGATTGAGTTGTGTACTTTACGAAAAACTATTTAGTTTCTATAAACTTATTCATTACTTTCTATGTTCAACCACTTGATATCACAATTCATCTGCATTGATATAAACTTATTTCAGATATGCTAATAATATTTATTGAAGCAGAAAATACTTCCTATGAAAACTTTTAGTGTTGATAAATAAATCTAGAATATTCTAATGCTGATATTTTCCCAAAATTCATGGAAAGTTGTGCTTGTGAACACACCTACTTAATAGCCAAAATAATCATAAATACTGAACTTCAGTTTCATTTCACAAACACTAAGTTTATGTTGCTTTACCCCCTATTCACACTTGCCGTATTTTTAATGTGTTCGGGCTGAAATTTTCAAAGTCCGCTATTAGGTACGATCTATGACACTTCATTGGACAATTATATCCAATGAATTAACGCAAAAGTTTTTCTGTCCAATAGGAGTCCGCCGCAACTTATTTGAATCAAGCAGTGTTTGATCCTACCGTACCGCAACGCCGTACAGGAAGCTCAGACATTTGTAAAAATGGCTGATATTTGCTGTTACGGCGTACGATACGGTAAGTGTGAATGAGGGGTTAAGCTGCAGTTACACTAATTCCTAGTAACCTGGGATTTCCTATTTTTAGCACATATTATTAAACCAGGCATTTGTAAGGTAGAAGAGATTACTTTTCTTGCTTCCGATTTTAACTTTCTCTTGTTAGAAGTTAATAGCAGCCACAATATACAGTTTTTAGTTTTTTTACCTCGAACAATTGTATGCAGTGACTTTCTGTTATAGTATAACATAACGTAGAAGCATGTTCAAAAGGTAATCTAGTGTCATTTAAATTAGGAAATGAATAAAACAATGCATTTAGCGAAACAATACAGTCTTATTTCAAATTGCAACTACTCCATTTCACACCGTCACCTACGATGGAGATTTGTAAGCTTCATCTGTATGGAAAAATCAACAGTCATCTCGGCTACTCCCAACTGCCTCTGGCTTTATACCAGTCACAACCTTTTTTTTTCTGTTTCGAAATAGTTAAACCAGTAGCCAGGTGTTTGTGCCTAGCTGTAAGGCTGACAGATTGTGTTCGTGATGTGTGGATGAGTATCACGTTCACAATCTAACAGCTATGAGGATGTGAAATGGCTTCACATCATGTCAGTGCTCTGACTCATTGATGGTAAATTAGCCTCAGCAGGTCTTAGTGATCCAGACAAGACTATATATCAACACATGGGCCAACAATACAAGGGAGCAGCCGTGATTTAGGCCCTAGAGGATAGAGTGTTTGCTTTATAAGTTTGAGCCCTGACAGAGGCCATTGGTGATGTCAGTCATGTTGCTCTTTTGCCACATATGAATAAGTCCTTAGCCCAATCTAACAAAAAAAAAACCTTTCATTAAGGGTCTTCTCACAGGGATGGTGGCTATAAACCTGCGTGAAATTTTTTATGGGATAACAATACAGAGCATCCAACCTCTTTATTCAAAGGAATCACTTTTAGAGGTCCAGTACTGGTGTTGTATAAAAGTTTTCTAATTCTTGAGATGTTTTTTCGCTCAAGTAATATTTGAATGTTTTAGAGGAAAAGAGGCGGATATATGACAAGTATGGACACGAGGGGCTGACAGGAAATGAAGGCAGCGGCCGAGGGGGTCCTTCCTTTTCGGGTGCAAATTACTATGCGCACGAGCCTTTCAGTGGCTTCCACTTCCAAGACCCTATGGACCTGTTTCAGCAGTTCTTTGGAGCCTCTCCGTTTGAAGATGTATTTAGTAAGTAGAACCCTGGCTATGCAACTCAATGCCATGTTTTGGGGCAAGATGAAAACACTAGCTTTTCTTCTCTGAGCTGGAAATCCTTTACTCAATATGGGGAAATTCCTGCTCATTCAGTGTAACTGACGCTTTTGATAGTTGGGGTAACTTTTTCCTAATGCTAATGAGTATATGTGCCAACACAAGTACCTGTCCATTCTAAACTAATGAACTGACAAGTGACAGCAGGTGAGTCAAATGACAGCAGGTGATGTGTGAAATGACAGCATTGGTGACAGAAAACTATCTCCCACCCTTTTAGAGCAAATCTTTATGAAAATAATTACACATTAACTTGGTGCACAGGTTCCTAGTTGGCTGCTGTTACAATATCCACCTGCAATAGTTATTCTAATTAATTCATTTATTGTGCAAGTAATTTCTACCTCCAGGCATAAAAGTTCTTTGTTGGCATTTTTCCAATGACCTTAGGTATTATTTCAGGCTTGTAGTCACTGAAATATATTATATTTTAGTGCTTAGAATTATCGGTCTAGCGCTTTAGTTTACCATCTATGGCACAGTCACCATTATATATCAGGATATCAGGCTAAAGTTGCACAAACCGTGGCTCATGGGCTACTTTTTGACTTCCATTTAATAATTACCAACCTAATGAGTTCTGTGATACACTTCATAGTATTCTACTCTGCAAGACTTTCCTTTGTTATAGGTCACTTGCCTAGACGAAGACCTCACGGTAAATGTAGCCTTAGTTTTCTTGGGTATAAGTGAAATAACCCGTAGCATCCCCTCCCTATGCTCAACTTGTTGTAGCCTAAGTTTTGTAGTAGAAGCAGTTGAAATAGCTGTTAGACCTGCTTGTATTGTTCAATTACTGAATTAATTCAACTCAACTAATACACACAAAAAGGATTTTAAACATTCTTACAAATTTCTTGGAAATTGAATTGACGAAGTGTCAATTACATTGATTTACTACTTGATTTCCTTATCAACGCATGTTTATACTAAATGAAAATTGCAGCATACATGAATCAGTAATCTACTGCTTTTTGCTTCATGTGGCAGGCATGTATTTGTTTTAGCATAATAAAGTTTTCCCTTCATATCTGCTAGCAGGTGTTCCGAGACCTTAGATAGTTAGGCCTGTGTACCGTGGTAACACCAATGCTCTCTTGTAATGCTGTGCAATATGTTGGTGCTTGTTTGTGGCGCTGCTGTAGTTCACGTTCTCAGAAACTGCTCTTTTATGCTGCTTCATCAAAGTTCAGATCCTGGTTGCCCCGCCACATCTGTAATCTACCTGCCAATCCCACTAAAACCTCCACCATAACCTTACCTGCATTCTGTTGCTACTTAATTTATGTGCTGATTAGTTTGGAGTTGTATTCCCTCAGGCTAACAGGATTATTCTCTCAGGCTAGAAAACTAAAAATCAGCTTATGCAGTGTACAGCTTTTTCAGAATTTTGAGATATTTTTTACGATTCAATGAATTAAGTCCTTAGCCCGCTTTAACAAAAACCCTTTCCATCAAGGGGTTCTCACAGGGATGGTGACTATAAACTTGCGTGAGTTTTTTGCACAATTCAATGAAATCACAATTTTTATCCTTTAGTTAGGCATGCAATCATGAAAAGAAAAGTCCATGCTAAGCAATATTGCATTGCTATTTTTTATGGTCATGGTTAAAAGGCAGCCTAGCTAAATGTAAGCTCTCTCCATTATCACCCACTACTGGTATCCTCCATGTATTCCTCAAAGACACGTGCCGGTCTTCCTAACCATCTCATTTTGTAGCAATCTCAGCTATTAGACTAAGAGTTAAAGATAGATTTTATACAGTAGGAATTTGTTGAAAATTAATTAGTGCCCATAACCTGCTTCATAGATGCCTGCATGGCTTGTGACAACTTCGTTTCTGTGTGTACAGTGTCTGGCAACTGCTAGCATGCTGTTGTGTTGTAGTTCATATATCTGTTTTCTATTTAATATATTTGTTAGTTCTATGAGTTAAATTTTAAATGTATTTTTTTTGTAGATTTATAATTAATTATGGCATATTACAATAACTTAATGGCGCTGCACCATCATCTTTCTCTTTTTACTAGAATATAGCAGACAGAAGAGTTTATGCTTCATGTGATGATTTATAATATAAAGTCTCTCTGCTGTATTTTTATGGTCAGAGCAAGCACTTTATAGTACTGAATCTAGATGTTCAGTACTACATAGGGGGAGGTAATTCCTATATTTTCCTATAATATTCTTTCAGGTCACACAGGTCGCACTCATCATTCCTCTAGACAGCACAATGCCCCGCACAGTATGCACGCTGCCAGCCCATTCGGCTTCGGCTTTTCCGGATTTGGAATGAATCACGGCCTGTTTCATGGTTTAAATAATGGTTTCCATGACGACTTCTTCAATGGAGGGTGAGATGTTGGTCTACTAAACGAAAGAGTGTAATAATACTCCAGTGTAGTAATACAGTATACTATTTAGTGTAGTAATACAGTATACTATTTAGTCTTGTAATACAGTTTACTATTTAGTGTAGTAACACAGTATACTATTTAGTGTAGTAATACAGTATACTATTTAGTGTAGTAATACAGTATACTATTTAGTGTAGTAATACAGTATACTATGTAGTGTAGTAATACGGTATACCACTTAGTGTAATAATACGGTATACTATTTAGTGTAGTAATACAGTATACTATTTAGTGTAGTAATACAGTATACTATTTAGTGTAGTAATACGGTATACTATTTAGTGTAGTAATACAGTATACTATTTAGTGTAGTAATACAGTATACTATTTAGTGTAGTAATACAGTTTACTATTTAGTGTAGTAATACAGCATACTATTTAGTGTAGTAATACAGTATACTATGTAGTGTAGTAACACAGTATACTATTTAGCGTAGTAATACAGTATACTATTTAGTGTAGTAATACAGTATACTATTTAGTGTAGTAATACAGTATACTATGTAGTGTAGTAACACAGTATACTATTTAGCGTAGTAATACAGTATATTATTTAGTGTAGTAATACAGTATACTATTTAGTGTAGTAATACAGTATACTATTTAGTGTAGTAATACAGTATACTATTTAGTGTAGTAATACAGTATACTATGTAGTGTAGTAATACAGTATACTATTTAGCGTAGTAATACAGTATACTGTTTAGTGTAGTAATACATTATACTATTTAGTGTAGTAATACAGTATACTATTTGGTGTAGTAAGAAGGTATAAAATGTAGTTAAAACTAATCTGTTTTCAATCCAAATAAAGAATTTGTTCAATATTGCAATATCGGTAACTTTCTCTCGTCTCATGTTTAGACTTATGAGTTCATCATCTTTCTCCTCCTCATTTGGCGGGGGAGGGCCGGGAATGACCATGTCATCAACCTCGTCATCTTATATCAACGGTAAACAGGTGACTACATCCAGGTAAGTGCGCCATTTTAACTTACTGGGTAGCGTACTAGATTATCAGATATTTCTCAAATAATTTCAATTTCAAGCTGATTGTGCTCTGTGTAGTTATCTTGACAAGGGTTCGATGTGGGAATATTTTTGAGTTTCTGGCTCATTTTTGTAGAACTGTGCAAAATGGAGTAGAGACTGTGATAGTGAAGGAGAATGGGGAGGTCGTATCTCACAAGGTCAATGGCAAGGAAACAGCGCAGCGCCTTGAGTACCGACCAGCCAACGGCGCCTCCAGCTCTATCGCTGATTACGCGTCACATGGAGAAAGTTCTCGTAAAAGAAGCAGGCGGAAGTAATCGACTTTAAACTTCTCAATTAACCTTCATGTCAGCTGTCGGAAACCGAGTGCACTTAAACTGTTCGTGTTTTATTTATTAATCGCATATCTCACGCCCTATTCTTTTTAGAAATTAAAATAGTTATCAGAACTTATACTACACTGTATTTGTTTTGGTGTGTTGATAGATACTGTTTATTGTTTTGCTTTGGTATAGACAAAGTTTAGCCAAACCTCTTTCCTTCATTTCTTTATCAAGTTTCAAAATATATGTAAGAAATAAATGTGTATATTTATAATCGAAATGTTTCTGTTTGCTTCTGTCGTTGTATTGTCAGATAGAATTTATTATAAACATTGCATGCAATAATATATCAAAACTCATTACATCAATTAGTGAACTGTGGCAAGTAACTAAAGCACCGTAAGATTCCTTCACAATAACACGAACATAAATATACATGCTGAACTTATATCATATTAGTTTTTATTATCACGCGTAATAATATACTATATATAACTATAACACACGGGTGATTTTATATATTGCTACAAACTGTGTAAATGTTAGAGATGCATGTATTCTTGACTATAAAAGTAGATACATAATTTTACAACTAGGCTGTTATTCCACAAGTACGGCTTATGTAGGGGGTCGCAACTCTAAGTTAGTATCAAATTCTTTATCAAACAGCTGATTAGTGAAAGTGAGAGCGCCATCTGTTCCTTGACTGCCATTGTTCTCAAAGTGGACTTCAGTTTCTAGATTATAGCCCTTAGCCTAAAAATATGCATTAATCCATAAAACATGTGGAAATAACTCTATACAAGCCAAAAATGGCATTGGGCAGTCTTCTTATGAAATGACCAAGATTGAGAGCAAATAAGGGTAAGCAATAAATGTAATATGAAAAAAAAATATATAAGTTGCATAAAATTTAATTCTTCACCTGTTTTCTTCGGCTGTGTATGTAGAGACCAGCAAATGTGGCAACCACTGCCACTATAATACCTACGGCCACGAGTCCAAAAATAAGTGCCACATCATCATCCGTGGCATTTGGGTCGGTGGTGGCCCGCAGATTTTCTTTCCCGCCTTCCTGAGAGTGGCTAGTCACAACATGGTGCTTTGTGTGAGGTCTATTTGTAGACTTCTTCCGTGTGGTTGTTGGTGTGACGTGTCGTCTAGTTGGTGTGACGTGTCGTCTAGTTGGGGTAGTCTTAGTTGTCGGGTGAGTTACAACTTTAGTAGTCTTATCTTTCAGCGTCGTCTTTACTGTGGAAGGTGTTGAAGTCATCTTATTGGTTGTTGGTTGTGGAGTAGAAGTTGAAGGTGTAATAGGATCTACAAATAGAGTTTAAATTTCAGAAACACATATATTTATCTTATTTAATAGCACTTTAGTATAGTTAGAACAAATGTAAAACTTATAGTGCACAACAAGTCCCACTGCCGTTGGTTATTCAGCCTGAGTGTCTTCATGGAGACAGTTGCAAGGTCAAAGCAAAGTTAACGTATGTGCTATGCAGCGGAAAAGGCAGAGTTTTTTCAGTAAATTATTGAGTAAAAATGTCATAAAATTATTATTTCAAGACTATAAAAAGTTGCCTTCTTTTGAAAGGTGAACGCATTGAGTTTCAGCAAAAGTAGTTTTAAATGACAGAAGTAACGCATTGATTATCGGTAAAAATTGCTTTGATACAACCATTTAACATGAATAATATTGAGCAATTATAACAACCCAGAACATTATGATAAATTACATGTGTTGGTTTATGTAGCATTAATACTGAATATAAAATTTCAGTAATACACTTGTATTATAATAAGTTGAATTACTTTAATGAGTATACTTCACACTAAATAAACGAAAATTTCAGAAAACTGATAAAAGTCTGTTCTGGAATGTAGCTTTTAAAGTTTTATAATAAGACAAACAAACAAAAAACGCAAAAAACAAACAACTTACACTGATATCATCACTAAAGTACTATTAGAGTTTTAAATTATATAAATCAGGGTAGAGGTCATCTTTCTGTTGCACAATTGTGCCATTTCGTCGTAACACATGGTAAATGTGCCAACATAATACCAGGATTGTATTAACCACCCGCACAATGACATCCACTAACCTACGCCATGATATACAACTTACACCATAGCATTATCTAACCTACCCATGACATGACTTACACTATGACATAACTTACCAGCATCACTCATGCAGACATAATTCAACCAGTTGTTACAACCAATGTCATTCCATTTGCCACTGTCTCGCCACACCATTTCTACGCAAGCTTCATTATCGTTCTTATCATTGGGTTCGCCACGCGACCAGTACGTCCATTCAACTGGTGACTCATCCAACCAATAGAAGCCACCTGAAAAGTTTTTTAATCTTTAAGCATAATATACTACTAGATAATATATACAATTACAGTAGTGGAAAATGCCAATAAGTGAAATATATTAACACCAATAAACAATGTTGATGTCGAAGAAAAATATAATGTGAAAGCTTTAACAGATTTAGACCAACCTTGTTAGAAACCCATTATTCATAAATTTTAAACTTTGAGTTTAAAATAATACTAAAATTTAGAAAAATTCTGTTATTCCACAAACTTTAAAAATCAAACACCATTTACAGCTAACTTGTTCACAACTTACAATTCTTACACTATGTGTCTTACAAGTGCAAAGGAATCTTTTTCAAGTTGAAAATTTATGAATAAGAATAACTCAGACTAACTGTCAATATTTCGAAGTAGACCGAGCCAGATGTTTGCCTTTATTCCATTATCGGCTATTAACTTCATCACGGCCATTGCTTCATCGATACTGTGAAGACTCAATAACTCCTTGCCCATCTACAACACATATCACTTAATACTGTATATTAGTACTTGTATTAGGACATATGTTAGTAGAATACAGCAATATAATATATGATGTGGTAAACAAAACAGCATGCTTGTATTTACTAACCGAAACAGCGGATAATAAAAACTATGTGTGGATTAAAATGTTTGTATGAAAGTCTGTATTAAATAAATAGGATAAAATATAATAATGTGAATTATTTGATTAACATTGAATAATGCAAATTAATAATTAATCCAACACACAGACATGCTTCTAAAGACCTGGCAAAATAAACCATATATAAACCATATTAATATAAAATAGAGATCAAAGGAATTTCCTAATCAATTGTGATTAGTACTGCAGTTGATGTAAAACAAATTTTTAGAATTTATCTCATAATGCATCAATAACCAATCAATGACTACCTTCCATTCTAGTGAAGCTGTTGGCGAAAGAGACTTGTAAGCTTTTCATATGATAATAGCATTTAAACCTGATGACTAATCACACTTACCTGAAGACAAGAGAGATGCGCACTGGACCACGTCTGTTTTCCTGTCTTTCCCACCATATAACATTTGTCATTGAATACAAGTTCATCTTCACCACATTTGTATTGTACTGGCGGTTTCACTGGCGGAGATTCTAAAACAGAGACTTCTTTTCGTTGTAAACTTGTAGAGTTCAAAGCGCTTGTAAATCCAATAGCCTTAGTACCACCCTAACTATACCTCCTCAGTACCACTCTAACTATACCTCCTTAGTGTAACTAATGTAGATACTAAAATAACTATTATATACACACATAGTTTAAATTTCATGAGCAAAGTTTGATATGAGCAGTTGTTGTCTCATAAACTGCAAGTTTGAAAAATACGCTAAATGGAAGTAAGCATAGAGTATTTACACATAACCATGTGACTATTGGTGAAGTTAAATGATTTGTTTGTGTTTTTAGTAAAAAATGATTTTTAGTGGCCACAAAGTCTATTTCCACCAAAATGATTCAGAAAAATTGGTAAAAACAAGTTTTCATGTACCTAAAAAAAATTAGAAGCAAAATCAACTACTATAAGTAATTATGAAAGGAAATACTAAAATCTATGACACCAAATCTACTGAACACACCTATAGAAAAGCTTAAATTTTTGGTTTGATTTCATGTTAGGAAATACATGAGGTTGCAAAACTCACGGTTGGTTTTCTTGCAGACGAAGGAGTGAGTGAAGTAACAGTACGTGTCGTTCCAGTTCCCAGTAAGAGGGTCAATAGTAACACACTTCTTTTCAACAGAGTCTGCTGAGACAGGCCTTCCTTTATCCCACTGAGTATAGGTCACCGGCCACCCGTCTTGCCAGAAGAATGAGTCCCATGAAATGTTCTTAGTCTATCAACAGTCAAACAATGAAGGCAAAAGTTCAACTTGTAACACAAAGTTGGGACACAGTGTGACAGTTCTTTCAGAAATATATGGAGACGTCTCTCTCTCTACCAGAATTAGAGATAAGATGTCCTGTCATCTTATAATAGTGTTTTACTGTTGAACTGAATGGTGTGAATAAAGCATCTGTTTTTATATTATTGGTATAATAGCCTAGAACATTTTATTGCCTACTACAATGTACATCATTTATGTGAAACTGACATAATTATTTAGTATAATAATACGATTAAGTAACGTAAACAAGGGTTGCCATTAACAGATTATCTTAAAATCGCATGATATACTAATAAGTAGTGTATGTGCATGCTAATATGAAAAGAGTATAGGAAATAATAGTTTATAGAGTAGAATTTGTCACCCTTATTTTAAATAAAATTTCAAGACAAAAAACCTTTTATAAACTTCATCTAATAAAACACTTATGGCCTTCAGTCAGCTAGTGAAATCATGAAACACCATATTTGAGCAGAAAGTAAGGGTACGTTACTAGACACTTACAATCAGAGCAGACAGTAAGGGTAAGTTACTAGACACTTACAATCAGAGCAGACAGTAAGGGTAAGTTACTAGACACTTACAATCAAAGCAAACAGTAAGGGTGCGTTACTAGACACTTACAATCAAAGCAGACAGTAAGGGTAAGTTACTAGACACTTACAAACAAAGCAAACAGTAAGGGTACGTTACTAGACACTTACAATCAGAGCAGGCAGTAAGGGTGCGTAACTAGACACTTACAAGAGTGAAATCCAGCTCAGTGAGTCCCAACCAAACAGGTTCATTGACAAACACCAAGAGTGACTCAACAAACAGCTGTTCATACACCGAGTTGACAGACACCAGCTGTGCATTGTCAGCAAGACACGTATCTGATGCCTTGTCAAATGCCACCTTCAAAAACACAAAATAGACTGTAATTCAGACAGAATAACCTGCGACGTTTAATTTTAGACTAAGCTTTCTGATTTACAAAGTATAACAAAATTACTAATAGACTCTTATCAACAATAAAGTATAACTGAAAGTGATAGATAATAGGTTTAAGCAAACTTATTGCCACATATTTCTTAGTATAAATGCATAAAACTGTGTAGTTATCTTACCTTGGAATCATAATATTTGTAACAAGCGTCATTGTAAAACGTATACCCATCTTGACACAGTTTTCCATCTGGAGTAGGAGCTGGTGTAGAGATCAAAGTGTCTACAGAAGACGTGAATTTACAGCTATTTTAATAAGTGGATATCAATATATGTACTCAATGTGAGAGAAGACAACTCAGTAAAATAAAAAATAGAGTCTAGCATAGCTTACTTTAATTTTATGCTTGAGATTGCATACTGTACGTACATTTTGCAGATGTAAAGTGTATGTGTGAATAGTACATGTACACCTGACATATAAATTATACTTATACATGGCATACATATACCTAAATTATACTTATTATATATGGTAAATACTTATTATATATACCTTTATCCATAACACACATGTAGTCTAGCTCCAATGAACAATCTACATCTCTCCACTTGCCAGGTTGGAGCGGGTGTAGCACCATCTCCACACAATTATGCTGAAGAAAGAGGCAATAGGTACACAGAATAAAGATCATTTATATCTGGTATATAAGTAGTCTCTGGTACAGCAGCACAACAGTTGACATTCTAACATAAAACTATTATTTGCAACAAATCACTAACTACAAGCAATTAGCCTTGGAGAACAACATAGCAATAGAGAAATACCATACTTTGTATAGCGATAAGCCACAAGATTTGCTAAGAATATGACGCTATAAGCAGCTAGAAGTACACAGTTTGCCATAAGAGCTGAACAGTTACCAAATACACGAAACCTACCAATAGACAACCAGACTTCACACTTACAGATTGTCGCAGGTCAGGTTCTCCCTCGATCCAGTTAGTGAACTGAACCTGGTCATTATTGGACCACCAGAAGTGGTTATTCCAGAACCGATCACTTAGGCCTATCCAGATATTCTCCTCCAGAATGTACAGCTGACTAGAGATGAAAGCTACAACACAGCAGCAATATGTGTAACCTAACTGTAAGACATACGTACTCCAAGCCGTACAACTAGCCTTTAAATTTAACCAGAGTTCTAAAACTCATGTCATGTGATCTACTGATAGATTGTTGGGACATTACATGAGCGTGGAAAGCTTCGGTTGAATCATTACAGCTTTACTTGTATTATCATAGCTATGTTGGCTACATTATGTTTTTCTCTATTGTGATTGGTTGATATACAACGATTTTGACTACTACAAAAACCTATCTTTTTAGACTATTATAAACCCAGCACTTTCTGTTTAACTTTTCTTTTTTCACTCAGCCTGCAGTAATAAACACACATCTATATATTTAAAACACAACATATATGATACTATGAAAAGACTATACAGGCACGAATAAATAGAACCTACCTTGCTCTTTGATGCTATGGATGGCCAGCAAATCAGAGTTGAGACCTTTTCTCCTGCATGCGTCCCTGGCGTCTGTCCAGTTAAGAGGTTGGTCGGTAAAGAGGCCGTAACACATGCCTCCTGTAAAACAGTGGTGTAATATACATCAATAGTAACACATGCCCCCTGTAAAACAGTGGTGTAGCATATATCAATAGTAAAACATGCCTCCTGTAAAACAGTGGTGTAATATACATCAATAGTAACACATGCCCCCTGTAAAACAGTGGTGCAATATATATCAATAGTAACAGCAGCCTCCTGTAAAACAGTGGTGCAATATATATTAACAGTAACACATGCCTCCTGTAAAACAGTGGTGTAGCATATATCAACAGCAAAATATACAATCTTCAACACAATTATATAGAATACATAAACAAATGCCTGTTTTTTAACATGGTAATACAGTATATCATAATATATGAAACAGAACATACATACCTATAATATAGAAATAAAGATAATACAAAAATTTCCTTGGAAAGTCCCACCGAAAGGCAACGGTATGGCACCCTACCAATGATTTTCACATAAGAAGCAGACACAACTAGAAGAGGAGTAGTCGTACAACACATTATCTACTCACCAAACTCAACCCAGTCACGTGGACAGTGTCCTGGCTTATCATACATGATGGCGGGGCTGAGGGTGAAAGGGCGGGGGTGTTCTGGCTTCTTACAGATGTATCCTCCCTCCGTACCACAATGTTGGTCGTTCCATCTGCCTTTCTCGTGAGCTGTAAGCAACAGCATGTTGTGTGTGTTTGTGTATGTGTGTGTTTGTGTATGTGTGTGTATGAGTGTGTGTGTGTGTGTGTGTGTGTGTGTGTGTGTGTGTGTGTGTGTGTATGAGTGTGTGTGTGTGTGTGTGTTTGTGTGTGTGTGTGTTTGTGTGTGTGTATGAGTGTGTATGCATGCGTGTGTGTGGTTTTGTGTGTATGTGCGTGTGTGTGTACGCGCGCGTCTGTATGAGTGTATGTGTGTGAGTGTGTGTTGTGCGAGCGCGTATTTATGTCCGACATCTTCATCTGTTACTCACCTCCTTTCACAGTCTGAGTGAACATAAAGGCACATCTCTCGGACTTGTCGTGATTGTTAGGTTCATTCACCCACCAGTTAACATAATCAACGTAGGATTTGTCCGTCCACCTGTAAAACACAGAGTTTTAATTGTTAGGAGTTCAGTGTTAGAAATTTAAAACTGAATATTTCAATAAAAAAAAACTATTTCGAATTGAGGTTTCACATGCAATTTAAATAATGATGTAAAAAATTGTAAACTCCCATTAAAAATTATTCTGCAACATTCAATGAATAAGAAAGAAAAGGTTGTAGTACTTACTCCCAGTTACTCAATCCCAGCTTTGTGAAGCCAATGGCTGTAATATAACTTCCCATATAGAAGGTGCTGTTGAACTACAAAACCATATACATGCATATACAACAAAACTTACACCATATCTTCATATCATTTACTGTTAGAGGGCTACTAATAAAATGAGAAAGCAGGCTATACGCGTTTAATTTTTGGCTTAATAATAAATTTGTTAAGTTAGAAATATAATTGAATTTTTTCCCTGCGAAATCACCCTAGAATTACCTAGCTATTAGAACATTATTTAGTGACATAAAATTATCATATAAAGTTATTATATTTTATTAATAAAAAAAATTGTACAATAAACATTTTAATACATAGCATTTTGTATTGAAGAAAGAGACATTTTAAAATCAAAACAAAAGCCTCGCCCCACGTCTAATTACTATTACACAAAGCAAGGAGTTCACAAATGTAACAACACTTACTATGAAGTCAATCTCATCGGTGCCGTGGAAACTTGCCAAGTCAGCGCCCATAGACTTACACTTGTAATTGGACTCGTGCCAAGAAATTCTCTCCGTGCCGATATAATAGCAGTTTCCCCGGTAATACTTCCAATCACGATCCCCGTCACAAAATTCTATGCAAAAAGAAAGAAATTATCTTCGTTTACTGCTTATTTTAGTGACCAGCATTTTGTTCATTATGCAACATTAGGAATAATGTGTCCCGAGTATATGATAAAAGATGATAATATTAATCAAGTCAACATACGCTTTTCTGTGGTAGTTGAAATGGTGGGTAAACTGGTAGTTGTGGGTTCTGTTAAAACAAGTGCGGGCTCTTGACAGACCCACCCTTTCTTAGCATAACATCTGTCTGAGGTCCAGTTGGCTCCTAAATATATAAAGTAGGTATCACCCACTTTATGTGAAAAACTCAAATCACAAAAAATAAATTTACATTTACTTTTCAAATTGCAGTTTCAAATTTTAACATGGTTTTTGTATGAGTTTTCATAAATTAAACCTATGAAATTGAAGTGTGTTTAATATTTTATTGATTCTGATAATCAAATCAATACTGAATTAGATTACACCACTCTATTATTCATTTTTATTTATTTAACTTCCATACACTGTTTCTGGATTTTTTTAAATATAAATAAACAGCTACTTCAACACTTGACCATCCGGGTGCTCATGACTTCATATAAAAATGAAACTAGAAATCGTCTGCCCATTTGCAGCCATATTGGTACAGGATGCAGATAAGTTGACTCACCAAAACCGAGTGCAGTTGACGTGTCATACTTGAGGAAAATACAGATATCCTTCTGATTCTGGTGTCCAGGGGAGGGCTGGTCAGGCCCCCACTGCTCGTACTCAACCTCGCTATTGTCTGTCCACACGTAGCTACCTGTAACCATGGTAACCAAGTATTGGCTACATGTAATGACAGTGACGGCATGGAATACCGTGATAAGGATACTGACTACTAACTAACTGCTACTGGAACTACTATTATACTAACTATTATACTAACTACTACTAATATTCTAAATACTATATTAACTACTATACTGACTGCCACTACTAGCTACTGATTACTACAAATACCATAATACTAATTACTACTATACTATTAGCTACTATACTAACTACTATACTAACTAATACTACTAAAAAACTCACAACCATTACTTCATTACTAACTACTAGATAACTACCATTACTACTATACTAACTACCACACTGACGAACAATTACTACTATAATACTAACCAGATTTTGATTTGATTAAACCTATCCATACTGAAGTAGGGTTGGTAGAGAATCCAATAATAGCCGTAAGGAAATCCTGTACATCGCCATCATGTATGCTAGCTAGCTGCATACCATCCTGACAAAATGGCAGCATAATTATTAATTGCCGATGCTACATATTTTTACCCTATGTGATAATTTGCTGTGGCACTTTTTTATGGTAATTTATCTTATTGACTAATATATCTTTTTTATGTAATTTAAAATAATGGCCATGAAATAGCCATATGTCAAAAATTTACAAGAGAATATTTGCCATGTAGCGACTTTTATTATGTACAGTCTAATACTGATTTATTAGAAAAAAGTTACCAGAAATTATATGCAGTGACACTAGTTAGTTTCTGACCTTGACATTAGCCTAAGAGTTACTAAACTTACTCGTTGACACTCTGCAGAGGCGTCAGACCAGGACTTCCCATGCCGAGGAGTGTTGACTGTGTAGCACTGATCTCTATATTGAATAGCCAATGGGTTTTCACACAAATACTGGTGAGGAGAACGAGTGGGCAGGGGAGCTGTAACAAAGGTGATATCGAGTTTTAACTCGTATGCTATTTTTATCGATTAAATAGTTTGCTGCATTATTTAAAAGTAAATCATGTAAATATCAAAATATAATGTCTGATCTCGTAAAGTTTTTAAAGAAAAACTGAAACCATTTTTATTGAATTAAATAAAACTTCACTAATACAGCAGCAAAAAAATTCAATTTCGGTAGCATGCATAGCGTTAGAAAAACTCTAAGACACATCTACTAAAGTTTACTAAGATTAATCTAAAAATAGAAAGTAAAGTAAAGGTTTTCTTCAATCCTGCTGGAAAATTTAGACTGGGAACCAATGACTCACCATTTGATATCTTACACACGTAGGGCTTAATGACTGTAGAATTACAGGCTACAGAGCTCCATTCACCGGTTGATACGTTCATGCTGACGCAGTTAGGGGCTCCATCTACATGTCTAGGCTGGTTCTTCGACCATCTTGAATATCTCACTTCCTGTCCATCCTCCCACATGTACTGTCCAACCTTCAGTTTCTTTAATCATTTCGATTATTATAACTATGACTACGGCTATCAGTGTTGATTATTATGACTTTGACTATAACTATAAGTGTTAATTACTATGACTATGACTGCAACTATAAGTGTTACTCAATAGCCAATTACTCTTGGCATAACTCCAACTATAGACATGTTTGTATTACTGCAGCATGTATATTGTAGTCTACAGGCTTTAGACTTACAATGTGAAGCTCTTAGAATAAAAGCTGGCCGTTTATTTAAATTGGTAAAATTTTTATAGCAACTCTTGGTAACATAAACATACCTTTTTACATAAATTAATTGTTTACAGGTTTTCACCAACTGAGCCCTTATTAGTAAATTCCTATTAGTGTCAAACATAGATATTACATTTTATTAATGTTTACACATTTTACTATAACTTGTACCAACTATCAGAAAACTTGACATGATGTCAAGCAATGAAATTCAGTTTTCTCACATAAGAGTAAATATAATGTTAACAAACCATTTATGCAGCCCAAGTTGCTCAGTAAGGAAAGACAACTCACGTTTACAATATACTCTTGTCTCTTCATACCAATCCAGATATCCTCACCAAGTGTAGCCTCAGATCTAGCTAACATCAGTCTAACGAATGAGTCTTCAGCAGCCCCCAACACAGATACTAGATAACTGTTGTCAAGACTAACAAAAATAAAATAAAAATGTAATAATAAAACAAGTATGAAGATAAAGAGCATTGCCGGACAACTATAAGATGGTTATATAATTATATGTTTACTTTCTCATCAAAATACAAAATTAAAATAAGAATGCAAAGTAACTGGAAGCATGCAACCATGCCAAACCTTGATTTATTTTCTACTAAATTATATCACATATTATATGTTGTGTTATATTATATTATGTGTTATATGTTGTGTTATATTACATTACACACTACATATTCACTCACGCAAGTTTATAGTCACTATCCCTGTGAGAAACCCCTGTTGGAAAGGGTTTTTATTAGAACGGGCTAAGGACTTGTTTAGATGAGGCACAGGAGCAATTATGACTGGATGCTCTTCCTAACATCACCAGTGGCCTTTGTCTGGGCTCGAACCCATGACCTTCGTGTTTACTAGGCAAACGCTCTAACCCCTAGACCACGGCTGCTCCCATTACACACTACATATTGCCATATATTAAATCACATACTACATATATAATATTATATTATAATATACTATATTACATATTATCTTATATTACATACTATAATATTACATTATATTATATACTATAAATAGTATCATATTATATTGTGTTATATTATGTTACATACTATATTGCATCATATTATATACTATATATTACATCATATCATATAGCCTATTATATTACAACAATCTGCACTAAGTCATACTTTCTAGCACAGTTCTCAGCTGCGTCTTCAAAGCTAGAAGGGGAATCATATAGTCTGTAACAAGCTCCATCAAACTCCTCATAGCCAGTAGAACACAAGCTACTTTTCACTGTTGTTGGTGGAGTAGAGATGCTTCTATCTGCATGTTTAGAGAACAAAATCCAAGTTTAATTTGGGAAAAATGTTGCGGCTTTTTACATCTTATAACATAATACAATATAAGAATATCAAAATTAAAAATATTATTTGAGTTGCTATAAAGCTCATGTAAGTATTATTTTCTATAAAAATATGTATACAATTTCTATTAGTAGAAAGCTGGTTGAGTATGAATCAAAACAAACCAGTGGGCCCAGAACAGAAATACATCAGTTCGTCTGAGCAGTCCACCCCTATCCACTTTCCTAGTTGATGTGGGTTCTCAGTCTCAAGTCTCGCACATCTGGAGTCCTGCAGCATAAACATCACAGTCCCATAACGTAATATGCAGGTACAATTTATGTATTGAAAATATCATACATTCCTACATGCTTTTAAAACTCTTATTCACCATGTAGTAATGTTTTCATTTTTGTCTGGAAGACTGGTTTATCATATTTACCATAAAATAATGCCCAAATATTTGACAACTACTGTAAGATTAGTCAAAGGAATTAAGTCAAAGCAATTTATGGTGAAATAAATGTAGCCAACATAATAAAAAATTCAAAACTTAAGAGTGAATGAAATATTTTCAATATAAAACAAATATTAAAAATATAATGTATAGAGAAAATTAAAAAGTTTAAAAAACACAAAAAAGGTTACTGCTACTAACTGCTATTTAAAGATAAACATCAGCAAAATGAATCAAATTAGCTTAAGGTCATAAAACTTAGCAGCATGAAGAGGGAGGGAGTGATGTCCAACCTTAGAATACTGAGGCTGAAAGGAGGCCCAGTAAGTTTCAGTGACGGGGTCGTTGTTCGACCAGACAAATCTTTGGAAACCAGACAAGTCACTAAGGCCAATCCACACTGACTTCTTCAGCTTATACACCATAACCTCTATGTAAGCTAAACAAAAAGCACCAGAGGTCTTTGAAATAGTGCAGCATAATATTAGTATATGCAGCTAGTTGCGTGTCATCATAAGTTTGCAAATTAAAGAAAACTTAGAGTTAAAATGGTTTGGTTTACATTTGAAGCGCGTGAGTACTAGAAGATGAGTTTAAACTGGCAAAAAAAGCTGATAAAATTCTGCCAGTTTCTACATGTATCATACAAATGGTGATGCAAAATTTATTCTTACTATTGTAGATTATTTTTCATTATAATATTATAAAACCCTGTATAGGTAAGAGTAACTATGAAGTATTATGATGAATGCTGCAAATACTTGGATGTATTCAAAATGAAGAAAGTTTAAAGTTGAAACATAATAATTTTATTTTTTCAGTTAAATATATATTCAGCCTACCTTGTTGCTTTGAGTTGAGAATAGAAGCTAAATCATAACCACTGCCCATAGCCCTGCATTCAGCTTGAGCATCTGTCCAATTCTTTGGAGTTGTTTCTCCAAAAAGCCCAAAACATTTATTGTCTAAAAGGCAATTACTAAAACATGACTCATGTCACACGGCAAATCAAAAGTCAGAGAGCAAAAAGTTCAATGCACGGCCTTTCAAAAACTACACTTTTGCAAAAAATAGCAGTAAATGTTAGAATCAATCTGTAGAAGGTAAACTTACCAAAGGAAGTAAAACCGTGCGGACAATACCCTAGTCCAGGTTCTGGAGTGGTTGTGGGAGGATACGTGACCCCATTTACTGGGCGCTGACATATGTGCCCCCTACTTTGCATGGCACAGTTAAAATCATTCCAGAAACCTGCAAAAGCATAAGCATTAAATATTATCTAAATAAAACAAAATCAATCAAATTGATCACAAGTATTGCTGTTTATGACTGGTGGGAAAAATCTAATAATAAAAATATCAAAGTTAAAAGTTGTTTATAATTTTTAACATTAATTTCTATCATTTTTGAGTTAACAAAATCATAATAGACAACTTTATAGAGAGCAGCCTTGGTCTAGGGGTTGGAGCGTTTGCTTAGTAAACACAAAGTCATGGGTTTGGGGTTTTACTGGGTTAGAACCCCAGTAAAACTATTGGTGATGTTAGGAAGTGCATCTAGTCATAATTGCTCCTGTGTCACATATGAATAAGTCCTTAGCCCACATTAAAATACCCTTTTCATCAGGGATTCTTACAGAGATAGTAACTATAAACTTGCGTGAGTTTTTTTATAATAGACCGTGTTTTATAAATAAACTTGGCTAAGTAAGAGGGGTGGCATGCAGGGTGTACCTTGTTCATTACTAATCTGAGCACACATCTCAGCATTACCACTACCAGTAGGTTCACTTTTTGCCCACAGAACATAATAAAAGGGAGCTCCGTTAACCCACCTGTTGAGTAAACAAACAACCAGATTAGAAACTAAGGCTATTACCGCTATCATGATACATCTGGACACAATTCTCAGCTCCACCATGTTTAGAAGGTTCTCCCTCGTACCAAGGAGCAAAGTCTACAGCTGAGCCGTCAACCCAACTAAAATACACGGCATCATGCTATTAACAGCATTGCTGCCGAGTCGCATAAAGTTGAGTAAAACGCTGCCTATAGAAAATTAGTAAAATGCTGCCAACAGCAGTTGGGTAAAGGCAGCCAGAAGAGCATAAACTCATTCCCTAAAGTATTTCAACATCAAATAATGTCATAGAATACTCTAATTAGCACCACGAAAACAACTTACCCCCAGTCTTTACCACCATACTGTGTTAGTCCGATAGACCAATGTCTTTGGCTAGTCTTGGTTATCTACGAAATAGCAAGTTTAATGAAAATGCAATTCAAACTCAGTAAAAACATGTAAATATTTTTTGCTAGTAATAGACAGAGAAAGTATATGTCACCCAGTTTTACGACAGGTCCAGCTTAACTCTGCCTCATATTACAGACTGAGTGTTTGGGTTGTCTGCTCCCATGCACCACTTTGTTACACAAGTATAATTCTATTTTTTTACATAGTCCAATTATCTATGCTACATTCAAAATTGAAACAACTACATGTATGTTTTAATGTGTGTTAGTATGTGCGTGTGCGTGCGTGAATGCCAGTGTGTGTGTGTGTATGCGAGCGTGTGTGTGCGAGTGCGCCTGTAAGCATATATAGCCCAAACTATCTCACTATAGCCTTAGAATACAACACCTGTGAGGTAATAAAAGCATTCTCCTCCTTTGTATGAATCACCACGAGATGCGAGTTTTCATTCTCACAGTCTTTCTTTGCTTCATGCCAGGACAGATACTCCTGTCTGAACTTGTAGCAGTTGCCAGTGAACTGCAACCAACCAGGATCACATTTACCTGCAAAAGTCACTTGAAATGCAATGTCACACACACTATCAGCAGCACAAAATAACATCTTGCAACAAATGCCTTGTATATGTACAGATGCCAAGACTTTGCTGTGCAAATGTAGTAGCTAATTCAGAGTGATACATATAGACTGAGTTCCTTACCTTGTACGCCTGGAATTCTGCTAGGTGTAGGAAGTGTAGTAGTAGGCATCAGTGTGGCTGTCAAGGTGCCTAAAATAATTATTGCAGTCTTACCAAACCCTATCAACAGCATTATAAAGTGATTTAAACAAGCCATACAAAAAAATTTTTCACAATGTATGTAACACGAAAATCTAGATGAAGTTGGGTTTGTATAAACAGCTGAAAGTTCAACAGAGCCTCTTTTTGAAATTAATCTTATATTTGATGCTATGGTAGAATCCGCTAACCTGCAGGAACCTGACAGACATAGTCATGACTCGTGGGGCAGTACTTGTCATTCCATGTCATTGTGACAGGCCCTCTAAACTCAGTCTTAATATTAGCCACAACACAGTTCTCCAACATCCTGTTATCATTAGGTTCATCTTCATTCCAAGCCACCATGTCAAGGTTACTACCATCTGACCATTGATATCCTACAAGTTACATAATCTCCTGGTGGTAATTTCATATCAAAAATATTACAAGAACTTTGAAAAAACTGAACAAAAACTTTCAACACATCCTTGTAGATCAGTTAAATGTTTTCTATTGATTTATATTAGTTGTCCGTCTATATGTAGGTAAACTATTAGAAATAAAAACTCTGAGTAAACTTTACCAAGTGGAAACTACATAATACAGGAGCAGCCTTGGTCTAAGGGTTAGAGCGATTGGCGTAGCAAACCTGCGAATATGGGTCCGAACCCCATTAAAGGCAATTGGTGATGTTAGGAAGAGCACCCAGTCATAATTGCTCCTGTGCCTCACCTGAATAAGTCTTTAGCCCCATTTAACAAAAAACCCTTTACATAACAGGTTTCTCACAAGGATGGTGACTATAAACTTGCGTGAGGTTTTTATGTAATACTTTTCAGCTATAAAACAGACTGCTGGTTAGAGATAACTATAATGAGGTCATAGTATGAGTTAGATGCATTAATTAGTGCTTAAAACAATTCAGGAAATAGAAAAAAATAATTTGAAAAACATATCATTTTTTAAAATTTTGCTTTTTACTTTTTAATGCGTTAATTATTAATTTTTTCTCTTAAAAATAAAAAATAATAGAATTGAATTTTATCTTAACAAAATTTTAGTTTTTCACTGTGACACTGTGTGTAGAGAACAGCTAGGGAGTCATAGAGAACAGCTAGGGAGTCACAGAGAACAGCAAGGGAGTCATAGAGAACAGCTAGGGAGTCATAGAGAACAGCTAGTGAGTCATGAAGAACAGCTAGGGAGTCACAGAGAACAGCTAGGGAGTCATGAAGAACAGCCAGGGAATCACAGAGAACAGCTAGGTAGTCATGAAGAACAGTTAGGGAGTCATAGAGAACAGCTAGTGAGTCATGAAGAACAGCTAGGGAGTCATAGAGAACAGCTAGGGAATCATGAAGAACAGCCAGGGAGTCACAGAGAACAGCAAGGGAGTCATAGAGAACAGCTAGGGAGTCACAGAGAACAGCTAGGGAGTCACAAAGAACAGCTAGGGAGTCACAGGGAACAGCTAGGGAGTCATAGAGAACAGCTAGTGATTATACAGGTAGAAGCAGACCTTTAGAACGATCCAGAATATTGACTCCAATCCAGTACTCAGATTCCATAACTTGTCCAAATTGGTTTCTAAAAATAACGAGGCATAAAATACTCATTTTTCAGTTTACATATCATCTATGATTCCCATTCTAAAACCAACTACATATATATAAAATAACAAATAAAGAGGTATATACAAAAAACTATAGCTAGAGCCTAAGTTGAGATTTCAAAGGATTTGAAGTTTCATATGATGAGAAATAGGCTCTGAACAAGTTCAGGTTAATAAAATCTTTAGTCTATAGAGTGCTTCTGATAAATAGATAGCACAAATATACAACTGCATAAACATGGTTATTATTTGTAGCATACAGACTTATTTTCTAGAATAATTAAATATCGCAGAAAAAGCTCGCTAAACCCGACCAACGAAACTAAAACTCACGTGAAAATTTTTCTTATATCATCTCCTGCTGCAAACTTGGCATGGATGCTGGCAAGGTCACCCCCGAGAGCTCTACAGTGATCTCTAGCCTCATACCACGACTTCTTCTCCGGTCGGCGCCAACTTTGAAATGCCTAGAAGAAAATTGTATGTACTATTGTGTGTGCTTAGAAAATTGCTACACTCTTTTTAATAGCTGGAGTGTCTACACTAAGCTAAGAATTGCACAAAGTATATAGCGAAAGCACTGAAGCCAATATAACCAGTACAATTTTTGCAATGAATACAATATAACCTTAAAATACAGAAAAATTATCACTTTTGCAAAAATTATCTTCAAAATTACTGTTAATCAACTTAAGTTGATGGCCAAGATTTAATGATAAACTCTTATGAAGTCCTGTTTACATAATATAATCAGTAGCTAACCGATACATAGTAATACTACATGCTGATAAGCCCCACACATACCAACTTATTTCATAAACTATGAATATTTTATACAGCATAGCTGATTGGCTGACTGTTATATTTAGTAAATGTTTCAAGATTCACCTCAGTTAGTGATTAGCATTGACTTTACCAAGAACAACACTACGATCCAAATAAAAATATACAGCATTTTGTCTCTACCCACCTTATAACATTTGTCGCCAACTAGATTCCACTTGTCAGGGCAGTCTGTCTGTTTGACCTTCGGCTCAGGTACATAATCTATCCTGTAGGACTTGCAGAGAAACGGCATTCGAGTTGTACAGTCATCATCATACAGCTCGCCGGTACTGGCTTTGATATAAGTACAGCTGTCATGTTCATTACCTGTAAGACACACACAAACACCTGTCAGCATCTGCTAGCCAGTGAGCTCTTCTGTTATCATTTATTGTTATATATGCTCTTTGATTATTACCTACTATTAGTTATGATCTTTGGTTATCATCTACGAAGCATTATGATCTTTTAACATTATTTAATAATACTGGTAACTATTTATTAATATGCATATTTTATGGTTAACATTTTTTAATATACATATATGTGCTTTTTAGTTCTGATTTATTAACCTTTGTGATCTTTGAGCATAATTTAATATGTATACTCATTAGTTATCCTTTATTAATATATGTAATAGTTGGTTATCATTTACTAACCTGTATGCTCTTTGTTCCAAGGAGGTAAATATTGTGATGGGTATACAGGTTTACCCTCTGTAAGATGTGTGCCATTTTCATTCTTGTAGTTCAACCAGAAGGTCAGGGAATGTCCCGCCCCTTTGTAAATGTCAAGGACATATGCTGCTTCCTCCCTAAGTATATACAGCAGTTTATTAACCCTACATGACTAGCAAATGACAGCCGAGAATTAGAGGTTTAATACTTTAGAGAATATTATATAGAAAACAATATATATTTGTATAATAAATTATATTTAATACACTCTCTAAACAGTATATAATATAATTTTATCATGTTCTATCACAAATTAGAAAACTTTCCAGACTTCAATAATACTGCTAAGGCAAGACACACAATAAATTAACAGAAACATAACTGCAGCGAGGTTTACGGTTTATCAAGTGACATTTGATAAACATGCTTCTCGTGAAAACAATTTAGAATTACGAAATGAGCTTTGATGAGGCTTGTCTACTCGCTCAAAGTAAAAGATTTTCTCATTCTAAAGTACATCATAGTAGTTCTCAGGTTTCAAAGCACTTACGTTGAATCTATCCAAGCGAGTCTCATATTATTTATCTCGCAGGATCTCTTGGCAGTTTCCCAGTTGAAATGGGAGAAAGCAGTCAAGTAACAGCTGGAGTCAGTCATCCGGTTCTACCAATCAAATCAGACACTAGAGAAGCACTCAAATAGAAAATTAAATACATCAACATAAAAAATAACATGTAAGAAATAAGTGAATAATAATTCAATTTCAGTTTGACTTAATACATAAGAAACAGCAATATTTATAGCAGAGTGGACAGCAACGTGTCATTTGATAACAAATTGAAATTATGAATTGTCCACCTTAAATGCTTTATTTACAAGTGCTTCAAAAATGTTAAAACAGATTTGAATGTTTATTTTATTGCAACCTATGGTTATTTTTCAGATATCAGTAGATTTACAGTAGAATAGTCCCGGATAAAGTAATGAAAAAACTAAGACAAAAATTGATTCTTTCTTTTATAAAATTGACAGAGAGATTTTAATTTCAACATCACAACACTAAAACAATAGGTTATATATACACTGATAAATTTCAATACCACTGCCATATTTACTCTATCTTTGATTTAGCATTGTTATTAGAACAGTTTAAGATTTGAAAGTAAGAAACATGCCGAGAGGGTTGCAGGAAATGTCGAGTATCATACTTACAGCCATTGAGGGGCACACTTTAGACATGTCGACATCTTTAGGTTTACCCAGAACAGGTGAAGTCTTGCAGATGAATCCGTCAGCTAGATTATCACACTGCGTTACTTCCCACTGCCCTTTCTGCAATACACAAAGTAAAGTCATTCACTTTCAATTAGAAATTCAATAATTAGATTCAGCAAACAACTGTAGCTCAATATTTTTTTTGAAATACAAAACAGAAATTAGAATAATCCATTTGTATACATAATTAAATTAAAATTAAACTAAATTAAATTTCATTCATGATTATTGCTCATAAATAATTGTAATATGAACTGTAAAATATTTGCTCCCACTGGGGTTCGAACCACAGACCTCCGGTCTTGCAAGCTGGCACACTAACCATCACACCACATGGGCCACTATGTAGACTCAACACTACATCAACATTAGACAAAACCCCAAGTCATGACACAAAACCACATGTTACTGTAACATTATATTTACCAGTGATGTCATAACAACACAGTTGGTTATGCCATAGACGTCTGCAGGTTGATGCTCTGCCCAGTCTACGAAGGTAACCGGTGTCCCGTCCTGCCACTTAAACTCCCCGTCATTATCTCTGTCCTCCAGCCCTATCCACCATCTTGGAATTGCTGAATATCCTTCAATGAGATAGTTTACAGCTAATTTATTTGAAAGTAGAGCCACTATCATAATGGCTAGTGATTTCTTTCTGGTGTTACTTAATCGTAAAACACCACTACGAATCAGAA
The DNA here is from genome assembly GCA_964035545.1 of Bugula neritina. NCBI lineage: Eukaryota > Metazoa > Bryozoa > Gymnolaemata > Cheilostomatida > Bugulidae > Bugula > Bugula neritina. The sequence continues at coordinate 4,499,572 of OZ037769.1, forward strand.
TAAGTGTGGACAACTCCTAACTGTTGGAGCTTCAAATAAATCTAATTGATTTACATAAATTACTTCAGCTGTTGGTTGATGGCTGAAAAATAATGTTTTAAAGTGGAAAATTTTTACAATAATAAACGAGATTTCCATAATTTTTATCTCAACAGTAACAGCTAGTTGGTAATTCTTAAAAGAAATATTTTATTTAATAAATTATAATAGCAACTGATTAAGTCTACACAAAACAGTTATACTAAGTTGCCCATACAATTACACAGACAACTATTCTTATCAGCTGGTCACACTCTAAATTATGACTCACCTTTCATTACCCAACCTCTCTGCATTTCATTGATGTCTTCAAGTCTGCTGCTTACGCTAGCAAGAAAAGCATTGTCCTCTCTGCATTTATCAGTAGCACCTTTCTGAGTGACGGACTCATTGTAAAACTTGTAGCAGTTTGACCCAATCAGATCGTAACCATCTAAACAGATTTTCTTCATTCCTACATCAGAGTGAAGAGACGGAGTAACCCACCAATCAGATAACAAGTAGAGAAGCAGACGACAACTGATAAGAAGGGTTAAATAACTACATACCGGGTGGTAAAGTTGTAGTAGGAGGAGCTGTCTTTGGAGTAGTCGTCAACTGGTTGTCAACTGGAAGAACAGAAATTGACAGAATTTACTAGAAAGCTGATCAATTAATAAGTTGAGTAAAAAACCTGCCTAATTATTACATAACATAAGCATAAGCAGCCGTGGTCTAGTGGTTAGAGCACGTGGCTTATTAAACACAAAGTCATGGGTTCGAATCCCAGTTAAGGCCATTGGTGATGTTAGAAAGAGCATCCAATCATAGTTGCTCCTGTGCCCAATCTGAATAAGTCCTTAGCCTGCATTAAAAACCTTTTCAATCAGGTTTTCTCGAAAGGATAGCGACTATAAACTTGAGTGAGTTTTTTTTATAATAGACTGTGTTTTATAAACAAACTTGACAAAGTAAGAAGGGTGGCATGCAGCGTGTACCTTGTTCATTACTAATCTGAAAGTTTATAAGCACAGCTTCTCAAGTGTTTGATGCATACAAAACTTAACTCAACTCTTAGCATTAAAAAGAGAAAGCTAGATCCGGCCCTGCTTGCCTTCTGCAGAAACTTACCAGACGGTTTCTTACAGATATACGGCTTCTTTACATCACACTCGTCTGTTATCCACGTCTTGCTCTCTAATCTCATGGCCATACATCTGTTCAGCTTAGTTGAGTGTCTAGTGAGACCATCCCAGTTCATGTAACTGAACGGGGTGCCGTCTAACCACGCCCATGCTGAGGAGGAAGTCTTGTCACTACCTCCAATCCAAAGAGCCAGGCCCGCCAAACGGTGCGGCACGTATTCTATACGAACCAACAAGCACAAAATATAGCCTTAAATAACAAACCAACAAATTCGGAAAATATAGCAAAAGCCTGAACTAACCGAAAACTGTAATTTTATTCACAAAACTCTTAGCAGTCAAGATACACTGTCTAGTTTAGATAAATCTCCATAATATCATGTTATGAAAAACAAGTAATAACATTCGCTATCAAATGGTGTGTTGGCATTATTTGCGAAACTGGAAAACTTACTTTGCACAGTAGTCTGTTCATAAGGGGAGGCAATGCTAACCAAATTACCACCCTTCCTTCTACAATCATCTTGGGCTTCAGACCACACTCTATGTTCCTCGTTCAGCTCATAGCAAAACCCATCAACACATTCCGGAACCAAGGCTAACAACACAGTGTCAGTCAAAAATTAAACTATTATATACATTTGGTTTTGTAATTGCGTCATGTTATTTACATGCATACAGCAGAGTGCATTTATTTAATAAAATATAAGCTTCTCTATGACTACATGATACCAATATTCTCTTTAAAATAAATAGCATTTACTTTTACACATTAGGTCAGATATTTTTGCAACTGTCAATCAAAAATTGTGAAATAAATACATGATAAAGAGTGATGTGTCACTTTTCTATATTTAATTTGTATCAATAACACTATATTCTGCATTGGAATAAGCAATAGAAACATTAGATATGCTTACGTCGTGAAGGAGGGGTGGTTTTTCTAACAGTTCCCAGTTTTTCACAGATATAACCAAATTTAGAATCACACACTCCCGCACTCCATTGGCCCTTGTTTCTCCCGGGAGTACCCATCATAAACGCACAGTTTCTACCTGCAAGACGTCATACTTTGTTTAAAAACAGCCATTGCAACACCAAGTTGGCGTTAACTTTAGAATACATACTTATAAGACATAAAACAGTAACTGAAACCTAGCAGTGCATTTTATGAAACTTATTAATATAAGTAAGAATTTCAGGTGAAATTTATATTCGAATTACCCTCAATATTTAGTTATAAACCATAATAGCATATAATCTAATATCCACTAAAAGAGACGCAGATAATTAAAGCAGTTGATGAAATATTATTCTCTCCATTAGCACAATCTTAAATGGACTATGATTATTACTAGTGTTATATGTTCAACTGTAGCTCTAAAGTCTAATCAGTACACTCAATGTTAGCACTACAATCACAGCGGGCATCAAAATGGAGAAAAGTTATAAAAACAGTTTCAATCTTCCATTGCTCACTTTGATGGGCATGATGTGTGGAGCTCCGCATGAAGTTTCTATAATCTACAGGTTCTCCCAAATCCTCCCATCTCCATACTGAACTGTGGCCGGAACTACGAAGGCCAATCCAATAGATTACACTGGTGTGGGCTGAAAATACATGATACTATATATTATGCTCTGACGTATTCTACAATTATTTACTATATTATACATACTACATTGTTATTTAATGCGTACTAATAAACAGGCTGTAAATTATTGGCTTTGTGGGACACTTAAAAAAATCATTTATTATTAGTTATCCGGTAATTAGGTAGAATATATAGTTTGTGAAATGTAGTATATAAAACATAAGACCTTTATCTGGCACCAATATCATTAGCCTCCAAAAGTATTATGAATGAACCAATAAAACTATTTTGCAAAAAGGATGCCAGTTTTGAGCTTGCAAAATATTAGGATCTAAAATTATAACTTCTCAAAATTAAATGTTTGCAAAACTCATTAATTGCTTTAAAACTATTCTATTGCAAATTAATTTTTTGAAAGTATTTGAGTAAATACTGAAAATATTTTAGCATCAATTTAACTGCTTACATAGTATGTAAGCAGTTAAATTGATGCTAAAATTCTTGTATTGAATATATTATATTTAATACAACAAACATCAATGCCAAAATAATTCCTCATTTGTCGAAAATGAGAGAGTTAATGCTGCATGAGCAAAAATTCATTGCATTTCTATATCAACCAGCAAGTTTAAGAATACCGTTGAGAAAGGCTTGCTCCTGGCTGTCTGAAATGGACACAAGCTTAGCTCCATCGTCCCGGCACGCTTTCTGTGCATCAGACCAACTCTTCTCATTGTCGGAGACCATCTTGTAACAATGCCCCTTGTACTGGAAGTGGTCATACTCACAGAACGTGTCCACTGAAAATACTTGCTCAGTAATCACACAGATAAGTCGAAATGATAATTTTTCTGGCCTCTGTTAGCGATTACTGAATATCAAAGTGAGCCACTTCCTGTTATATAACTTTCTCAGTTTCTCGCCCTTTCTCATTGTATTAAATTTAGTCTTTATATGGGAATATAATTATTTAAGCAAGATGTCTTTATTAAACATTATATCACATGCAAATGTGTAGCAAACATGCTTATCAAAAACATTCTTTCAATCCTGCAGCAACTAAAGCTATTGTCAGGTGATACGTCTGCAGATAACACTCTCACCTGGAGGATGTTTATACTCAATAGTTGAGTCATCTGCTGCAGATTCGCACAAGAAAGAATATCTGTGGCCGCAGTTATCAGAGACGGTCATGTTACCATCTCCGTCTGTAAACATAAACACATCGCCATGACAACCAGCAAGACTAGTGTATTGTAATGAATATAAACTATTATACCTTCTATCTTGTGACTTGAATTTAAGCCTAAATGATATAATCATTCATATCCCACCATTCACATCAAGCAATAAAGGTTAAAGGTGTCCAAGCTTACCAAATAGAATTATTTAACAAGATATAAAGATTGGATTGTTAAGCTTCCAGCTATGTTGCCATTTTATATGCAAATACATACACTGTGTTTCCATCACTCACATTATGCGAATGAATTTTTTTCATTCAGTGTTTGGAAACAGTTGCATCAAATGAAACGACAACTCTAAGTGCATGCAAACCGCAACCACAAATTCATCCATATGAGCATCCATTCACATAATGCACAGTCATGGAAACGTAGTAATAAAAGATAACAAAAAAATTAATACTTTATTAAAGAGTCTCTGACGCAATTCATTTTCACAATATTAAAACATTTATCGGCAGACTTTTTGAAGGCTTCATGCTCCAAAAATAATATTCTATAATAGATTTTGCACTCATACTAATGATGCTAGCGTTTGGCTCTAGCGTCTGTAATAATGTAAAACTAATATGGATTACTGTTGCCTTTATACAACAGGATGACAAAAACTAAAGTTCTAAGACTTGTTCTAGAACAACAGCTAGCGGTGAATAGAAAACAATATAATACAAGAATAAAAACCAGAATATATGTATGATACTGAGCAAACATCGAACAATATTTGGAATTCCAGAAGAATGTAATACGAAAGGTTTGAGTAAGGAGTGGAGGCTGTTTACTGACCTGTATAGACAATTCCACATAACTCGTTGCTAGTATCAATATGCTCAGGTATAACAAAGATGGAGGGGTTCACGTGACCCCCGGAGATCCACCTGTAAGATCTGAAGCCACCTGTAGAACAAAAAAAACAATTTCAGTGCCTCTCAATAAAATCAAAATGTAAAAAAATTATTTATTTATTTTTGATTGCAAAATAAAATTTTAAATACTCTAAGGCCTAAGGCCTAAGCTATTACAAATTTTATATTCAATAGCTTACAATGCAAAAGCACATAATTATTGTCACAAAAACTACTCTAAAAACTAATAAAGTGCCTAAAGTCTCAACTTCTCAGTTTTGTATGAAAGCCTTAGTTATGGCAACGTTATAAACAAATTTAGCAAATCAGGTTAAGGTTAGAGTTATCTATTCACCAAACATACTTTATGACATGGAAATTTCTTAAATAATTACTTTCTATGAACATAAATGAAACAGTCAACTTAGCTTATAATAAAACACTTTCTCACCAGAGAAACCCAACCAAATGCCGTCGACATCTTTATTGTACAGATGGTTGGAGCTCCTAAGTAGCCCTTCCTCCATCTTGTTGCTAATTTCCAGTAGGGACATGTTTTGAGCCTCACAGTATTCCTTAGCCCCGTCCCACGACCTTCTGTTCTGCACGTTGAATTCATAGCATCGGCCATTGAATGATATTAGCCCAGGTCTGCACACCCCTGCATACAACATAATGAGTCATTACATACAAAACTATGAGTCATATCAGATACAACACAATGAGTCATTACATACAAAACTATGAGTCATATTACATACAAAACAATGAGTCATATTAGATATAATGAAGCTATAAGTTAAGCATAATATAAAGTAGTTGGGTTTAGTAAACTCTACCAACATGGTCTAAAAAAAAACATTTTAAATAATTTAAACTTTTAAATCATACTAAGTACAGTGGCCATATTTAAAATTGCGTCAGTATTTAGGCTTTCAAACAGCAAATCTCTTGACAAATTTATTTTCTCTTTAAAGTGAGTATTAAAAGAATAGTAGGAAAACTCTCCAGTATCAAATTAACAGCTAACAGAACACGCAGACAAGAGTAGAAAATAGAGAAATAAGGAGTTGTTTTACCTTGAGCCTTTTGGCAGACAAAACTTTTATCTTCATAACATCCATCAACATGCCACCCCTCTTCATTTACTTTAGAATTGTCCATAAACACACAGCCACGATTAAACCTGGTATCAAAAGTATCACAATATTGTATAATGTTGGTAAAGATCTGAGCAATATATTAACTTACTAAAAACTACATCTGTTAAAACTGCAACTCTTGAAAGGTCCATACTGCAAAAATGGAATCACTCACTCGCTCACTCGCTCACTCACTCATTCGCTCACTCAATCACTCACTCACCCACCCACCCACCCTTTCACTTACTCACTCACTCACTCACTCACTCACTCACTCACTCACCCACTCACTCACTAACCCACCCACTCACTCACTCACTCACTCACTCACTCACTCACTCACTCACTCACTCACCCACTCACTCACTAACCCACCCACTTTGAATTTTATGCCAGACTAATCATATGTAATGACATAATAAATTATAATGTAATAAAATCATCCATATATAATAGTAAACAAATTAGCCTCTAATAGCATTTATTAAAATAAGTTAAAAAAATAACTAAATATACAAAAACATAAAATAGCATAAGATCTTGAAGAATGCTCACACAGTGAAGTCTGGCTGTTGAGATGCCCAGTAAGTAGGTTGTTTATCATGATCCAGCGTGGTGCCATCAGTCCATAAGCTAGAGGTGTGAGAACCAGTCTATAACACAAGAAATAGTCTTAATATATACATAAATACAAACCAATGATGTTCTAGTCTTTATATATAATTATACAACTTTCAATATCTTTCACCTGACCGTTTTAATGAGTTGTACTAAAATGGACAATTTGAAGAGATATTTAATTTTGTAGCAAAAAACGTCAAAATTTTCATAAATAAACCACTATTCTCACAAAAACGCATAAATATAAAATTAAAGAAAATATATATAATTATAAGACAATGACGCGTCTATCCTATTTTTTTTAAAAAAAACCAATAATTGCTGAAATAAACTACAAGCTGGTATGTTTATTTTTTAATGGCTTCAGTCACCAAAACAAACAGAACCAATCAATGCTTTACCTTGTTGATCTGTAGACCAATCCAGAACTTATCAAACTTGTCAGCTGAGACAGTGAGGAGAGAGAATTGATCATCATGTGAGTGGACTGTTGCCAGCTGACTATCTTCTGTGAACTCACAGTATTCCCTGTGGAATATATTATATTATAGAATATCTTCAGTGGGCAGACAACTCTCAGGTTATTCCTATAGAAGTTTTTTTTTGCGATAGAAGCAGAATCGAATTAGCTAAATCCTTGAACTGTATTAAATAAATATTATCTATGTTACATATGTTGAAACTAGAAAAAGTTTTTAAACCATATTAAGCTAATTTCATTACATGCAAACATTCCAGAAGTCCAAACTTATATAACAAATAAACATGCTCCATTTTTCATGTTCAACTGTTTTTATTTGTTAATGGTAACCATAGTAACTTGCCTGCTAACAATAGCCTTAATATGACAGGATGTTGTCTTTGAAGAGATAATTATCAATTGAATATTTCAAAAACTACAACATCTAAAAAATTTCAATAATCTTATTTAATCAATGAAGAGTAGCAAAACACTCACTTAGCTTCATACCACGACATCTTGCGGTCAGAAAAAGATTTCCAGCAAGTATTTCTCACTTCAAACCAGCCATCGCCATAGTCACAATGTGAGGGTGAGACTTAAGAACAAAATACACAACAAATCACAAGGTAATTACAAAATTTATTCAACACACTGAGCAAGAAATGGTAGATTTGAGCAGCTTGAGTATAAAAAAAAATCAATTTTCACGCCATGGCTATTGCTTGAAAATGAAAACTGTCTAATCACAAATTGTTTGCAAACAGCTGGACTTTTTCTAACATAATTATTATAATAGAAGAAATACAAAGACCTTAGTTTTTGTATTACTATAAAAGGCATTTCATAATTAAACATCTTTTAAACACAGTGACTGCATTGTAACAGCATTACATTAAAAAAGAATTAATCATCGAAAATAGAAGATCTATTAAAAAAAAATACACTCAAACGCAGGATAGGTTTGGATCAAAGCTAATTTTCCATCTAGCAAAGTTTACAAGGAAGATAACTCTGTAAGTAGGCAAACACTTACTAGAAATGTTAGTCCGTTTACAAATGTAGGGCTTCTTGACGTGACAACCCTGTTCACTAAGACCTCTAACAATACTTTCTTTCTTCTGAAGAGGAATAAAGTCTAGAATAGTAGAGATCAGGGCACATCTGTTGCATGTTTTGTGCCTACAATCCACTTCACTATGATCTTTGGGATAGCCGTCCACCCATTTCCTGTGAGTCATTCATTGATTCGAAATTAGATAATAAATATGGAAACTGCTTCAACTCAATAAGCTGATAAAACATAATCATAAAATATGCGCATACGAAAACATTGAATGCCATTTAAAACTAAATATTAAACTACAGATGTAGTCCAGTTGTTGCATTGACACAATATTTGTTAAACTAACAGAGTTGTCTCCTTATTTAAGGGTGAATTGTTGGAACTCCACACCCAGCTGTTGGGTTTAGACACGTCTGTTAGTCCAGTCCACCACTCTTGTTGTATCAGTTCATTTATCGTAATGTCATTCATTTGGTAAGAGAGCCAATCCTGCAATCAACCAATCAAAACCAAGTGTACGACTACAGATAAATGTTCGGAGAAAAATCTTGATTTTTATAACAGAAATACTAAACACTAAATATTCAACACTAAACCGTTAGGTAACTAACACACTACCAGTCCGTTGCTGTGAAGCAATAATAAAAAACTGTATGCAAGCTATAAAAATACTGGAAATCTACCTTCAAACATTCAGTATTTGTTTTACTAAGCTATAAAATGGTTTACTTCATAATTCACAAAATCAATAAAAATTCACATACATTACAGTTTGCTCCATAAAAATAAGGCAAAATTATCCAAAAAAACCTCACACAAAACCAGTTGAAAATTAGAATAATGTTATTGCCAAAATGTGTAAATCTACAAAATAAAAACTTAATAACCAGTTTCATATTAGAGTTTACAAAGAGTGAATGATTCTGAAATATTTTAATAACAACAACATACAGCATATAATAGCTTCTATAAACTCACCAATTCTTCCTGAGATTCTATGTAGAGGAGATCTGACTGCGTCTGCTTACAGAAGGAGTTGGCATGATGCCAGCTTTTAGCGGGACTATTTCTGGCAGATATATAGTAGCAGTTGTCATTCCATGACCGCCATCCAGGTGGACAAACGTAACATTCGGCTGAAGTCAAAAATAAAATATAATAAAGATAGATAGGAATTATATATATAGGTTGTATTTGGCGTGTAAAAGAGGTAAATTTGTAATGTTTTGTGTATACTGTCAATTAGATTTCTTAAGATAAGCAATTGAAATGTTTCCATTACCAAAAAGTAAACAAGCAATGGTGGAGTTTTGAACCTTTAAAGTATCAACGTTCTTGGTGAAGTTTCATCCACTACTTCAACAGGCCAAATATGCATAGCTTAGTTTTAAAAGATTCTGCCAGAGAAATTAAAAAATAACTGACACATGTTTTAACAGCTCTATGATAGTTGGCTACACAAGAAAAAAAAGTAAATATATCATCTTCATTCGGCTACAAAATATTTTAGGATCTTTAAAGCTGTAGGCTAAGTTTATTTAAATACAGCCTTACACAATGACTTCTTACAAAATAAATAAGCACATCTATAAAAACTTACCAGTTAGAAGTATAGCCAACAGTGGCAATAAATATTTACCACGCAGCCACATGACTTGTAGCTGAGGATTTCAAACACAAATGTACATCTAGAACGCCTGATGGCATATAAGCATATATGAAGTAATAAACACATTTTATATGCGAGTAAAACAATGTAACCAGGTGATATCATGTCTACAGTTACTCTTATTCTCATGTGCCTTGCTATCTCAAACAATGGCTCTCTTAGTAGACAATCGACAATGTTACAAACCTACTGATAAGGTTAAACTATTACATACCATGTCATTTAAAAATAAACACTACATACAATTAAGGTTACTGTAATATCTGTTAACTATATGAATAGATATAATTACTTGTGATAAAGAGCATTTAACTTATTGGGTAAGGGTGTCTTTTACTGCCTTATCAGCATATTTCGACACACAGAAAAATTACTGTTGGTCACTATTGTTATGAATGCAGATAGCTCTGTATAAACACACATAATGGTGTATACTATTTACTTGGTAAGGAAAGTCTATTATTTAAACATTTTCTCCCACTTGGCTATTTTTCATCATGAAAAAATTTGGTATTTACAAATTTCAGATAAATAGCAGCCTAAATTCATTCATAATCTCTATTCCCTGAATGGATTAAGAAGCTGAATCTAATATTTGAATAAACGGAAGTATAGAAAATGTCTTCAAATGTATTACATAAGCATCATTTAACTGTACACAATGATGCAGCTTTATTCTCTTACAACATGATATGTTGACAAAAATTATCATTTTAATAACAGAACAAAAGAGATGAAAATTACCAAACATTGTTGCAATGTTCTCTAAAGATATGCTAAAATGACAAATAGAACAAATGGCTGAGATCAAATCAGAAGAAGTTAAACTATAAAATGAGCTTTGATCATATTTGGCCAATTATTAATAATTCAATATAATACTTCTAGTTATAATATTCAGCAAAACTCTTGGCATTCGTTGTATGTATATATAATACATATATGCAGTATATATATATATACTGTATATATCCAGTTCGATAGAAAGATCAGGTATGTTTATAACAGAAAGAAAAGAAAACTAAACCCAACCAAATCACACAGGAAAGTGGAAGTCAACAAAATGTATATAAATAAATCAATATATTTTAGTCTAAGATTCTAAACTCACTAATGGGGAGTTATAACTCCTCCCGCACAGTTTCAGGTTTATAAAGTTTTCTCTTAGCCATTCTAAATTCTTTGTGTTTCATTACGTGATCAGCTGCCAGTTTGACAATTCGTAGAAACTCGCCAACATCAAAATTGTAATTGGTGAATTTTTCATGAGCACCGAGTGTAGGGTGATGACCCTAAACAAGCATCAGAAAAATTTATTTGAATGACAAAATAAAAATTTAAAAGCCTGGCCTCATGCTAGTGAGAATCACACGAAACTCGTGTGACGATTTTTGTGAGTTATACTCCAGTTATGACATGTCACACACTCGTCGAACGAAACACATAATAAATAGTCCGTGAATGAGTCTTGCACGAGATACAAACAGCAGAAAATTGCCAAACAGAGAAACGTGGTAAAAATGAAATAATAACTGTTGCTAAAATTCTATTGACCAATCAAATGGTGTTTATTGTTAATTGCGATTTTCCGCTAGTTGCGATTTTTTGTCTATCATCTTCGTTGGGTGCACCTAACGAAAATGATTTCGCTTGAATTCCCTCAAATTTGATCGTATGTTTGTGTTTTCGTGTCAAATAGACGATTTCGTGTGATTTTCACGAGCGTGGGGCCAGGCCTTTAGTTGGTTGCCTTAAAAGTACTTTATTTACTAGTTGAATTTAGCCTAGTAAGCAACTGGATATCATAATAACGTAATGTCCTTATTAATATAGTTGGTGTGAAACTAAGGCAAATGATAGTAGATAGAGCAAGTAACAATACCGTCAAGTAATGATAATTAATTCTATGGTAAAGATAACCAACATGACTAACTATGAGATAATAACACAGCATGTATTGTAGAAGTAGGAATCATAAACAGTGAATAATTGAACTTTGATTCTTATATACACTGTTGTAGGTTTGACTTCAGCACTATGAAAGTAAATTCCCTGAATATCTAGTAAATATCTAGAAAATACAGCTCAGGTATTAAAATGTGTTGTAGTCTGACATGCATGTTGTTGTATGTCTTCTCTAGTGACAGTGCAGCATTGCCTAGCTTTATGAGTTACAAGAATTTAAACTTGTGGTTAAAACAAGCATGAAACCCTATGTGTTGCTTACCGCAAACAACTGGATGCATAAACAAGAGTAAATTATTTTACAAAAACTTAATTCAGAAATTAAACAAAAACATCCAACATTTCTAAGGTGAGTAAATTTGATAGAACAGAATATTCGAATTTCTAAACACTCTCAGATTCATAAAATGACGAATTGCGATATAATCCATGTTTAATTAAGTAAATATAATTGGTGAACATTTAGGCAATTAGGCCTACAAACTGCTAAACTGCATTGCCATAGCATAGGTTCTATACATAGACTAAGGGTTTATAAGAAAGGGAGGACTACAATAAATATTAAACAAAGTATCATAGCGGATGAAACACATAGCCACCCACCTCATCTTCTGGATACAGTTTTTTCATGTTAGTCCAAGTGAAATACTTGACACCCCTGAGTCTCGCAAGAGTAGAGTAGCAGTTGCGGTCTTCACAATGATATCTGCAGTGTAAAGTAGCCCATCACAATTATATATTCAGTGTAAATCAACAGCTCCTAATTTACACCCTTGAAAACAGCAAAAAATTTACAAAAAAAGATTATGATAAAAATGAAAATTAATTTCAAAAGAACACGCTGAATGTACTATTATCAACATATAATTTGTGTATACGTATACTAAACTTGTGTACTCATTTATTACATATTACTTATTTATCACTTACTTACTTACTCATTTATTATAATTACTTAACTCACTTTTTACTTACTTACTTTCTCATTGTTACTTATTATTCAACTCATTTCTTACGACCATTTGTACCATCAGTGAGAGTAACTTACAAGCTCAAAAACTAAATCACTAAACAACAGAAGTGCAGTGAAAGAAGCAAGTAGATTTGCATTGATCTCAACACATTCCATTGCATTGTGCCTAAAACTAAAACAGTTTTGTTTCAAAACCCGTGCTTAGAATTTCTACATTATTTTTAGCATAACACTTAAATATTGTATAGATTGCATAGACAACTAAATAATAAAAATATGTTGCATATTTTTTAAAAGAAATTTGAAGCCCAAAGAAGCTTGGCTCCCTACAGCATACATAAAACTAATTCTAAAGATGGGAACTGATGCTAGCCTTACAGCGAAGTAAAAACTTTAGAACTAAGGAATTGTTTGTTTTCTTAAAAAGTAAACAAAAGGTCACGCTTCAACTGAAAGCAGAAATAAACAGAACTTACAGCTCCATCACGGCAGCCCAATGAGGTAGGAACAGCATGTGGGTAAGTCCCGCTCCGTGCATGCCAATAAATATATCACTATTGTGTGTCGTCTGCAAATAGATTCCATTTATAGCATTTCTTAAAAACTTAACAATTTATAGCAAACTTAGCAAAACACTTTAAAACCTTCTAAAAGGTGCAACTTTACATAATGCATTCAAATACAATTTTAATTGAATACAGTTTGTGTTTAAAAGTGAGTCATATTTATACTAACTTCTATTTGTTGGAGAAAATTTTGGTCTCTCTCCTCAGTGTGTCTAAAATAGAAGACAAATGTTATTATATTCTTGCAAAATTAAAATTGCAATATACATTACCACAACTTTCAATTATTCTCCTAACATTCAAAAGGAGAAAGAGAGAGAGGGGAGAGAGAGGGGGGGAGAAAGGAAAAGAGACTGCGAACTAAAACTGCAATAATGCACATTATGTTATAAGTGTAGTACATAGCAAGAATCGGGTAAAAGGTGAAAGGGTATGTAGTGGAAAATATAGAAGCTAGAGTTAAAATTTGCTAATTCATTAATACATTGAAGTGCACTAACACGTAAAGCATTTTATGCAATACAAATGAGTAGTAAATTAGCACAACTCAAGCTAATAACAATACACTTACGAGGCAAACTTATAGACAGCAATCTTGGCTTCATATCTAGGGTTTCTGTTCAAAGCATCAACCAACTACAAGATTAATAAACAATACATAGGCTGACAGTACATGCCATGCACATGTGAATATGTATAACATATGTATTCAGATAGCTAATGTCTGAATAACATCTCTTATAAGCTAAAATACAGTGAAAAGTATGGAGGTAAAAAGAAACACCTTGCTAAATGAGTTGAGTATGGCATGGCAAGTTAAACTACAACAATAAATGCAGTTGTGTTTACAAACAGCTGTGTAAAAGAAAATTAAGAGAATAAATGGCGTACTGTGCAGTAAAGTATTTTCAACAGAAATCTTGTGTTTTGCTGATGCTATGCATCACAGACATATTTTAACCGGGTTACATACAAAGCAAGTGTTTATCTCAACAATATGCCAAAACAAAAAAAACAAAAAATTGCAATGCAGGGTGCATGTAAACATTCATAATTTTCTCTAAATAAATACTAAAATTTCGTTGACTTTTCATAAGTCATAAATTTTACAAACAATTTATTGTAATTTTATATTTTCTCAGAGCCTCAACACCTAAGCTGTGAAAACAGAGTAGCAAATAGTTGATGAATTGTTAAAGTTATCTCATCACTGAAGCATCTATCCTCTATGTGAAAATCAGGTAAACACTGCGTTTCAAGAAAGTCAATGCATCAAACTTTTGGTTTCATGTTAGACACAATTCCTAGTCAGTATAGAGACACCTACTTCCTGTTCGTTAAGAATGTTCCGGTATTGACTCTGCCGGCTAAGAATCGTAATCCTCACTTTGTCCCTCTACAAAAGTTCACATGCCTTGAGAAGTAGTTAGAGCAAGCAACATGTTCCATAGTGACACGACAACAATGCAATTCACTACACAGTGGAGTACAATGGATTGGGCATCACAAAATGTAATACAGTAACTCTGATGTGGTCAATGGAAGTATGAATGCGTAACCACAGTATTCATACATTTAGAATAATCTGTAAGCGTTATTAAATTTAAGTTGTAAATTGAAATATTAAAAAAATATATCTTGACTATGTTATAATAGGAGACATACTTTAGTAGTTGTGGTGTTGTTATTAGCGGTGACAATGGCAGCAGTAGTAGCAGTAGTAGCAGTAACAGTAGTAGCAGTAACAGTAGTAGCAGTAGTAGCAGTAACAGTAGTAGCAGTAGTAGCAGTAACAGTAGCAGCAGTAGTAGTAATAGCACAATTAGCACACATATACACAAATCTATCTACAGTTAGAACCATTACAGCACACTGTATCAATATAAAACAACACTCACTAGAGGTCCTGCTTGTTGTATCGCCAGTCTATGCATGACGTGTTCATTAAATGCCCGAAAGAGTGACGAACCATAGCAACCATCAATCTAATAACAGTCATAGAAATACACACTTTAGCTGTCTGCCTGCACACGGCCATCTTGGAACATGTAAAATGAAGTAATCCATTGCAGTTGATTAGGAAAAGGACACCTATTGTAACTAATCAGGATTAATTTACGAATTATTCCTGATTAGCTGGTATTTGTCATAGATCACTTTGCCAATAAATCTATGAACAATTTAGTTTTCCTGCAAGCAGATATAACCAGAAAGTTGCAACCAAAGCTATCTTCAACAGGGTGAACGCTGCTTTACACCCCTAAAACTTACCTTTCCCTGCAGAGCATATCACAGGCTAGCAAAATTCTTACCAGTGGCATGTTGTAGAAAAGACCAAGCCTCTGTCTGGGTGGAAGTGCAAATACCACATCTTTAAAACACACCTACAGAAATAAAGCAATAAAGAAATATCTCAATACATTTCTTGTCCACAGATCACCTTCACACATATGAACCATATTTCTAATGCTTGCTGACTAGATTCCACCAGGCACTGTCAGTCATGATTGCTAACATATATGCACAATTTATCAAACAAGAGTATTAGTTCAACTAGCAAGGGTTTCACCTACCTTTTTGCCAACATATGATCCAATAGCTGTAACTGGGTGTTTAGTAAACACTTTCCACATAGCTCCAAATGGATCAGAGAATCCACCACCATTCTACAACCAACGGAATTTCTCTGAGAACTTATCACGACATTTGAAGTACAATTAAAATTTTTCTTGAACCCCAGTAAAGGCCATTGGTGATGTTAGGAAGAGCATCCAGTCATAATTGCTCCTGTGCCACATATGAATAAGTCGTTAGCCCAATTTAACAAAATTTTTCTATCAAGTGTTCTCACAGGGATAGTTACTATAAACTTGCGTGAGTTTATATGAATAAAAAATAACAAAGACATAACAATATAAATCATGAATAACTGGCAGCAGCTAACTGGCAGCAAAAACAGTAGCAACACTCACAGTTTGCCAGGCAATGATATGATTGTCCAATGAGAACGTAGTGCTGTTCAAATGCTGCGTGACGTACAGGTTGATAAAGTCACAGAAATGATGGAACATGTTTACAACTACAATACAAAACACCAGGTGACCCAAATGTTGACAAAAGCTAAATCAGGTAAAGGTTAAAAGATAAAAGGTGATGTGTGTTAGTAGATTATACAAAAGTTCAACATTGAAACGTGAACGGAAATTAGATATCGCTAAGAAAAACATATTTTCTGGTACAATTAGCTAGTTTTATAAATTCTTTGCCAGAATAGAACAGTCCAAAAATTGAATCTCTGTCATAACTCAAAGATTATATACATCTCTCTCACATCTCTGTCATAATTGTAAGTGATATACCTGCGTCATTCTGCAGTATATAAACAGGCTTTGAGAAGACCACATCACACTGGCTATCAGCTTCTCCAGGCAGCTCTGTGAAGTGCTCCATCACCTGGTACCTATACAGAACATACTGTAGAATCAGCACTAGAGGCAGTGTGACAGCATAGATTCTATAGAGGAAATAACTCTTCAAAGGCATTCTTAACCACTCAGCCATGACATATATGCAAAATCCAAAGCTATTAATAATTAAAATGATGACAAAAGATGAACGCACATGTAGCGGTATCTGACGCATTTAATTGTTTTATTTCAGGTCTAAAGGGTCACTATACCCTAAAACTACATTGGCTTTAGCTCGATTGACTAAAGACTAAGAAGAGAAGGTTGAGTGTTGGAAACATCCCCACCTGGCACAAATATAACTATGGTCTAAACTCTAAATAATATATAGTGAACATAACTACTACAATCATGCTACCATTACACTACATTACATATGTATACATAAAAAGAGTATATCATTTTAAATGAAAAGAATATAGTTTACATCAAAAAGCATATTTACATACAAGTATAATATTAATGAAATACAAAAGAGCATATTATATGTGTATAAGAAGTATGTTTTACATACAAAAGACTATATTCCACATAAAAAGTATATTTCATATAAAAAGAGTATACACTTTATTCTACATATAAATAGTATATATTTTAGAAACAAGGAACATAGCTCACCATGATTGGAGAAAATTTCTATGGTCTCTGTTCCATCCTTTTATGACCTTTTTGTTCACTTTACATCTACCACCAATCTGACCAGCTTTAATGAACTCTGTATCATACCTGGTCAGAAATAAAGCAGAATTATCTGATACAAGGTAATACTTTAACACAATACTCAATTTTCTTTTTGCAGCACTTTAAAATAACATGTAAACATAACACTTTAATTGTCAAACTTAGTTTAGAACATGACTTTATAAGTTTCTTTGCTACACACTTTTAAACTTGTACCATCTATAAATCCTACTTCTCAAACTAGACTATTGCAATTTCAGTTATCTCAGAATAAACTTGTACAAATCAGATTAAATTAAAATAAGAAATAAAATAAGAAAATAACACACTCACGGCTTGGATGGGGTTACTTTCTCCA
The DNA here is from genome assembly GCA_964035545.1 of Bugula neritina. Taxonomy (NCBI): domain Eukaryota; kingdom Metazoa; phylum Bryozoa; class Gymnolaemata; order Cheilostomatida; family Bugulidae; genus Bugula; species Bugula neritina. Next base: position 4,517,384 of record OZ037769.1, read on the forward strand.
GATCTAACACTACGTTAGTGCCATGGCAATATCTAGCTTCCGCTTCACACTCCATGTATGACCCATCCTACAAGTTAATTAATAATGTAAACCACAAAGAAAAATTGACTTATATAAGTAATATCTAATACTAAAATGCAACAAAATACCCTGGACCAATGACGTGCCATTTGTAAATTTTAAATCAAAATCCAATTTTTGAAACAATTTTATAATAATGAGAGAGCTGTAACTCACATAACTAAATGACTATAGAAACAAAATATAATGAAAGTGGATTGCTAATTTCAAGCAGACTCTTTCAAGCTTATAAACTCTCTGTTGACTGATTCATTTTAATTATGTTCATGATATTATTGCAAGCTTAATGTAAGCTAATATGAAGTTGTTTTTGAGTCAAAAGCTTACTCAGCTACTCTCCTTAAATTCCTAACCATTATTATGTAAAGCTTTAAATATGACTCCTACATGAATTGTCAAAAATACAAAGAAACTACTTTTACATAATAAATAGATTTTCAAAGCGCATCATAGAACAAAACAAAGCTAATACAATCATGTAAAATATATCACAACATAGCAGGAACAGTCCTTAGAGAGAGCAGAATTCTGCTGATTGGTAGAGCTGTTATTATACTAACACATCATTCTTTTCAACTAGTTTCATACCTCCAAAGACGAAGAACATAAAACATCCATATTCTTGCGCTTCTCACTAACAATTCCAAAGTCACCCGTGTTCCAGAATGTTCTCTTTTGGTCATCAGATGATTTGGCCCTAAACACACACAACAAAAATTTCACTCTAATTGTAATTACAAACCTACTTCCAATTTTTTTACAAAGTGAATGTTAGTATAATAGGTAACCATAATATGATTAAAAGTTGCAATACTGTTGAGTTAAACTATAATAGGCAGCCTTTAAGAATAAACACTATGTAGTGTGTTGTAACTACCATTTAGAGAGATCAGGGCAATTAGCAGATTTATAGAGTTCATTGTCCTCACATGAATCTTCATATCCAAAACAGGAGCTAGATTCTAATGAGTCCTGCAAAACAGAATTTAAAATGAACCCACTGCTTCAACTAAAATGTAATAAATATGTTGCAACCAACTTTTACTGAATATATATCTCCTAGAAAATTAGTGCTAAACACAGATCTGCTCACATCTTTGCCATTTCACATTGCTAACCTTATTTAAGCTGATAATTCAAAACTATCGGCTTAAACAGCAAATTTTTTAAAGTATGTTCTAATTACTTCATATTTTTTAAGTGCCTAGTAAAAGTGGGCAAACAAATAACTTACTGAAATAGCCACTAACTCAATCATTGTGAAAAAATACAATAATCTAACAATAAACCCAGTCACCAACCTTGAAAGGGCATTTTGGATCAGCCGAGCATTCAGTTTTGAGATCAGCATGGCTTTGTAAGTACAAGGGCACGTGTGACTTATGTAGATTTATTTCTGACCAATCTATTGCTGTGACTGATGTTGAAATAATAATTAAAAATAAGGGAACTGATAACAGCATTTCACCTAAAAAAGTAATACTCATTAATAGCAGCATTGTTCAGTAACAAAAACATTTTTAATGAGTTATGAAAAATTCATTCTCAATCAGCCAATGTTCTTTAGAAACACAGCTTTAACTTGAACAAATGAATAACAAAATTTTTCAAAATAAAATTTAACTTTTGTATTCTAGTCTGTGTAGCAATTTACATTTATTTTCAAGCTCAAGGCATAGATGATAGATGTTAACATATTTTGCATTTAATATCCATAAGATTGCAAAAAAGAATAGAGCTAGTTAAATTTATCTACTATTAAATTTAATTTATAACTGTTATTAAATAATTAGTGTTTGTTACATCTAAAAAATAGTATTATTAATACTATACTATTACTAATTACTATAGTAAATGTAATACTAATTCAGTAATACTAATAGTAATTGTCATTCACTCATAGTCATTGTATTTGTAATATGCTTTGCGCCAAATAACTATAATATAAATATATAAGTAGACTCAATAATTATCATAATGATATAAACAATCAAAAACCAGCTATCCAAACAGGACGGAGCAGAGATAGGTGAAGATAATCATAATCATAATGATAATGATAATCATAAACTTTAAAATGAAAAACTATTTACTTTAAGTTTATATAAAATAAAAACTAAATGTAACAAATTGACATTAAACGATTAAACGTTATAAAAAAAATGAACGCAATTATTATAGTCCCTAAAACGAATCAGTTTGCGTTTTAAGCAAAGTTGATTGCATGCAGATTACGACTATCATTATGATTATAATCCTAGTGATAGTCGAGTTAAAATTGAATCGGATTTATCGCAGAAAAGATTACGATTGACTCGTTACATTTATGTGTTGATTTTAACTGCTTTCTATTCGTTTTTTGTGTTGTGAATAGCTAATCATCTACCCTATATAAAAATAAAATAAACAACTAAAGTGGTGGGGTTAAAATTTTCAGGCTCTGTTGATCAAAATATCAATATATTAAACATGTGTGCAACTCGTTTCCGTAAATACACTTTAATAAACACGACGCTTAGTCTATATAACACCCACTTCTGGTTTAAAAAGTCCATTTTCATTATGATCATAGTGATCATGGTGACAAATTAGTGCTGTGATAGTAATTTATAACATATTAAATGCGTTTATGGTTGTAAAACTGCAATTTTAGGAAGTATTATTGGTGCTGAGAAAGAAAAAAATTATTTTAATAATATCAAAAGAATACCTATTTACCTATATTTATAGATTTAATTTAAATTTTATTCTCATTCTGTAAAGTTTAACATACTAAAAGTGAAAGAGTGATACTCACAGTCACTTACTGATAGTGCTACTTATATTGATACTTGAAGTATCAGTAAGTACTAAGTATGTTTCAAGCAAGAGCCCGGTCAGGATCTAAGTTGACTGTTGTTTATGATGCAGAAGGAAAGGAAATAGAGGTGAGTGCGATATAGTGTTAATTGCATTAACAGTGGTATTATTAATTGTATTTAATCGTAATTTTATAATTATAATTATAATAAAAATAGCATACTCAGTGTTATATTTACTTATAGTATTGCTATTAGTACTATTACTATTAAGAGAGTACTAATGCCATTGGATTTGGTGACAATCGCATACTGATGTGGTAACTAATTAATAAATTAATAAATATTATGATGAATAAAGTCCTATAAAGAATCTTGAGAATGCAACACCAACAGTTTAAGTTATCTGTCATTTTTACTTTATTTATGTTAGGCTGAATCAAGAGAAGATGAAGAACAAAATGTCAAGCTTGATGAAACAATTGATCTGCTGCTAGCCGCTGGTTATTTTAGAGCTCGAATTAAAGGATTGTCCGCATTTGATAAGGTGCGATTATCATTAAGTTATTTTTAATAAATAATTAGTCATTACTCAGTAATAAATAATTTTTATTGTGTTAAAACACAATTCATGTCTTATTCAATTTTCTGTCACTGTATGTTTTAGGTTTAGCAAATGATGGGAATTTTAATTTTTAGTTTCAGGTTTAAATTATTTGAACAATTACCATTTTTTTCTTTTAGTAGGCAACTTATTTGTTTAGTATTGTTGAAGGAGAGCTTTGAATTGTCTCAAAACTCATCAGATTTATTTAACCTTTTAACTTAATTTCTAGTGCTGCATTTTTAAATTTATCCTCTCAAAATGCAAGTCAATCTGTCAACAAACCTGGCTGTATTACTTTTAGATTGTTGGTGGTATGACATGGTGTATCACAACCTGCAACGTTGACGTAGAAGTTGATCTCCTTTTTCAAGAGAGCTCGACTATTGGTCAAAAAATGTAAGCTTCATCATTCAGACATACATGTGTATTTATCACAGCAATTTTCATCATATGTTTTGTCATTTTATTTATGCTAAAAGCAACATATTAATTACATAAAATGCAAATATACAAAGTATGTCAGTTATATATTAACCATCTGTCATTTAAGCACTTGGCATTCACCAGTTTCAATGTATTATGCTCAGTCCAATTTTTTCCGTTGCTGCATTGTTTTAATTGTTGAGGTTGCCTCCTCTTTTTTAAACACAGTAATACGGAAATCAATTACGTTTTGTGCATCCAGGCTGCCTATCAATTGGTTTTCGCAGCTCTATCCATTGGTTGGAACTAAGTTCTTATAATAAATTAACTAAAGTCTTGTTATTTTTTGTTACAACAACTTCTTTTAATATTGTGCATAAATACACAATATTACTCTGCTGGCAGTTATGAGTAGTAAGTTGGGTTATTTGATACTGATAGCACTAGCTGTATTGTGTTTCCTACTAGTGATATATTATTTTCATTCTTACGTACTAAATTTTGGCTCACAATCTACTCTTTATTATACATGTTGCTCAGTCCATGTTGTTACATGGATTTATTAGTCGAACTGAGCTTAAGCTGAGCTGATGATGATTTGGTTCAGGCGCACTTAGTTTAGCTTTTGACCTGTTTCAATGTCTTGACTGCAATCGAACTAAGTACTTGTTGATTAAGTATTAGTATTCAAGCGCCATTAACCCAGGCACTACATTGTAAACTTATACAATTTGGTTTTCTTCTAGAGCTCTAGTAGAAAAGATTGTGGCCGTGCTGCCAAGAATGAAATGTCCGTATAGAATAGAACCGCATCAAATTCAGGGAATGGACTTCATCCATATCTACCCAGTTGTTCAGGTAATCATTATGAGAGTGTTTTGCAAGTTTTTATGCTTTCTAGTTTTCTACTCTCGCGAAATTTATTCTGTTGATCAACAAGCATACTTCTAAATGCTGTTGGGTGAAGAAAGTTTTCGATTTTAATTTTTCAGTCATGAAAGAATAACAATTTAAAGCAATCAATAGAAGTTGTGCTTCAAAGGATGAATAACGTGCATATGAAATCCATTACAGAAGTTTTTCATACTTGTGTAGTGGGAGATAACTCTAATGTACGTGTTATTTCTATTTCTGTATGTATTGCTCAGTGGCTTGTGAAAAGAGCTATCGCTACAAGAGAGGAGATGGGAGACTTCAACAGGTTATTTGCTGTGTCTCAGTTCAACAAACACAACAAGCTACCAGAAGATGAGAGATTCCAGGCTAATAAACTAACAAGTATGACAACTCTTCAGAATATTAAGGTAGAGTTCATCAGTTGCTAATTCTAACCTTCTGTATTTGTTAAAAGACCGCTATAGCTCATGTATGTACAAAATATATACAAAATTGCTATTTTTACTAAATTAAAAATTTATGCAAACGGATCACATTACTGAATTATGTTAATTTTACTCAAAAGTTTAAATCTTCTTGTCATTTCAGAGAACTTATGGACCACGTCGTAAGTATAGACGACTCCAACCTTTAAGTGATTCAGATGAAGCGATTCGTGTTCAGTCTACTTTGCTGGAATATGGAAGGTTTGTAGAGATCAAGTTAAGAAATCAACTTTATAATTGATGCACACACTCAGTGCAAATTATCTTTAGTTGTTTTATCTTGTTGGGTGAAAAAGTTGCAGTAGCAGTGTTCATTAGTATTTTGTTGAAAGACAAGTAGTGATTGAATAATTTATTTATTATTCATTTCAATTTGTTAAGCACAGTTGTCATTCAAGGGCTCTAGAATACAGATTCTAAAACACTCACTTTGGGTAGATTTTTATAAATGTGCGAGCTAATTAAGTTAAAATTATTTAGTTTATTTAAAATAGTTTTTAATGTATACAATCACCTAATGAATAAATCTTTTTTTAAAAAGACTGACTGTTGGATATTTAATATCAATATAATAATTATTAATATTAAGAGAATATTTGAGTAGTAGGTAAGTAAATGTTGCCTTCCCATGAGAAAATATCGGTTTTGACATTTAGACTGCATGTTTATATTTTTTGTGTTTGAGTTTGGTTTAAGTTTTTGACTACAGCTCTGTGTGTTTTATAAGTCAAGCATTCTTTGTGCATTTTATCTACAAACAATCTCTAAGATGCACCATGGGCTTTTGTGTCATGTACAATAACCTTGCATGTAATGTGCAATGACTTATTGTGAGATATGTAATGAGCTCTCGTTTGATGTAGCTCAGTTCAATATGTCCTGGGTGTTTAGATTTGACTAGAGGCAGTTGCCATCTGCTAATAAAAGTCATCACATGTAGATACACATCATTATATTCTTTCTTCAGGAGACATGCTGTCAGTCGTCATGGTGATTCGGAGACACAAAGTAAACAAAGCGAAGACGGCTCTGCTGGTATGACTGAAATAAAAGTGGATACGGCAAAGGAAGAGGTATTGGTATTTTTTAGTAAATATTTGTCACTGTGTATTGTAAACTTGGCTTAAAATCTTAGTGTGGACAGAAATAGAAATTATATGGGTATTTTTGGAATTTACGTCTTCATTTTGTTGTGTATTCTTCCTTTCGTTTGGTTAAACTTTATCCTATTATTGTTGAGTTCTTGTTATTTATGTTAAACAAGAGTAAACAGTAAGATTAAGCACGTATAAGTAAGATTGGCTGTAGAGTAGAATGTATGACTGTATTGTATTGAAGCTAACAAGTAACTGACATAAAAATACATGTAGGTAAACAGTGACAGAATAACAACTGGCTTGTATATTGATATGGCAAAAACTGTATATAATGAGTTTAAACAAATAGACATTAGAATAAAAAGTAACCGAGCACATAAAATGTGGTATGTCATAATATGCATCTATGTGGTGTATTGACAAGGCTAGTTCAATACATAGCACTCCTCCCTCACAAATTTAGACTTAAGAGTTATGGCTTGTACCAATCTGGCTGTCTGCGCTCTCTGGTTGGATAGCGCCTCTCATGAGGATGGACAATATTATTATCAGCTTGGGGTGTGTTGGGTACCACTGATTTGTTCATATTTGTAGATGGCAGGCGAATTTGAAGCTGATTAGCATGCCTCTTCCAGTTGCCACTGTCTGTTTGTACTATGTAGATAGCATTTCCTTGTTTTGATATAATAGTTCCTGGGATCCACTTTGGACCAGTACTGTAGTTACGAGCGTACACTAGTGAGTCAATAGTGAACTATGTTGTCTGTGGCTTGTCATGTTTAGGGTATTTGTGATTAGTAGGTTGGAGAAGGGATAGTAAGCCCCTGGGCTGGTGGCCATGCAGGACTTCTGCAGGTGTTTTCCATTCCAAAGCAGGATGTGGAATGGTTCTGTATGATGCTAATGTAAGTCTGATACTCTCGTCTAGAGATGCTCCTCCCTCACAATTCTTGTCCACAGAGCTTTTAAAAGTTCTGACAAATCGTTCAGCTTCACCATTTGAAGGTGGGTGGTATGGAGGTGACAAGACATGGTTGATGTGGAAACTGTTGCAGAAATTAGTAAATTCCTGGCTGGAAAACTGTGGGCCATTATCTGTAACTATAGTAGCAGGTACACCTTCTATAGCAAAGATATCCTTTAATACTTGTAATGTTTGGCGAGAAGTTGTCTGCCCTATTTCCATGCGTCCAATATATGGAAATTTTGAACAAGCATCAATGCAGATAAGCCACATTTTTCCTCTGAAAGGTCCAGCAAAATCTAGATGTATGCGTTCCCATGGCTTGTCTGTCTTGGGCCAGCTTTGAAACTTCTGGTCTGGAGCAGCTGCTGACTCCTGGCATACTTCGCAAGATTTTATGGCTAGCTCAATATCCGTGTTGATGGTGCTCCACCACACATAGCGGCGAGCTAGTTGCTTTACCTTGACTACACCCCAGTGTGAAGAATGAAGTGTGTCTAGTATTCTGCATTGAAGTGAACGAGGTATAACTACACGACTTGTTTGTTCGCGTATCAACAACAATACACCTTGTTCAAGTTGCAGGGAGTCACGGTGAATCCAGAAAGTGCCCAGTTCTTTGTCATCTGGTTTTGTGACTGGCCAACCTTGCTGAATCCATGTTATGACACGTTGAAGGTGTTGATCTTTGACAGTTTCCTGTCTGACCTCATTGTATCCAGCAACAGGTGATGTAAATATTTGCTCTTGTATTGCATGGGATATCTCCTTGTTGTCCTGCTGCTCGATCCGGTCAAAATTGTTATCAGGACCAAATGGTAACCTCGAAAGACAATCAGCATTCCCATGTTGGGAGGTCTTTCTGTACCTGATAGTAAACTGGAAACCCATCAGAGTGAGAGCCCAGCGTTGTAAACGCTGCGCTGTTAAAGTCGGAATATTTTTGCCTGGTGCAAAAATAGTAGTGAGAGGCTCATGGTCTGTGACTAGCGTAAAATGTCGACCATATAGGAATTGTCTGAACTTGGTCACACCATATATAATAGAGAGAGCTTCACGTTCAATCTGAGAGTAGTTCTTTTGAGTGTCAGTCAATGTTTTTGAAGCGTAAGCCACTGGAACTTCTCCCTGATCAGTATCCTGCGAGAGGACAACTCCTAATCCATAGGATGACGCATCGGCTGCAAGAATTAGGGGTTTTGTCTCATCATAGTGTGTCAGGCTAGTAGCATTGATAATGCTATTCTTCAGCTGGGTAAAGGCTTATTCACATTCATTTGACCATGTGAATGTGGTATCATTCTTGAGGAGCTTGTACAGTGGAGCTGCTTTATCCGCAAGATTAGAGATGAAGCGCCCATAGTAGTTAACCTTTCCTAGAAATGCTTGCAGTTGGTGCAAGTCCTGTGGTCGAGGTAATTGAGAGAGAGCTGCCATGGAAGCAGCTGTTGGTCGTTTGCCATCCTTGTCGATGGTGTGACCCAGATACTCAACAGAGTGCTTGAAGAATTCACACTTGTCTAATCGTATTCGAAAACCATGCTCTTGAAGTGTTGAAAGCAGGTTTGTCAGATTAGTCCAGTGTTCTTCCTCCGTTTTACCAGTAATGATTAAATCATCAAGGTATGCAGCAACTCCTGGTAATTTTTGAGTCAAGGTATCCATACACCGTTGAAACTGAGCTGGACCAGGGGCAATTCCAAAACACATTCTATTATATTGATATAATCCGAATGGAGTGTTTATCACACACAGCTGTTTGGCATCATCTTCTAGCTCAAGTTGTAGGTAAGCATCAGCCAAGTCAAGTTTGGTGAAAAATTTACCTCCTCTAAGCCTGTTCATTAAATCATCCAGTTTTGGTAGTGGATGCTGATCTATGGAGATGCACTGATTGAGTCGCTTGAAATCTCCACAGATGCGAACTTTGCCAGACGGTTTGGTAACCACTACTATAGGAGCGGCCCAGTTACTGAAGTTAATACGTTGTATGACCCCTTCAGCTTCAAGCCTGTTTAATTCAGCCCTAGTGGCCTCATGTTGAGAATAGGGGATTTCTCTAGGTTTAGAAAAACAAGGTTTCTGTTCTGATTTGAGGTAAATTGGTACTTTGAATGTTTTACAATGTCCTATTCCAGGTTTGAAAACATCGGGATATTTTGTTGTGAGAACTTTGACCTTGGTATCAACATTGTGTACTGCGTTAGTAACCTCGGTGTCACTGTCTACAGCAGATAGACCCTGTTGTGATAGTCCAAAACTGTCACTCCAGTCTACACCTAGTAAGTTGACACCTTCATCTGAGTCTACTACTAATAATCGAAGATTGTTTTTTGTAGTCTGACCAATGGTTACTGTTACATAGCATTCACCACGTACCTGCATAGCGGTATTTCCATATGAATGAAGGGTCGTGGCTGTCTGTTGATATGGTGGAGAGCCTAGGGCTTTGTAGCCTTTGTTTCCTACCATAGAACAAGTAGCGCCTGTGTCCCACTGAAATTGTGTTTGTTTGTTGTTCACAGTAGTGTTAATCCATATTTGTTTCCCCTTGCGTTCATATATATTGTAAACACTACTTGAAGATTCTTCTACGAAGTGAGAGTTGTTCCCACTTGATTTTGATGAAGTTTTGCAGACGCTAGAAATATGTCCTGTTTTGTTGCACAGCTTACATTGTTTGTTACCGTGAGGACATTGTTTACGATCGTGGCTAATGTAGCATTGTAGACACGATTTCAACTTGGAAGGCTGTGTTGGCATAGCAGTCTGGTTTTCAGACTTGTGAAATTGTGGTCTCTTGCCCTGACTACCTTTGTTTTGACGTTTGTATGTTGAGGACATTTGATTTGTGGTAACAGGTGTAGAGGTCTCACCCTTCAAAACTTTATCAGTTTCTGCTGTTTGAATGTATGTAGCTGCCTTCTTTAACACATTTTCCAGTGTAGGATCTGGATCCAATAAGCATTGTCTACGTACATCAGCATGTGGAGTTTCTTTAATAATTATGTCACGGATTTGATCATCAACATAACTTTTACCACAGTCTTCCTTTTTACAGGTAAAATTGCAGTTACGAGCTAAACCCCGTAAATCAGCTGCCCAATCTGAGTATGACTGGTTAGGTTTCATTTTACAGTTATAAAACTGATATCTAGCTGCTTGCACATGTTTTGTTTCAATAAAATGTGTGCTAAGCTTACCTGCTAGATTATCGAACGACATGGTAGTTATGTCCTCCGAGCCATACAGTTTTGTCAGCAATTCATAACATTCTGAGCCAATCCATGAAAGTAAGCAAGCTCGTTTTTGTTCACTGTCACTTACGTTGTAAACGGTAAAGTGTTGATTGAGCCGCTGTAAATACTGAGTCCATGATTCTTTGTCTCTGTCATAAGAGTCGAATCTAGGCACAGTTACAGATTTATTTTGTGCAGGTTCACCAGGCTTTACAGCTGTAGTAAATTGTCCCAGTATTTGAGCGAATTGCTCCATCTGCTGCTGCTGTTGTTGTTGCATTGTTGTTACAAGTTGTTTTATAACTTCCTCCATTTCAAAATGATATGTTTGTATCTATCCCAGTTCTGACACCAGTTGTTGTGTTCTTGTTATTTATGTTAAACAAGAGTAAACAGTAAGATTAAGCACGTATAAGTAAGATTGGCTGTAGAGTAGAATGTATGACTGTATTGTATTGAAGCTAACAAGTAACTGACATAAAAATACATGTAGGTAAACAGTGACAGAATAACAACTGGCTTGTATATTGATATGGCAAAAACTGTATATAATGAGTTTAAACAAATAGACATTAGAATAAAAAGTAACCGAGCACATAAAATGTGGTATGTCATAATATGCATCTATGTGGTGTATTGACAAGGCTAGTTCAATACATAGCAATTATTTGTATCAATCTGATTCTGCCAAAATTAGTCACCTTATAAATAATCATTCTATAAATTTAATAATAGATAATTACAAAAAGATTTTGAATAATTACTAGGTTATTGGTTTACGATGTGATAACTAAGGCAAGCCATGTCACCTTTTTTTATCTCTCTTAGTTATCTAACTGTAAATTTATAATTGTATAAAAACCTATATGATAATGTTTTAGGAACAGGTAATCTGGTAGTAAGGAAGCAGTGTGATCAAAGTATTGTGTGTAGTTCACTTTACTTTATTCTATATGCTGTAGTTTATAGCATCTGACTAATCTATCTTTTGCTGTGCTTAGTTGGAGTTTTAACATACTACTTGGCCTCAACAGCCTGGGGTACTGAGCATAACTTTGGCTTATACAGCTTCTTAGAATGTTTCTGCTTATAAAATTCTTTAGCTTTTATTCACAGCAATAAATATTTTCTCAAATCGTGTGAGTGACAGCTCTACCATTAATAATAATCTCTTTTTCATTTTGGAATTTAGAAAACAAGTCTTGCGCACTACACATTTATAAAAATTATTATTAATTTATTGCTATAGCAACGGATAAAGGAGCTGATGGGGTCTATGACAAGCACTGAGAGTCAGCTAGGCAGCAGTGTTACAGCATCAAAAGTGGGTTCAATGGTCTTCATGCAGTCCGAAGAGATCAAGAAGGCATCTGAAGAGTATGTGCAGAAGGTGAGTGACTGTGCATAAAACCGGAGAGCTCATTGGCTGTGCATATAACTTAACAGCACAGTGTGGTACGTTTCGGTTTCAAAGCTAATATATGTTAAATAAATATGTGATATTGTTGCTCCATTTGAGTTATAAACATCATTAATGTAGCATGCATTGTTTATTTCAATTGAGTCTTTATTTTGACTGCCATAATAATTATATGAATACAAGAGAAGACAACTTCATGGTCATGTGTGATATTCAAGAATATCCAAGACTTTTACCTTACACCTTTTATTGTTCAACTAACAGGTATTAAACAATAAAAAAGGTTCAAAATAAAACAATAACGCTATCAACAGTTTTGTTGTTAAAAAATTCATGCAAGTTTATTATCACTATCCCTTTGAGAACCCTTGATGGAAAGGTTTTTTTTAATGAGCTAAGGACTTATTCATATAAGGCGCAGGAGCAATTATGACTAGATGCTTTTCCTAACATCACCACCAGTGTTTGGACTTGAACCATTGACCTGTGTTTACTAGACCAGCACTCTAACCACTAAACCACAGCTGCTCCTTCAACTATTTTATTGTTTAATTAGCAGTTGATTGAAAAATTGTTTTGCTGTTTGGTGTTGAGATGATATGTCAGTTTTTGTTTGGTTTGCGAAAGCAAGCGGAGCTGGAGCAAACGGCTGAGAAACCCGGCACAGTTCAGCATCACAGGAAGTTGGTGGCGACTCTGCAAAAGCAGATCGAAGAGAGACGGAATAAACAGGAAGTGTTAGAAGTGCAATACAAAGAAAAAAAAGAAGAGTACACAGTAATAAAGAGTGAACTAGATGCGGTAATTTGCTCTTTTAGTAGCATGTATAAAACACTCTTTAGTAACATTATTTTACTCATTTTCTATTGTTCAAATACTGAAAAAAAATGAAAAAAGAAAAAATCTATAAAATATTTACCAGCTGTATAAACTCTGTTGCTTGTAAACTGTAACTTGTAACTTGTAAACCTATAACTCAGAAGCTGTGACTCTGTTGTTGATGTCGCCCTAGGAGTTCTCTTTAAATCTACATGAAACAGCAAAACATCTACAGACCTGATTTATCAAGTAGTTGTGAAATTTTATAACCTTAGATATTTTATTTTCCAATCTCATACTCACATTTTATAGCCTTCAGTTTGAGATTTATATTTCAGCTCCATGATTTGTTAAAGTCTCGTACTCACTCATATATATGCTTTATGAATCAGCTCCATTTAGTTATTGTTGTTATGATTATTTAGCTCGAGTCATTAGACGAGCAGATAACCCAAGAAATGAATAAAATAGAAGAATTAGAAAATGGAGAAAATAAAATGTAAGTTAATTTTTAATTGGATGTTTCACATCACCTTGAATACTTGCTCATTGTCTCAGTGATTCTAGTTGATTTAGATTTTTGCTAGTAGTTTATTAATGTTTGGACTTGTTTCATGTAGTATCAACTTTTACATCTTGTTTACTATTTTGAAGAGTTCTGGACAAGCTGAGAGAGTTGGTCGCAGTTAATGATTCTATCAAAGAAAAGGAAAAACAATACAAGCAGAAATGCAAAGTATTTACACTTTTACTCTATTTTAAATTATATAGTATTGATTCTTTGTGCTTAAAATAAGATTCTATACATTAGTATTTGTCATCCCTGACTAGTTTACCATACATCTGTGCTGTGCGCTTGCTCAGGTATTTTAAAGTGTTTGCCTAAGAATTCCTAAATCATATGGGATTTATGTATTGTGTGTGTCATGTGTGTTGTATGTGATCTGTGTGTAATACATGTGTCACAAGTGACACATGTCACACGTGTCACTTGTGACGTCACATCACACGTGACATGTCTGATGCTTGTGACATGTATTGTATGTTACATGCACTTGTGACATGTGTATTGTATGTGACATTCGTGATGTGTTTGACACATGTATTACTTGTGACATGCATGGTGTGTGTGACACGTGTGACGGGGTCATACTTGTATCTAAAGGAGGAGCTGGCAGAGTTGCAGAAGGAGTTAGAGCAGATGGAGGTGGCCGGAGGGGAAAGTGAAGAAGACAAGGAGAGAAACTCCCAGATAGAAACTCAGTACAACGCGGATAAGTCGAAGCTGCACAAGATGAGGCTTGCTATAGTATGTTTATATTATATATGGCAACTTTGTACTTCTAAGTGAAAGTTTAAAAGAGAGATCATTTTTAAATTCTATGTTGTTATATTTTAGTATAATATATCTTATATTTCCGTTGATGCATATCTCTATATATTTCTAATTGTGCAATGGGCAATGCTGTTTTAATGTTATGCTGGTGGTGCGTGCATTACAGGCAAAGAAGAACAGGGAAATCTCTTCTCTCCAGAGAAGAATTGACGAAGTTCCCTCCAGAGCTGAGCTCAGTCAATATCAGAGACGGTTTATTGAGTTATATAATCAAGGTTTGTCTTCTCATGCAGCTTTATGCCAGCTCTATACTTTATATACACAAGTGCATTGTTGGTAAAATCAACTAACTTATTGTTATAGTGAGTTGCACAATTACTAAATGCCTACAGACTTTTCTTACTGACTACCCAAACTGCCTGCACTTTAAATATATTACTATAAAAGCATTATTTATTTCAATCTTGATAAAAAATTATAATAAAATTATTCCTACAGCTATACTTTAAATCAAATGCATGTTTATTAAGTAAGTTATTTTATTAATTATAGTAAAGTTTCAATTTTAAATGCACATGAACACGATATAGAGTTATAAAAAATTTGTGATTGGCAAGCTATACATTTTATTAACACACTATATAATGCTTTCAGATTGTGTTTTCATCAACTTCCAATGCATCAGTTTGTTGTAAAAGTTGTTTTCTCATGTCAAATATGCTGATGACAGCGTATGGTTATGTTTACAGTTGGTGCTACACACAAAGAAACCAAACAGTTTTACACTCTCTACAACACTTTAGAAAAATCTAAATCCTTTTTAGATAGGGAAGTGAGCTTACTCAACTCTATTTATGACACTTTCTCAACGTAAGTTAATGTTAATCAATGTATCTATAGCCAGAGGCAGGCTTGTGTATCTATATTGGTGGTTAATTGCTTCTACTTTGTTGTATGTATAGCATGAGGTGTTGGATAGATAGCAGCTATGTTAAACATAATGCCTAGACAGTGTATATCATCATATCTAAATGCCATATAGACTATTCCTCATATTTGTATCATTCTCGGTTGATGTGTGATGTTTGTAATAGTATACTTCAGTTTGTTTTAAAGTTTCCTTTTATGTGAAAACCCCTGATGGAATGGGTTTTAAATCAGCTAAGGACTTATTCATATGTGACACGGGAGCAATTATGACTGGATGTCCTTCCTAACATCACCAGTGGTCTTTACCGAGGTTGAACCACTGACCTTGTGTTTACTAGGCAAATGCTCTAACCACTAGACCACGGCTACTACCTAAAGACTTTTTGATAGTGAAGGTTGTTAAACAAAGCCTCATTTTAGGCTGGCCACATGGTTTTAGGGTTTAGGCCATACACCCTTCCTGCCCTGCCACAATTTGCACCCATTACCAAAAAGGTGTATCACCTTAGCCCCCTGTTTCTGCTAAAACATGGCTATACTTGCTACCACCTTCTTGCACAATAATATATAACGGTTGCTTTTATGTTATTACTGTTTTCTATTAGCCTACCTAGCATATTAGTTACAGCTCAAACAATTTTGCTTGCAGTGGAATGTCTAGTGATGCAAACAAAGACCAGTTTCTCAAACAGTTTGAGCAAATAGTCGATGGCGTTAAGGCTAACAAGGCAAAGGTCAGTACGTGGTGCTGAGGCTATTCTATCTGAGTAGTAATTAAGAGCAATAACCTGTCGAAATGTAGCTACAAGTAAAGATTAAATGAATAAGAACAGCGTTTATTTTTAGCTTCTGAAAGGTCGTTGACTTCATATTATTGCAAGTAAACAAACCATAGAATCTTCTAGAAGGTATTTTGATGCTCTCAGCTCTACAGAATTTTTTACAGGTTTAAATAGAAATTGATTAAATTCTCTTTAAATATCACTCATGCTGTTTTCTATAATAAATAATAAAATGAGGTACTTATTGTATTTTCTTAGTCACTTTGACTTAAATTTGTAAGTGTTCATTATTTGCTGTGAACAGCATTGAAAACAAATTGATAAACACGTCATTTCATAGCATAATTAATAAAACCGTACCGCAGTAAGAAAAGGAGGATTTTTCTTTAATACTTGTATCATAAAATCTCCATTAGTCTTATTAGTTTGGGGCTGTTTGGGACTGCAGTATTTATAAAGGTCCGTAGGAAAATTTTCAAGTTAATTTAATTGATATTTCTCAGTGTACAGTTTAGCCTAAGTTCTATCAAGTGTTAAATGTTATTGGGTTGGAGAGATAGACTGAACAGCTTTTCAACAACCATTGATGAATTCATAGGAACTCTGGTACAGGCTTGGTGTTTAGATGATCAACTGGGATCAACTGGAATTATTAATCATTTGGTTACATTTTAGTTGGAGAAGCAGAGAGAAGTGGAGAAGATGAAGAGAGATGCACTGAATGATCAATATCTAGACCTGCTAGAGAAGAAGAGACTGTATTTCAAGACTGTGAAGGATTTGAAGGAGGTGAGTGACTGGTGGAGTTGAGGATTTGGTGGTCATCACGTGACACACATATACTGTACTATATTGTATATACAGTGACGAAAGAATAATTATCTTGTATAGTCTAGGTGTGTGCATGTGTGTATGATCTTATTTATACTGTAGCATCTGTGCAGTATGCTGTACAGAACTGTTTAGTAGTAATATTTTTTTTATAAATTGCCTTTTGAAACATAAACTTTATATAAATTATATATGTGAAAGCAATCACTTGTTAATTTGATAATTTTAAATTTTATTACTGTTGAAAATTTGCCTTTGAGTTGTTTTTTCATGCGTAATTAGTTGCTATTTGAAGCCATCGGTCTCTTCCCTTTGTATTTCATGCTACTTATCGGAGGCTTTATGCTGAAACATGTATGTTACTTGATATAATAGCAGTACATTATCCCCCAGACTGTAACTATAGCCTAGGATTTCTGGTCAGCAATGCATAAGGGCTTCTGTAACTAGCCCTATAACTTCTACAGATTGTATGCTAATATTTCTAGGCTCTCTGATAGTAATAATTATACTCAGAGATCGACTGTTACTGAGCTATCTTCTTTTCCTATCTCTTGCGTAATGTATAATTACCCACCCACTGTGTAATTAATTCGAGTTAATGTTATGAACATTCCAGGAGCTGCGTAGGAATGAAATACTGATGGCCAAGATGGCTGAGAAAGAAAGCTAAAGCCGTGTCAAGGTTCCTTAGAGCACATCACAGGTTGTTTGAGATGTTTTTAACCTTATGTGGCCTCATAAAATGTAGTAGCTTTTTCTTTGTCCGCCAGTTCGTTAGTTTCCTGTCAATGGCCAGTTGCCATGGAAACTTTGACTTAATCAATTTTTATTAATAAAGTAAAACTTTATGATAGACAAACAAACTATTGACAATGATGTTCTTTTTTTCAATTTTTAAATATTTTGCAATATTGTATAGCAAATATCATAACACTAATACAATTACAGCTATTAAAAACCTACTTCCTTTTGCTATTGAAATGGCAGTCCTTTCTGGAATGTTCTTTGAGTAAACAACAATGTTTCAACACGTGCCAAGTATAACATTGTTAGGTGTTACATATTTTCCACTGAAGCAATTAGTGTGTAGCAACAATATAATAAGTTATATTTGTGATGTATGTTACTATAGAAACATGGAATGCTATTGGGCTACTATAATAAACTGGTAAAAATAGCTTGGTAACTTTAATGTGAATGTATTAGTCAGACATAGTTGGGTAGATTACATAATTAGATATTAGACAAAGATATGCACTTCTTATCAGTTGTAGACTTAGCTCCCATAGTAGTTGTTACACACTGGATCTGCTAGGGCTATGGCCATCAATTTCAGCACATTGTAATTTTCATTTAGTAGGTTGAATATTTTCAGTTTTGAATTATAAGCAAAAGTAAAAAAGACTAGCTTTTTTCACATGAGACTTCTAGAAGTAGTAGAAATATATAGAGCACTATAGAGTATAGATTTCTACTGCTGCTACTATTTAAATTGCTGTTGCGTCTACTACTGCTGCTTCTACTACTACTATCACCATTACTGGTACTGCTGCTACTGCTACTTCTATAAGAAAATAATGTTTAATATAATAGAATGATGTTATGTTTAAAATACATGCATGCAGAGAGATTGTGCCATCTTCAAAATTCACTCTGCTGTTTGAGCTTAAGGCAACTTCCCAATTCAAATTTTAAAACGAGTTTTAGTTTAACGTTTGAAATTATCACAATACTAGTATATTTCACTATATGTGCCATATATGAGGATATACAGAAATGACTTTTGAATAATATCTTTCAGTGTCTTAACAGCTAATCAGAAGGCTAGCGTCCAAAATTAAAATCCACATCATATCTGCATAATATAACCTCAATCCCACCACATTGCTACAATGCTGCAAACTGATAGCCATAAAAATTGTTACTAGCTAAGCCTCTGTCTTCTTTTCTCTTCAGTTGCTTTATTATTGACACTGAAGGTGATGAACATAAAATACATCTGAGCATACAATCAACAATTATTGTTATTATGAGTGTATCTATTCAGTAAAATGCTGCAACAGTCATTACACTCTCTGTAGTTGTTAAAGCTTTGCCTGCATTTGCAAACATAGAGATGGCATTTTAGTTCCTTTGGATTTGGTTTTTTCTCTACATATATAATATAACATGTCACTAATTGGTCACTTAAAGAAAATTTTCTGTCTCTTTTGTATGAATATTGTAAACAGAGAAATTTGCTTGTGAGAGTTTTAGTCCATATTAAGACAAGCTAGTTAAAGTGATGTGAAGCAAATTGATATGCTGCTAAAATGTAGTTCAACACAATTGTTGAATACTGACTCATTTATTTGTGCAGTGACTAGCAGTTTCTAGTGTCTCTTTTCCTTGCCTTAATTTAACCCAAAATTTATTGAAAAGGCAGCATATTCTCACTTATATCTGTAGCACTTCAATGATGTGTTCAAAATGAATTCACGAGGCAACTTTTTAGTCCCAAGCCTGCATAATATATGTGCAGGTATGATGTAAGAATGCACTGCCTTATATATTATAATTGTATATCCGTATAATTATGCACATCTTACCAACTGTAAGACAATACTTTGTAACCAAAGATAGAGAAGAGAAAGCTGTTAATGAAAGCTGGGCAGTGGTGGAAAGCTCCACTGCTGAGTATGCACTAGATCTCAAGCTAAAACTTCATAGAACTTATTTAGTTTAGGTTAGGCAAATTTTCTCTTTGTAAATATTACCAATGAAGTTTTATAAAAAAAAGTTTCTTTAAAAATAATAACTTTTTATATAAGATACTGGAGCTATATGCACTTCATACCAACAGTATAAAAGTAGCAGTGAAAGTTCAAGTTAGCTTTATATCCTTGTTTACTCGGTAAAATTATGTTTGTCAAAGTTATTATATGCTGTAACTCTGCCAAGTTTTTGTACAGATAGAAGATGTTTACTACCAAGACAAGGAACATATGCTAATTATTATAGGTGTGAAACGTGTATGACAAGAGACTTCCTAGAACATTAGTAAACTCTACAATAATTATCTCTCTACATTTGCATATGCAGGATGGGAATGAGAGATGCTGCGTGACTAGCTTGGTCACAGCATGTCCGTACAAACAGATCAACTTATCTCATGACTTAACTTCCTGATGTAAGCAAGTTGTGGCCTGTTATTTAAAGAGAACTGCTATTTAAATGCTTGATCATATAACTTTGAGTATTTATGCAAAACTTACGTTAGTTTTTTGAGTCTCCATCGACTTGTGAAAACCTCTGATAGCAAGAGTTTGAAAAAGAGGCTATGTATTGTACTCCTGCATCTATGTTCAGTGTGGAGAGAATTTAATAGCCTAGATTGTTCAATTTTCTCAATATATTTTGGTTTGGGACACTGTTTGAAGTTCTCATGAGAAAATAACTTCTTTTGCTACATTTCTAGCTTATAACGCAAGCCTTTCTACATTCTACCTCCCATGCTGGTAACAAGGTTGGGAAGCTATTCCTGAGATATTCCCAATGACCTGAACTCGGACCCATGACCTGTGTTAGATTATAAGCCACAGCTGCTCCCTAAATCTGGTTGTACATGAACGTATTTATGCATAGGAATGGTATATGCAAGACTTATTCTGCTCTGACCACAAGCTTTCACAATTATGTTCATATAAAATTGAAAGTAAATTGAAATTTAATAAATGATGAATTCAGTTTTTAACATTTATTCATTAAAGATGCATTGGTAGTTCTGTAAGCTTAGTTTTCACTAAAATTTCAATAAATATTTGTACAAATGCAATTCTGCTTAGAATATCTATTATAAAATAATTGACAACCAGCTTTAATATTCATATAAATGTGGTACACATTTACTTTTAGTTCTCGAACTGCTATATTTATAGACATAAACATTGGTGTTTACAATTCTAAAAAAAGAAACGTTTACTTCAAAACAGAAATTTTGGTTGTTGGTTCTGGAAGATTCCAAATGTTGATTTCTTACTCACTTGGTTAAGCAACTATTGCTATGGTGTGCAATACAAAGCATGCAGCTTATTGAGTAACTTTGAGTTATTGGCATAAACTACAGGTATGCTAATTAATGAAATAGTTGCTAGACGCTGCTGCTATAGTGATTATACACTATAAATAAAAACTTCTGGAATGATCTAGCAGCTGATAATGCTCATTAGCTAGAGCTATATATTAAGTATAAATAACAACAGCTCTTCATGCTGAGCTCATTTCACATCTTACTGCTCTTACTGTATTTGCAGTGTATCTTGCATTGTGCAATAACTATTAAGAAATAAATTGCTGCAGGCTGAAGCTCATCTACCTGGACTATAGCAGACTACTTATAAGGTAAGACTTCGTGTATTACATACAGAATAGAACTATGTGAAACAACTTTTAATTTTTTTTCAAAAATCTTTCTGAAAAGTCAAGAAACAAATTAATTTATTAATTTATAATAATATTATGGTTGATGCTAAAAAGATGGGTTAAGTTTCCCCGGTTATTTATTCTAAATGTTTAAACATTGGCAAGAGGGAGTTGGGTGTAGTCAATATACAGACACTTTTCTAGTAGGCTACACACAGTGTTAGACTATAGCAGTTGCCAGCATGGCTAATTGAGGCAAACAAGTTCATAGCTCTTATAATAATGCTTCTGTGAGAAACTATATTTGAAAGGAGTTATGAAGGCTATACAACATTTTAGAATGAGCGCTCCATTATTGCTTTATATAAAATATCGGTTAGATACAGCACAATGAAACAAATCATCTATCTTAATTAATAATCATTCAAAGATAATTGCAATATAATTGATTTGCTAGCTGCATAATTACCAGAAAACTCTCGCACAGCTGTTGGCCTTACTTTTTTGCCTTATAAAAAGGGTTATTGTTGTAATACAGTCCAGTTCAACAGACTTTGAGATAGGTAAGAGAAACTAAAACAGAAATGTAAATGTAATTGCATACAGGATTGCAATCAGACTATAATTACAAATCATACATATAAGTAATAAATTTATATTAGTAGCTGTTAGGGTCATAGCCCTCCTATAGCACACAAATAAACCCAAAACAGGGACTCACAGGTTTAGTGATTATAAACTTGCTTGAGTTTTTATTTAACACTCTGAAATGTATTTCAATGTTATATGCTTTAAGTAAAGCAAAATGGATTGTAATATAGTTCACTATAGCAATTATTATATGCGATTTCGCACCATGCAACATTTAAACATGTAACATAACTGAGTGATATTTTAAGCTGCAACAACAGTAAATAATTGAAGAGCTGCTACAGCAGAAGGATGTAATACAATGTTATCTCATACATTATTTTACAATTCAGTGCATTTGCTTATAATTATATATTCTACGTGTATATTATGTTCAGGGTAGTTAATGACAGGAAATGGTAATGCAACAAGCAAAATAATTATTTTACAATGATGAGTTCATGAAACACTGTAAGCCATGACTCAGGGTATAATTTGTTACTAATTACTCATCAAAATGACTACCAAGACTCCTAAATTAGTGATGAGTGCAAACAGCAAGTAGATTAATATTCTTTAAGTAGCAAATGCCTGTTGAATATTCATCAATAGTAAGAGTTGTCTCTACTTGCATAGTTTAGCGTTTTGAAGTTTACTATGCCTTATCTTGTCTGAAGACCAAAACATATAACATTCGAAAGATATGTGTTAAATTTTTAGTTATTATTGATGTGCAGTCATCAAGTTATATTGTTCGTCAAAAAGTCACTTTGAAGAATTTTTAAAATTAACCGGAAACTGCGCTTTTCTTAGATTAGACATGTGCATGTGAATTTTACTAGCTAATTTTTACTAACAGTTATAATGTGATTATATAAGCACCAGAAAAAGAAATGCTTCAAACACTACAAAATGTTATAAGACAAGGGAACCAATAACATAAATAGTTATGATAATATTGCTAGTATATTTTTACTATTTCTTGTACATATTTTTAAATGTATTTTTAACAGAATTACTTCATAATTTTACATAAAAAAGGATAGCAACCTGTCAGGGTGTTTTTAAAAATAAAGTAGCTAGCCTTGCAGCTTATACAAACATGCTAGAAAGCATTACATAAATAAACTCAAGTAGCACGTCGTACTTAGATTATAACATCAATATTGACTTTGGCAAAAGAATATCCCTGCATGCATGCAGTATTAGTATAGTTAGAATCTCTTGCAGTATAATATAATATACTGTAGTAGCAGCTTGCTTCTGATTTGCTGGATTTGTAACTGAGAAAGGCTGTGACATAATTTAGTTTGACAGAAGAGCTGTATCTATTGATTATTCATTAGGACTTGCTAGTTCAACGCCTGCTGCAATAGTACTGCCTTAATCTACTATCTACTCATTCAGACATTCTAGAGTCTAGACTTTATTCATTCAACCAGGTTCTTCACCTTTAGCTCTTTAATTTGAAGTTTTCTGCGAAAGCATTTCAATCAAAATATTGCTGCCACAATGTCGAGTTCACAACAGCCACCGACAACAATGTCTTCAAAAAGCTACACTACTTCCTATTCAACTTACACTTCCAACAAAACCGTAAGTAAAAATGGAAGACCACAATCATCAGAAACTTTTGAAACGTCAAACACATCAATAACTGGAGATCCAACGGCACCCACGACTATGGGGCAGTTTGAGGATAACTTTGAAGAGTTGAAAAGATCGGTGATGAGTGGTGATGCGTACAAACGAAGTCAATGTATTCATCACGATGTGCTGCCTAAGCATGGTCAGCCACACTACAAACCTCAGGAGAGTGTGACTGTAATCCGACCGATCAGAGCAACTTCTCTGAAC
The DNA here is from genome assembly GCA_964035545.1 of Bugula neritina. NCBI lineage: Eukaryota > Metazoa > Bryozoa > Gymnolaemata > Cheilostomatida > Bugulidae > Bugula > Bugula neritina. The sequence continues at coordinate 4,540,984 of OZ037769.1, forward strand.
ACCGATGTCACTGACAACTCGGCAGCAAAACAGCCCAGAACTCAGCGGCAGCTGTCGTCATCTTCTTCGGCATCGTCCTCGTCTAGTCAGGGTAAACTAAGCTAAAACTAAAGCAACGACACTAAATAATATTTTCCCCAAAACTCTAGTTTCTATTTCAAATGTAACATTTCCACACTTGCATGTAAAATTCATAATCTTTATGATATTATGCGAATTTAGAATAGCGTTACAAGTATGTCTATATAGTGTCGTATATGGAAGGCATAGTTAGTGTTACGTACTTTGAGCATACAGTAGATGCTAAAAGATAAAAGCCTGTCTCAGTCATACCTTTATTTTTTCTGAATATAAACTAAGATATTGCAGTTTGATAATATGGGAGTACGTATATATATTACACAGGCTGCATACATAAGTTACAACATATAAACTGCAGTAAGCTGTATTTTCGGAAATATAGGTGCAGTAATGGAGAAATTGAAAAGCCCTGTGTTATAGATTAGAAATGTAGCAAAAGAAGTTATGTTCTCGCAAGCATTTCAACCCACCCAAAATTTGATAATAAAACTAAAGAACATAGGCTATCTCAATTTCTCCATTACTGCTCCTAAATAGTTAAATATGTCGGTAACTATTATTTTCTCAATACACAAGCTATATTTAAAGTAGACAATGCAGAACAAAGTACCAGCTATGGTTTAGCAATCCAATATCTCAATTAGCTACTAGAACAAACTGGGTGGTCCTGATGGTAGAATTAATACAAGAGTTGCTATGAATTTAGTTTAGGTTAGCACCTATGACGCAAAAGACATAATTTGATAGCAACTTTTTGCTTTGATCTCCCCTTACATTATAGAGTCAGAGTGCTAATTTAGTATTATAGATCAACAAATTTCAATTATTTTGTGTTTACTATAGCTTATGGTTCTGTATATTTACTTCAGCATCACCCAAAATGAGTAACTACAAAACTGAGCTCTATATCCCAGTGAGGAGACATCATGGTGACTTCGATGACTTCTTCAAAAGCCGTTGGTTGGAGCATAACAACATGTCGATGGATGCCGAGTTTGACAAAAGGCGTAAGGACTGGGATATGAAACTAAGTGACCTGAAAAGCGATTTCTTTCACTTTTCGCCATTTTCTGATCACCATCCACAAATTGACTCAGCCAGTACAATTAAACCTGTAAGTAGTATTGTTTACAATGCCCTGTGGTAACTCTGAAAGCATATTATTTGTTGTTAGAAAATAATATCTGATTAGAAAGTGAAAACTTGGTAAATTGTCAGTCATCTAAGTGCAGTAGTGGAGAAATTTTATAGTAGGTAGCCTAAGTTCTTCAACTGTCATTATCATTTTTGGTTTGGGGTTCATGTAATTGAACAAATAATTTTTTTTGCTACATTTCTACTGTCATTTAGAACACAGGCTTTTCTCAATTTATTCCCTACTGCACCAATTAAACTCTAGGTCACTGTGATCATGGGCTATAAATGTAATGAACCCTGTAAATACATAGAGTGATTGGCTATAAGAAAACTTTATTTATTAAAAAAATGTTTGCATTTACTTCAAATTTTTTATCCCCATCTAAGTGCAATGATTTATATAACTGCAAAGAGTAGATAACTTCCTTTGGCTGGTGATGAAACAAATAGCTAACTATTTTAAACTTGTGCGTAAATATTCAGTTTAGTTTTGGGCAAAACCTTGAATACTGTTTGTAAAAAATTGATATATGTTTTAGTTTTTTCCCAGACCATTCAACAACAATTTCTTTGAAAAGTTTCACCAATTTCACCACAAAGCATTAAAAGGGTTACGTGCCCTTGGTGTAAGTCTGAAAGCTAGCAGCTTTTTCCTCAAACATTAAATTTCTATGGCAAAATTTTAAAAACATCCTCTTTATTAAGCAATAAATTTCCCACTAAAATATCCTATGCTCAATTTTTGTTTTGGTTTTTAGTTTAGCTATACTTGAAATTTGAAAATCTAACCAAGAACCCTTCCTCCCTTTTCCGCCTTTAAGCTTTCATTTGAGTTTATTTGCTGAAACCGCCAGGAAGTAAACAATGATTTGGGTAAACTCTTGGAATTTTACAGATCTTTCTTATAGCCATGACACAAGCTTATGCAAAACATAACTTAATCAGTTAAAAACTTGTAGACAGCGTCGATTGTCAACTTCCACTCATGCATATTCTATCATTTTGATTTTAGAGCTCAACAACTATATCAGTAGTAAGTCTTTATGATTTAGTTTGTATTTTATTTAGATACTGTTGTATTCAGTGTGACCACCAAATAGCAATCTTACTTTCAGCCCTCATGACCACAATGTAGTACGAATATTCTTAGTCTGTAGTTTCTGAATGCTGTAGAATTAACACCTAGCACTTGTTAAACCTCCTCACAACTTATCACTTTTCTTGAACATGGAACTATTTTTCTCACTCCTCTGTTAGAATATGCATACCAAATGTTCTGATCAATTTTAAATAGAAGTCTATATGCATGAATATCACCTAAAAACAACATATGAAAAAGTCAAAACTTTCATAAACTTCAGTTGAAATAAATATAATGTTTAGCTTCAATTACTAGAACTTCAAGCTAACGTAGAGAATCTCAGCTTGTCATGGTGTAGCATAGAATGCAGTAAATGCTTTGGTGTAGATGCAGTAGAAGTAGTTAGTTGCCTGGAGATCAGAATTCTTAATTAGTAGCTGTACACCACACCTTGCTCTGCACCAATAAATAGATTTTTCTTCAAAAGTTGCAAAGATATTTAGTTTCTTTTATTGAAAAATTTGTAATCTCAAAACAGTACAAAATAGTCAACTTAGCAGCTTTCTTTGCATTCAAATAGAACCATGTTCAAAAGCCTGGCACATTATAGTCAATTTAACCCAAGCTTATCTTGCTCTAGCACTATTCTCTTTCTGTTTCTGAGCATGGCACTGTAACAAGTATAAAAGCAAGTAATGTAATCTCCAATAACACTTCGTTAAAGCACTAAAAATATAGAATCAAGCTTGTAAAAATTTAGGCTCAATTCTATCACTTGGAACATTCCACTTGACGCATCCTTAATTCATGTGTAGTCTTTCTTTAGAGGTCATTGGTTAGCCGAAGTTTAATGACACTCCTTAATTGCAGGTTTCATGTCTTTAAAAACTTTACCAGTTGCATATAAGCTAGTACTTGGTAAAAGCTTTGCTATAACTAATAGGTTAATGTTCTGTGGTAAATTACGTTGCAACACCTGCAACATTTGCTTAACTTTTACTTCACTTTACTTTAACTTTACTTCAGCTTTTATACAATCACTAGCTTGTTAAAAATAAATTGCCTGCACTCTGAACCATATAATATAAATGTGCAGTCCTCATTATTAATACTTTAAGATTCTCTCATTAGGCGCTTTTCTGTAGTCACAAAACTATCTAAACCATTTCAAATTACGTATGTCGTTTAGTTGAATATATGTAGCTTCAAGTTGAATGCTTGAATTTATAAAAGAAATCTAAAAATTGAAGGTGGGATGTCAAAGCCTTCTATGTTCTGTCTCGGTTGCAATGGCCAATAAAAATTACATAACTTTGTTGTAACAACAAATTAAAATTCCTAAAGCTGAGTAATACCCAAAACAATCAATTATTTTTTGACTGTAATTATTGAGAAAAGTTAGAATGGGTGGAAAGTAACTGAGGAATGCTGGGAATGTCAGCATACAATTAATGAATTCTTAGACTGGGAAGAAACGCTGACTTAAGAATGCTGACTTTATTAAACTCTCATTATGTGAGTCAGCGAGTCAGCTAGCTAAGATAAATAGCATAGCAAGAGAAACCATTGAATAGTCTAAAGTTCATACATCTAAGCTACTTGTATAATAATTACATTGCATAATACATAGATAAACTTTACATCCCGTTTATTAGCTAGGAAAGCTAATGATTTTATTCCAAGTTTATAAACACTTGCTGTATAGACATCAGTTGCACAAAGCAAGGCTAGAAGTGTTGTTAATAATGCCTCTACTACTAAGATATTAGGCTAAATTACTAAAAGCTGCATTTCGCACTATAACTAATTGCATTTTACTATAAGCTGCATATGTAAAGCAAAACTTTATAGCCAAATATATAGTAAAGAAGGTATACACAATAAGTTACATAAAAAAACACATATAAAAGATTTTAAGAATAAAAAGTAAAGAAAATGCCTATAACGCTGTACATTTATTCCTCTTATTAGGCATTTTACACTATTTCAATTTCTTCTTTTCTTAGAATAGACCTCCTAATTTAAGCTTCTGGAATACTGCGTTGCCTAGCATGCTTTAGAACCTTGCAAAATCTAGCTTCCTAACTTTCTATCGCAGACTTTATTATTTCTATGGTTATAATTTTCTCCATTCTACATCCTATAATACAGCTTTCCTTTCAGAAATATTAATTCTATAAAACTTTTATATTGTAATTATTGTTATATAAACTCGCATTAGATTTTGGCAAACAACCTGTTATATTATTCAATGTTTCATTATTAATTGTTAATAATATAAAAAATGCATGTGAGGAAAAAGAGATGTCATCATAGACACCATCATTTCATCTCATTTTCACCTGTTAACTTTTATTACAATCTAATGAATACATCAATTATATACCAGGATTGTTTCAATTGTTGCAGCCTAATGTTGACAGTGTAATGTTGGCATTGTGCCAGTTTTAGCTTATATCGAAATTTATAATATGGTAATGGTCAGCAATGATTTTAAATAATAAGTGTTCTAATGTTTTTCAAACGACGGTCCCTAAGTGATTTGTTATACATGCTTTACTAGTTTGATAAATTTTAATTGCGGAAACTTTTTAGTGTAGATAAAATTAATGGCAAATTTTTGAGAGACCAATTTTTCAAACCCTAATTTATTTGTTGCTAGGCATTAGAGGGATAACTCCATGGTAATGTTATAATGGGAAACAGTGTAAGCTTGCAACTGTTAATTTATATGACTTAACTTGCATGTCTATCAATATGAGTAGAGCCAATGCTAAGACAACTTTATCTCTCCAGGGCCCTTCTGGAAATCCAGAGTTTGCCGTTAGATTTGATGTCAAGGATTTTAAACCAGAAGAGATCAATGTCTCTACCAAGAGCGGGAAACTCACAATTTCTGGTAAAATTCTAGAATATGTTATTTTTACATATCATATCTAACTTTAGACAGTTTGATGGTTTTTACTTTTCAATAATTGAAAACGGTCAGTAACGCAATACATAAAATACTTGTGTTATGAAAAACGGCACTCTTTAAGGTTAAGTATATAGTTTTATTTATTCTTGAAAAATTTGGATTTACTTTTTAAATGTAGATGTAAGACTAAAATTGCTACAGTAAGTTTTTGATTTGAATCTGATTTTATTTCAGCAACACATGAGAAAAAAACTGGCAATTCTACTTCAAGACGTGAGTTCAAGAGAACTGTAGATGTGCCCAGTGACGTGCAGATTAGTCTCATGAGGTCTACGCTTTCGAGAGACGGAATACTCAGTATTACCGCACCAATCAGACCCCCCAACTATCTCCCGGGCACATCATCTGCCCTACAGTCTAACTCTCTTGTCACACAGCAGGTAAACTAGCAACTAAAATACTTGCCTTAGGACTGCATACTAATATTTTGGGCAAGATGCCTGTTTGTGTGTTAGTGACATAAAGCAGTGTTTTAATATATATTCGATTTACTTTACATTTTAATCAAAGTATCTGTATAACTTTTATTTTCAGAATCTTGGATCTGTAAAATATTTGAAAAATTGTTAGCAGAATAGAAATATTTCTTTTAAATGCAGTGATTAAAACTACTTTGGAAATTAAATTAAATTAATTGAATTGAATTGTATATGATGTCACAGCTTGCTGATGTGTTAATATAACTTTTGATTTGGTGTAAGCAGTACACACTATGTTCTAGCATGCTAATGCCCTCAGCACCATGCCCTCAACTACAGTGGTTACCCAACAGTCAAATGCCGGAGATGCCCTCAATTACAGCCTGTCCATTGCTGGATACAAACCAGAAGAAGTAAGTGAATCTTAACTCAATGTTCATAATTTAGGCTGTTTTTGGAGTAATAAAAAAACTCATGCACGTTTATCGTCGCCATCCCTGTGTTTTTGAAGTAATAAAAATTCAAAAAACTTGGAATTGTCTTTCCTAATATTTACAAACTGTAGCCTCAATCAACATACTTCGCCCCATTTTGTATTTGAAACAAAATCTATTTGTTGACTTTAGAATTGCATTAAAAGCTGTATCTGAACTTTTAGAACATGGTTAAAAACATTTTTTTTGTAAATTCTGCTCCTGCATAACCACTGTTCTGCATATGAGAGCAGTTATTAGATTTGTGTGTCAATTGTATGAGGAACTGACTTACAACATTTACAATGAGTGCATAATAAACATTTTACATTACATCAACATTGCAAAAATTACTATACAATACATGCTATAAAAGTAAAAATAGTTTTAATTCAAGCATAGAATAAGTTATGTTTATCAGCAAAGCAGCTTGAACATTATAATGACATCATACTTAACTACCCCCTCAAATATTTTAAACTATTTGTTAATAATTCGATGTTTCTAATTCTTTTTGTTACCATAATATTTATGTTATTAGGTGTCTGTGAGTGTTGAAGGAAGAAAAGTCGTAGTAAAAGCCAAACACGAAGAAAATTCTGGAGGCCGAAAAGTTCACAATGAAATGACGAAATCGTTTGACTTGCCCCCTAGTGTCGACTCCCACCACGTCCGAAGTTATATCAAAGATGGCAACACGCTTTACATTGAGGCAGCACTCCGAGACGACCTTGCTGGAAAAATACATCTCGTACCAGTTACACATAAATATGTACGATAAACATTTGTACTACAGAGATAAGACATTCATTATATGACTATTGAGAAATTGTCCCCTCAATATTATTATTACAAGAATGAGCATTAAACTTTCTTTTTATTTGCTGTTAGTATAGGTATGTAGTGGTGGCTAAATACTGCTGATTTAAATTCTTTTATATTATACATTTTGCTGACTTTCTTGTGCTTAAATCTATTGTAGTGACTCACAAATTCTTAGAAACAACATTTTGTTTATATTTTATTGCGTGCAGTAAAATTATTTAATGTATACTTGTGTATTAAAATATTATAAGTGATAGTTTAAAAAATTTAATATAATTTTAGTGCTACCTTAAAATGGGAAATGATATTTTATTTATATTATCATGTGTGTGTTGCTATAATACCAACTCTATTCTTTGGTTTAAATGTATGCTCTTTGGATGATTCAACTGAGAGTTAATGCAAATGCAGTCATTTAATGCTGAGTATTAAAATTAACTATTAAATAAAAAGCTACAAAATATTTAAATTTTGAAATTGTTTAGATAAGTATTTATTCGGGTACAAAAATTTACATTTTTCTAATTTAACGTCTATGATATTTTATATACTGATATAGGGATATCATCTATGGTGTCATATCATATCATAATTAATTCTCTAAGTGCTTTAATATTAACATGCTAGTGCATTTCAATCTATAAATGTTCTCTTCTAATAGTCAAATTTTAAACCTACATGTATAGTATAGTCCATTTTAGTAGCTAATTTTTGATAGGTAAAGTAAAATGCTGTCTGACAACATCTAATTGAATGCTTTTAACAAAACAAGCATCGGCCACTTTAAGTTAAATCATTAGTTTTTAATAAAATTTCTATCTGTCCATGCAAGTTAACTAACTTCTGATAGCATATTTGCACTACAAACTGAACACAGCAAGTATTTTGTTATTTTGTTTACGTTATGCTTCAATATAATAATTTAATTCAAAATGTTTATAAAGTAGACCCATGATATTATAAAGGGATTTCGTCTCAACTAGGAATGTTTATTTTTGAAATTATGAAAACTTAGTTTTCAATCAATCACAAACCAATATTTAGAAATTCATTACGTTATAAACCATCATTGAAATATTACAATTCTAAAACTGCTTTTCCTAAAACGTTTATGATAGCTGATCATATCTGTTTATTTTTGTGTAATTGAAAAAGCCATCTGTTTTACTCACCTTTTTATATTATATTATTCTGTAACACATGCTGCGCGTCTGTAGCCCACCGCATGCAAATTTGGCTGTCAAATGGCAACAGAATGTTACAGATCCTATCATTAAAAAGCCATTGGCTGATAGTTGCAGCACCCTTTTTTAAAAATCCCAGGAGTTCACGAGAAGCTGAAAATCTATTAAAATTACAAACTGCATTGTTTAAACAAAATATCAGGTAAGCTTATAGCTAATGATAATATGATATTATTTATATATTTAGGGTCATTTGTGGTTATATTGCTGGTAGCTGTGGTGTTGAGTTGGCATTGGTATGATTTGTATATAATTCACTTGGTTACTATAGCAACTAAGTAAACATACTAGACTTGGTAATGTCAATTCTTGATGGTTAATATTTTATAGAAAAGTGTTTCATCAAAAGCTGTTATTGGTTTGTCTTATAAAAGTAATGATCTTTTTGTCTTTGCTTTTTGAACTCATCTTACAAAAGACAGTATTGTTTTCCCATTATGTCGAAAATAATTAGTTGATACTATTGTCACCTTAAAGTTTTAGACTTGCGAGCTCAAACATCAGTAATAAGATATAATGCTACAGTCACAAGTTCAATGAGTTCCTTATGTAATGGCATTATCTTTGTATGATTTCTTTATTTGCATTTTTATAAGAAAAATCAATATAACCATTGTTGGCTAATTATTTGCATAAGTTGGACCCAATTTCGTACCATGTCTATTTAACTCTATATGCTTCAACTCTAATAGTTCAAGATGAAAAATATTAACGTATGCATGATAATAGCCAAAGTTCTTATTCATTAGCCCAATTAAGGTATTCTCTTTACGAGCATGTTTGTGAGTAGCTTGAGAATAAATCTGAAATACAGAATTGATCGGACTAAATTTTTTATGGTTTTTTTTTGAAGAAATATTTTCGTAAAATCATTTTTACCCTGGCCTCTCAACACAGCTGCAGAATGATGTTTCATAAATAATGTTTCTAGCTATATTGTGCCTACAGCAGTGTAAACTTTGACATTATTGAGCCTGCTATGACGTCTACATGCATTATGTATATGTCAGGGCCATTAAGAACAATAGTTCGTTCCCATACTCCTTACAAATATAAAGAATAGATCATATTAAGGTGATCAATATTGCCTAAACAAATTATTTTCTTTCAAACCTTATATTAATTACAGGTAAGTGAATACAACAATAACTGTCAGCATATAAAGTGGTGGGGCTTTCATTAGCTTCTCTACAATAAATTCATAATAATACTGTTCTATTTGAGAAACAAACTTCAGGAGCTGAGCTGTCTGCCTACAAGTTGAGGTATTTTAATAAATATACTTGGATAGCAGTTTGGGAGTGTTGGAAGATTTAATTAAAACTCAAAGACAAAAGAACTCAGTGAAGGATGATCAGCCTTTCAGTGCAATGAATCAGAAAAATACACTTGATTATCAATATGACTTGATTTCAAGTCCTATGATGATCAATAGAATTGTTCAAAAGATGTTGCTACCGAGTATTAGTTCGGATACTGTAGTAGCACAGTATAGCGCTAGCAGCTGTGATATTGGAATAAACAGTCCAACTGATAGCTACTCTGACAGACGGGGTTTCTCTCGTACAGCCACTACTCTTCTGGATAAAAGTTTACCGGTGAAGGAAATACAGAAGTACGAGGATGTAATTAAACTCAGAAACTCTACTCCAGTGAAACAGTGAGTAGCCAATTGTAAGGCAAAGAGTTTATTTAACAAATTTGTAAATAGGGATTAGTCTTCAAGGGTCAACTTATATATAGGAGTAAGGAGCTAATATAGAAACTTGTAATCACTATTTTCCTTTATACATTATTTGAAGCTATAGTTGGTTTCTGGTTAACCAATATGTCCGAGCTATGTGAGAGAGTAACAGGTTTTTAAGAGTCACAGTTTTAGTGACTAATTTTAGTAAAAAACATTCTAATATGCTCATTTGGTTATTTGGTGACAGTAACAGAAATATTTCAGCACCTACAGTTCACTTCTTAAAAATATATTGAATAACCAGTCAACTTTGAGCTATTCTGTCCAAATACATTGCCTAAAACTTAAAAATTTTCCGTACTTTGCTACTCGGGAATAATAATATTATGATTGTATTATATAAATTCAGTTTATTTTACATAATAATTTTTTCGTTATATATACATGTATATAGCAAAAAATTCCCAGAATCTTGACTATGAGTGCTATTTTTATCCCCCTTTGTTGCTACACAATATAATAATACTAATTAGTTGAGGAACTTCCTTGTATTCCTCGTCAACAATGTTGCAGTTTTCAATAGCATAAGTATATAATAATACCCATCTTCACTATGACAACTGGCAAAGGAAAAGTGTGAGTAAAATAATATAATCAATTGGATTATTTCTTTTTAATACAAATACAAGATTAAAACTGGCAATGCTGGCTGAAGTAGTTGATTCAACTAAGTAATCTCTTTGATAAAATTATGCTAAGCAAAAGCAGTAGTTCAAGAGTGATTTATGACTGCAGGTGCTCTCTCTTTGCTCTCCCTTTATTCATGTAAACTACACATTCAATGGCAGTGGTTATTAAATGCCAAATCTTATGACACCATGTGAGGTAGTTTAAAAATTAGCTTTATTTGAGTTAATTTTAATCACAGTTTAATGGATTAGGTTTACACTATAAATATTTACATTGGTGATTATATCTATATAATGTCTGCAAATAACAATGAACAATATCTATACAAGTGTCTGCAAGTCCCCATATTCTTTATATTAACCCCTGTGGTAGCTGTATATTATAATACTGTTTGCAGATACACTATATTATATTATGTGATAGTATATTATAATGTATTATACTATATTATGTTATATTGTATTATATTATACTATATCATATTATATTATATGATATTATATTTTATTAAAATATTATACTATATTATATTAAATTATATTATATTTTATTAAAATATTAAATTATATTATATTTTATTAAAATATTATATTATATTATATTTTATTAAAATATTATATTATATTATATTTTATTAAAATATTATATTATATTGTAATGTATAATATTATATTATACCTATTGTATAAAATAAAATATTTCTAACAAAATATCCCAACTGCTAGTTTAGTTAAATTTTATTAAAATTAATTCTGGAAAGAAAAACTTATTGAACAGAAAGGATATTTTCTAAAAATTGTAAATAGATGAATATAATATATTGCCAGTTATGTATACTTTTCATGAATGATATAGTAATAGATACACTTGATAGAAGTCTTGTTTTGTTTTGCATGTTTGTAAAATAAATGTTGATTTTAATTTTAAAGAACATATTATTAAGAAATCAGCTGTTAGCAGCTGCTATTGGCTGATCAACCAATAGCAGCTTTTTTTATAGCAGCTGCTATTGGTTGATCAAGATATCTGACCCAAAATTAGTTAATACATATCTGTTTGTTATACTAGGACTGAAGAGCAAGAAAAATCAATATCACTATCCACATTGTGTAATCCTAACACATCTCACAATAGAAAATACTTTTTCTATATATGCATAGTGTAATTTTGCCTGCTAATGTTTAGTTAGGCTATCGGCAAATGTTGAACAAATTTACTATGCAAATGCTCATGTCCCTGTTACAAAGAGGCTTAAAAAATTTATGTACACAGCAAATTAATGAAAGAATGATAGCATAATGGTAAAATTACTCTCTTGATAAAGTATATACTGCTATATTATTCTAACTATTTATAATATAATGAATTTAATTAGCCATAGAAGTGAAGGCAAGCTAAGTACAGTGGAAGGTTTTAGTTACTAGTGACTGCTATCTCAACAAAATGACGAGCTCTAATGTCTATTTGTTTGGTCATTCCAGGTTTGTTTAGTAGTTTATAATTTATAACTATTTTCATTTTACATCGCAAGATATTAACTGTAGTGTTGAAATTTCCCCCCAGTAATATAAAAGGTTAACACGCTGGTTTGAAAGTTGAAAGTCAGAGACTTGAGTTTTGTTGGTGACAGGATTCTTCACTTGTCATTAGTTAACAGCTTCATATACCTTATAAACACAACTAGATAGTATAGCTTCAAATAGATATCAGATTTTGTAAGTTTTATGTGTAACTTTGAGATTTTTGACATTTTAAGATTAATTTTTCTTATTTCTGGTTAAGATGTGGTAATAAAGAGAGACGCATAATGTATATTGTGGTGTAATCAAGATATTTTGTTCAAAAATTTAAAGATAAAATTAAAAATATCTAACAAATAGTAAACCTAACAAATATAATATTGATTATTATTAAACTTACTAAAAGACTTCACAATTTTATTTTTTTCGACAAGATAATTGTTAGAATTAACAAAACAAATAATTTAGTATTTGATAAATTATTAGTGTTTACTACAATATTGCAAATCTGTAACAGAATTACATTAATTGCAAATAGTGTTGGTTCTATAAAACAATATTTGTAGTATAAGAAGTCGTTTTCTGATAAATGAAACAGTAATGCTTTAAACCTGAAGTTTAGAAACCAATGCAAAAGACATTCAGTTCTTTGAATACGTACACTTTATTTTACAGAACAAAATTGTTCACTGATCAGTGATATACTACAATATCGTATTATAGTATAATTACCAATTACCAATGCATATATAAAATAGTGATTATTACACTTTTAGCATGACTGCATAATATTATATAGGATTAAAGTCCAAATACAGTGCAATAAATAAGTTTTTCAAATATATAACCATTAATAACCATCTTTTGTCACGCATAGTTTTGATCATGCATCATCCCACTGTGCTAATTCTCGGGAATTAAAGTTTTTTAGTTTATTCAGCATTTTACTCAACGAGCAACTTTAATACTATACACACTAGTGTATTGCTTAATACATGCAGAAGAGATTGCAAAATGCACTACACGCTGTAACGCCGACAAGCTTTGCAAATACAATGTTAACAATTTCAGAAATATCAAACCAGGATAAGTCCCAGCAGATTTAGGCTGTTTAAACTTTAAATAGACTAACTTGAATAATTGAATTTCCTATCCCCATTCTAGTTGTATTGATTAAATAGCTTGCTGTATCATAACTTATTTAATGAAGTGCATTAGTAGAGAAGATTAGCAAAATGATGTTGTATGTGTGATAATGCTGTGCGCATATGTAATATTGTAGCTTAATATTTGTCAACAGATTTTTGAAGTATTTAAACAAACAGATGAATCCTCAAGTTGAACATGTCCATTTATTTCACGACTGCTGCAATTAGCATTTTGTATCTAATTTGAATATATAGGACAGACCCAAAGCTTTAGAATTAAAATTTGATAATTCCATTATACTTAATTTTGTGTCATAATAGTATGACGGAAAGGAATTATTGAATGCCTGTTTTGTGTTGAAGGTTGAGGGTGCAGAAAAGTGCTCCATCTAGCAGCTCTCGAGCTTTGACTGAGGAGGAAATATTGTCTCCCATTCAACGCTTTGGACGGGTGGGTTTCTTATACTACACAGATGTCAGGTTTCTATCATGTGCATTCTGTACTACAGGAAATCATTTATAAGAAGCTCCGAGCTCTGGGTGACTGAGTGCAGTAGTTGGTAGCTCAAGTTTGGGGTTGGGGTTCAAAGTGCTAACCTAAACCACCAACTCCAAACTCAAGATCCCCAAACTACTGCACCTAGTCACCTCCAACTTGAAGCTGCTTATAGAAAGATCTGTACAACAGGTTTGCGTATGCTGTAGGTCTCTGTGTACTCCGGCCCTCTTCACAACGACAGAATGGGAGAAGAAGACGGGACGCAAAGTACAGCTTCCCTCGCAGATAGGCTAGCTAATGCAAGGATGATGCAGAAAAGTGGCTATACTTGGGATCAAGCAGGAAGCTGTGCTAAAATAAGGTAATTCTTATTAAAAATTGGTTGAAGAAAATGGAGGGACACCCATGCCTACCACCCTCACTTTGATCACGCTGGATACAAGCTTCCAACTAACTTTTTATATAAAGATCGAGAGCACAGCTTTATGTACAAATAAATGATGCAAACAAATTATAAACATATTATGCATATATTTTATAGTGATTGCATCCTATATTTACACAGGGAGTTGTGCCCGTTTTTCTTCTTTCTATGTTAAATAACTTTACCCACAATACACCACTATTCACATCATGAAAATGCTTCTTCTGACATATGCCGATGCAAACTAAACCACATGCCATTTTCATCAGCTAGCATTATAAAACTCAACAGTTATTCTCTCTCAACCAACTTGCTTTATTTAATGGTAATTGTATGCGATTACGAAAATATGTTTGACCAATGTTTTGCAAAGTTGGCTAAACTATCTATCTTCCAAAACTTAAATTTGATGCTTAATTTTAAATGCAATTTATTTAAAACAAAAGTTGTTTTACTGTCAAAGGTTTTTTCTACAATATAAGGTTCCACATGAGTTGCTTCTGAGTTCGCAATACAATTTCTATAACATTTTCAGATGAAAAATGTGTCACCATAATTCATTGATTATATCCTCTAATTGACAAAATTATAGAAACTTTGACTGCATTGAAAGACTTGCACATTATCTATTCTAACTATTATAGTTTTAAGAAAATCGCATTTAAATAATTAATCGAATTTTGTATGGCTGACTAATTATGATAGATCTTTGTATTCGTTATTTTTAGACTTGGTGATGGTGCAATTCTTCAAAATTTGTATCCAAGTAATTCTCACATAAAACTAAGGTCTGGTGAAATTGTTAGAATTGACACGTACTACAAGAAAATGCTGGAGAGTGAAGAGATACTTGCAGAAGTGTCCATGATCAAAGAGTACGAGTATAACCAGTGGGCTAGGACCAAACCTCTAAACCCCAGAGACTACGAAAATTCTAAACCAATACATTCAGATAAACTCGAAAGTAAATGTCTTCAGCCATCTTGGTATACAACAAAGCAAAACAACTCTTCGACTGCTTTGGGCATGAAAAACCCACTGTTTTCATATGAAGATCTGGTTCGTAAGTTCTCTCAACCAAAATTTTTAAAGCGAATGGGATTCATTGACAGTGAAAAAGATTTCAACCCAATACAAATTACACTCCCGGATGAGGAAAATATGGAGTGTTCTCAAGTTAAAGAATGTCCACGACTGGAAGTAGATCAAAATATTACGCCTGCTGCTTCAAACGAAGAAGCAGATTTAGAGTTGCATCCCCCTGGAAATAATTATGACAAAACGGAGTTGTCTCTCCCTGAACCAGAAGATGGAGGAGAAGCGAGTGAGAGTGAGGAACTATTATCTGATGACGAAGAGTACCAGACTGAACCTGATATACTAATAAACATTCCACCAGAACGAATCCCAAGCTCTAAACGGTCTACTCGCCAAAAGCTCTCTTTGTACAAAGACGACAATATGATCAGCAGCAGCAAAACTGCTTTGGTAGAGATTAACCTTAATCAGAGTGTAGAAAAAGAAATTTCTTCAAATAACCTCGTAAGTGGGAAAGACAGTGACAGATTTAAAATGCCATTACCCACCGTAAAGTTAACTGATAGTTTGGCAAATCAAAGAAAGCTAGGTGCTAATCTGTCGTCCGAGCAGAGATATAGTAAATCAAAAACTTTCCACGCAAAGACTTTTAGGAAAGAAACTCAGAAATTTGACTTTCCACTAAAGTTACATTACGCTGATCGGAAGAGTGTTAAGTTTTCACAGCCTATTTGCTTATGTCCAAAGCTGTCAAAAGAAACACTCAACAGTCTACAAGCCCCCACAATAAACAAATATTATATGAAACAAAACTATGGCCTCAACAGATGTCAGCTTCATAATATTTCCCGAAATTCTAGGTCCAGAGACAAGATAATTCTAAAGTCATTATGATAAAATACTTTTGATATTGAAATGTAATATGTTAAAATAGCTTTAATAAATGCTTATTTTTATAAAAAAAAAGTACACTGTATAATTATTCATAATTTATTCTAATAAAATTATGTATATATTGCATAATAACATTGTATAGTTTTGCTAACAATGCAATTTTAGACTCATGTCTTGAGTGCTAAATTAAAAATGCTAATGACAAAACGATTATTATGCCCATTATTTGCTATCGCATTCAGTAGATTTTATTGTTTCAAATAGACTAGCTGTTTAGATTATACTAAACGTTGCAGGGAAATAACTGCTAATAAGATGTTGAATCATTATATATATACGTACACACACACTCGCGCGCACACTCGAGTGCGCACACACACACACACATACGCACGCACACACGCACGCATGCACACACGTACTCACACACACATTGTGACTCAAAGTTACATGTCCTTGACAACACAGCTGGCTGAAAACAAATCAATATACTATACTTGTAATATAACTATATTTTTATTACAACGGCAACTGCCAGTACACTACATATAACATATATTTAGCTTTTAAGAAATGATAACAGTGTTCAAGTATTTAAGTCAGAGTTTTATACTTTGCATGTACCCTTTTCGCATATATTTATTACTGTATGGATAATTATATGATTGTATAATCAGCAAAATGCTTATGCAATTTGAGTATATTTTATGACACTGATTTTGCTTTTGTTTTATATTATTAACTATAATATACAATCAATAAGGGCCCAAAAGTTTAATAACATTCAAATAGCTCTGCTGCAATAAGATATTACTTTAATTTTATACTTGTTTAAATGGATATATAGAAAGTAGTTTATGAGTGTATGCATAACAAGTCTGTGGCTACCAATGAATGAACATCGTTGTAAACATGGGATATGTTGCAATAACAAAAATTGTTCTTATAATGTTGTTATAAGTATGTTTTACATAGAAAACTTTTTATTTTGAAGAGTTGTCGCACTTTTAAACTTGACATTATAAAAGATAACCAGTAAGACGATAGTCTTATTTTTACAACCTTACTTGTGACGAATTTCGGAATACAAACTCCGAAATGCGAAATGTTAAAAAGTAGACACTAACGGATGTGAAGAAAAATTACAACACCGATTATTGTTTGCTAAGGACACATCAAATTAATATTATCTTTATCATTATGGAAACTACAGTCGCAGGGCCTAGTGGAGACATTCACCTGCAGTTGGTGATGCTCGATTTACAATTTGAATATTACACGCCAACATTTGGTTTTATTTTGTTTTCATGTGCGGATCTATTATATTTATTTTAGTTTTAGTTTTAGTCTTATATTTTCAATGATTTAAAATTTAAATCGTTTGTTTGATGTTTCACAGTCACACAAGTCTGACTTGACAAATGACAAGTTATAGTTGTGACTTAAAGTCACAACTATAACTTTTTATTTTGTTACACTGTAAGTATAACTGTATAAGATTAGGTATTAGTATAAGATAAAGATGATCTTTTACTTATAGTTGTGTGAAACAAACGAAGATTAGGTAAATAAGTTAAAGTTTTAGTTTATCACTAGTTTATACTATTGACTATTCACTGCCATTGCCCAATGTTTTGAACATTATCATCAATTTATGATAATCAAATTCAATGATTATGATTAATCATTTTTTCATTATGATAAAATAATGATATAATATAATTTTTAATCAATTAATGTTATATTAATTATATTTATTATTATACTTAATATTTATAATCATATTTTAATTTATCATTATGGTTATAATAATCATTATGATAAAGGGATTATCATTATGATATTTGATTTTGATACTGATACAAATAAATGATGATTTAATTTTATGATCACTTAAACTTAACAGCTAACAGTAACTCACCTCTGTCTCTCCTTGTACAACTAAAAGTTAGAGCACTCTTGTAAAGCTCATAGGGAAGGCAAAATTATAGCTGCCTTTGGCTCTTGTGTTGCTTTTGTTTGGGTATGTTTAAATAAATCTATTTTACTTATAGTTTTAGGGTGTAGCTAAATTGAGTTTCAAGGTTTTGGTTGAAATTTAATTTTATAGTAGACAGTCTAGACATAGTGATAGAAATAGAATTTTAGCACTTATTAAGCTGAGTTTAATATTCATTATGAGGTAGTATCCTCAAATCTCTAAGACTAATGCTTCAAGAAAGAAAAACTGTTTTTGTGAAAGGCCGGTAAAAATTCAAAAACAGATACTAGTGCTCTTCTCTTCAAGTTCAACTTCATCATCATGAAAATGACCTTGAATTATGATAATTACTATTTTAGTATCAACTTCATCACCATAAATTGTATGAATATCAGTAATTGTCATAATGGTGCAAGTTCAAATAACAACTTCAGTTAGGAGCCCTAAAATATTGTGCAGAAGTAATGTAATTATGATTTAGTCACTTACCAGCTAATGATTATTTCCCATCTTGTGTTATAAATTTTTTGGAAGTTGAACTTTCAATGGTGGAAATGAGCAGTAATTTTATTATATTTTATGGTTAAGGTAGAGAGCCAGTAATAATCATTATAATCTGCTAACAGTGCGAATAGAAAAGATATTAGGTCATATGTATGTTTTTATTTATATAAGAATATTTCCTTTCAACTTTTTTAATACCTTTATAATTTGAATTTACAGCTGCCAATGCCGTTTTAATAGACATGCCTGCAAGTACCTATTTTACCTTAATTTCTATTTAATATTGTCCAATCTACTGTTTGTAGTTTTGATTTCTGAGACTTGATATTCCATTCCTAGATTGACATTGCCATCAGTATATTTACTAAACTATTAAAGTATATACTATACAGCATTATTTAAATTATGTTGTTGTAATATTACAGGATACAGTATTATCATTAATAACGTATCTAGAATTTAGTCCCTTAGTATTCACTGTTGGATTTTTTTCCAAGTTTTCACTAACTAAACTGTTAAACCCTATAAGTTAATATAGTTATCTGTTTGAAAATAAACTACAATAGTTCATTTAAGCTCTTGTATGCTTCAAGCAAAAATATTATTAGTATTTGCTTGTTACTATTTCTTATTTGATATCATTGATCTTGTCTCAGTACCTGCATTATAGCTAGCAGTGATATCGTAGTTTATTCATTGCCCAACTGTCACTAAAGATTTAGTAAATCATTTATATGTGATGGCTCCCGTCAGTTTTGGTCTCTTGGCATTATTCGCTATTGTTAGTTATAAGGGGTTTTATCTATAGTTGTCATAAATAGGTCAGTTTTAGCTTTTAGTGTGTAATAGTCAATTAACATGTGCTCTTTCTAGCTGTCCAATCAGTTTTGTGATATCTGCTATGGTTTATGAATGATTGGTGTTTTAATGAGCCATTCCATGGTTGGCAAGCTGGTCACGTGATTAGAACATAATAGCGCGAACTTTAATAATAGTTGAAATAGCGGCGTAGTGTAGAGCGCAACGTAATTAGGTATAATTTGACTGAGAATTGTTACTAATAATAAACATGGCGACTGGATCGCGCTGCAAGTTAATAGATAA
Source organism: Bugula neritina (assembly GCA_964035545.1). Lineage (NCBI taxonomy): Eukaryota > Metazoa > Bryozoa > Gymnolaemata > Cheilostomatida > Bugulidae > Bugula > Bugula neritina. Next base: position 4,560,710 of record OZ037769.1, read on the forward strand.
CAGATATTGACAATTTAAAAGAATGTTTCTACATTGAAAATTAAGGACAAGGACTGAAGAGTAGTGGTGATAATAGTAATGATGAACTTAGTGACAACAGTGATCCAAAAAAGTTAGATTTTATTATGAAACCACGTGGCATTATAGTATTAATCTCTCAGGATAATCATCAAAATGTTCTCATTATACTGAACTCAACTTTGAAATATTGATTAGGATACTGCAGATATGAATTTTAAATTAATATTTTCATGATCAGCATAAAAAACCACCCCTAGTAACTAACTTTTGGGCTGATGGAGCTGATTGAAGACACTGTTGCTAGGTAGATAAACAACGAATTTAGTACAATTTTGAGTCGCCGAACTTTGACTGTTAATTACTCGCAACAATAAAAGGCGTTTGTTGTGGACCGCTGTGTGTATAACCTGGCATATTTCTGGTTCTATTTGACTGACTTTAAAAATTTAAAGTGCAATGTGATCACAAAGTCCTACTCTATTCACCCACATCAAAAAGTAAAAATCTTGGATGACCCCCAAGAGACCAAAAATGACAGCAGCCATCACATATTCATGTTGTAATGTAGTCCTGATATGCAGTGTCAATGTAATTATGATGATGGTTTCATGGAATTTTTTACAGTAGTTATAAGGCTAGTGCTGCTATTTCACTTGAGTGCCTATAGTAATTAGTACTACAATGAAACTTGCAGCATTAATAAATATACATGTGATCAGATATTTCTGTATTGATAGGAATTGAATGATTTGCTGTAAAAAGAGGCGGACCTTAAGCTTTCCATATTTCTAAGTCAGCATGCCACTTTGGTAGACCTGCTGACAGGCAGCTAGTTTGCTGAGCTGATTGTAGAGTAAGTACTACTGGTTACCACAATTCATTTATTCTATACCCTCACATCTCAATTAGGCTTCTCAACTAACCCTGTCCTTAGCATTCTCTTCCTTGAAGGAACATGATTTAAGATCTTTCCTGATTGTATCCTGCCATCTATGCTTTGGGCATCCTGATTTCTCTTTCCTTTAACTCTCATCTCATATACTCTTCTGACATTTATTTTATATGTTGTAACTTAAATTATCTTTCATCTACCAAATTGAAACCTGTATATTTTCTAATTACTTTGGCATTAAAAGTATATATATTAGAAACTATGTTTGATCAGAAGCTACCCTGTAATTGAACAAGGGTTTATTCCCGAAAGTGTAGTACCTGAGCTAGCAGTAAATCCAGCAGTTTTTATAATGGTGTATCATTGTGCAGATAACTCTGTACTTTTGTAGTGAATTTCTAAGGTTTTCTGTTGGTTATATTTGACTTAAAAAACATATCCCTGCTTATTTGGCCCTCCTACCCTATCTGAATTATTCTTAGCCACTGTCTTGCGGTAGTTGTTATCACAAAAATTCGCTAAGGAACTCCTTTGACACCTACTTCACACTATCAGTGTTTTTATTGCGAGAATAAGTTGTTTTAATCCTTCAGATCTCTTGCTGAAGTAGGTGATAGTAAACACTGAGTTTCCATTGCCTCTAACTGGTGCTCATACGGATGAATTTGTGGTTGCTGTTTGCATTAATTTATGGTTGTGGTTTTATTCAATGCAACTATTTCCCAACATAGAATGAAAAATCTATTAAAGCAAAAGGCAATGGAACCGCAGTGATAGTCTCTACAGTGTTTTCAATATTATAATATATAATAAACGAAATTTTGCAGGAACAATTTTTTGGTTCTTCCATAATCCAGTTCATATGTCCTTTATAATGTAGTCTAAAGGTGACCAGGTTCTGCCTATCAAGTTATATGTCAGTGTAGGTGTGAGAAGTTACCTATGTGTGAGTCTACTAGTGCCACTATTGACTATGGGTAAGCCTGTCTCACCTTAACTTGAACTGAATACATGATGACCTGTAGTTGCCGATCATCACTACTCTCTCAAGGGCTGACAGAATCCAAGTTCCAGTGACAACATGGCAGTCATAAGAGTGAATAGAAACACTAAGACAGTGGTGAGGGTGTTAGTTGGATTCGGTGCCTTCTGGCTATTGGTCAGCATTATCTTCATCAAATCGTCATCCGATGACAACAGACCTCCCCAGTTACGGAGGTAGGATTATCAACTTCCTGTTCTTTCAAAATTTCTGAAATTGCCGAACCTGTATATTATTTTATCTGTAGTCTCTGTAATAATTAGGTGAATGCCCTGATAGGCCTGTTGCTCAAGAGTTTAAATGTGGAGTATGCAAGCATTTATCTTGTCATTTCACTTCCATGTCTCTATGAGCTATTAGGTGATGTACTCATTGCTAAGTGCTTTGCACTACCACTAACCTTTAATCCTAGATATGTACAAACTCTGTAGAGTGTATTTTAAGGCCTGTTGTAGATGGAGACAACATACAAAGAGTAACTATAAGTATGCCCTGTATCTATGATGATATATGTATATGTGCTCTTCCCATTACTAACTTATTGTCGGTTAACCTGTCAAATGCAGTACATTGCTCAATAATACCAGTAGCAATTATGACTAGTATGTGTTCCTAATGATAATTTAATACTTCCATTTGTCGGGACCTTTTTAAATTAATTTTTAATGGCTGGGCGGTTGACAGTTTATTTGCAGGAATATCAACTAGGTGGACATTTTTACTCTCAAGTCGTAGAAAGTTGACAAATTTTGCACTCTGATGAGCTGCATCAAGATCAAAGTTAAATGTTAAACTTTTTTTGAGAAAGAAAGTGGAAAAAGGTTCATTTTGAAACTGTATAATTCCAATTATACCCCATACTGGGCTTGGAGGGTACAGTAGAGGTTATGGTAAAAGGCTGTAATTACTTTTTTTGCTTTAAAACTAACTTTTATTAACTTTGTCAAACCCTTACAGCATTCTAATACCTGCCCATTTATAATATTGTTACGCCAATTAGAATTATTGGATAATGTTGCGCTGGTGGCGTGCCTGATCCTTTAATGTTTCTACATTTCCTACACTTTGAGATGAAATATTTACCTCTCAATATGAGCAACCAGGGACTGAACATTCTGCGATGGTGGTCTAAACTGTTGCTTTATATAGCTTTGTTATTGTGCCATGCCATCGGGGAGGAGGGGATATTTTTTATTTTCTGTTTTTCCCCCAACAAACCTGTGAATTCTGTCTATTTAGCAATGAATAGTAATAGACCATAATTATTCTCTTGGCAAAATAAAAGTCTGGCAATGGTGTATTAATTGACTGCCCAGCCTTCGTAGGCTATGTTTAGTTAGAAATGGGTCTCTAGGGAAGACCTGGCTGATAATAAACACATGTAGCAACAGGTAGCTGGCTGCAGGGAAAGAGCCAGGCTTAACCTTGAGCCAGAGAGTCCCCAAGGCCTATTTATAACTTTGTAAGAAATCCTAAATATACCCGGATATACCTTGACCTGAATCATAGTTATAGTTAGTATCCCAGCAAATGGGTAAATCTACATCTTTTTGTGATATGCAGGAGGAATTTAGGAATGCCAACTGAGTGGCTATAGTTTATAAAGGATACAACTGATAGCCAGTTTCTATTCCTTAGTAGTAGGTATTAGTAGCAGGTCTGTAATAATGAGTATTTAAAAGTGAGTATTTAGTAATGAGTGTTTAGTAATGAGTATTTAGCAATGAGTATTTAGTAATGAGTGTTTAGTAATGTGTATTTAAAAGTAAGTATTTAGTAATGAGTCTTTAAAAGTAAGTATTTAGAAGTAAATTATTAGAAGTATGTATTTAGAAGTGTATAATGACAAATAACATGATGGTAGTCCTTAGTAGTAATCCTTTAGTAGTAATTCCTTAGTAATATTGTAAAGAAGTAGTACCTAGTTATCTTACTTGATAAGAATTCTTAACTAACTAGTAAGATATGGTGGTAAGTTAGGATATTATCCTATTTTCTAGCCATCGTGGAACTGTGATTCCTCGTTGATTAAGGCTTTCTTAAAACTGCTGCAAGTTTTTCCGCAGATCTTTAAAGGGAGATGCTGCAGTATAAATAGTGACAGCTCCCACCCAATAGAATGCTAATTAGTAGGTTATTGGTTGTTAGCTTCAGAGACCTGGTAACTGTGACACCCAGCTGCTTTCAACTATAATCCCAGGCTATGTTTTGGTGGGCTATATTTGTGTGCCAAATCCTGTCGGGTGACCCAGAGTTAAGAGAAACTAAGGCTAGTTGTGGATCTCGTTGCAGGCCGAGAGCAGATCTGGAGCAGTTCAAACCCGCCCAACCTTCTAAGAAGTTTGAGTTTCCTCAGGTTCCCCTCCTACAGAAGCCTCTGGCAAAAGTGGCTGGGCTTTTCCAGTCTGAACCTGATAGAAACATCATACCTCCACCTCTACACATACAGTTGAAGAAGCCAAATGTTAATCCAAATGCACCCGGTAACATTTCCAGAATATTCTATACTACTGCATACTACATCAAACTCTTTCTTGCTAGTCTATGGATATTCAATAATTTTTATTTAATTTTCCTAGCTGGGTAATGTACATTGTTATATTGTGCTAGTCTATTCTTATCAGGCTTTTTTCTTATCACTTTTGTTCCTAATAATTAGGGCAGTATACAACTTAATATTTGTATTACCAACTAGTTATATTCAACAGTAAAGTTATCTATATATGTTATGAGGAGAAAGGCTAAGTGAATAAAATGATGTTTTCTTTTAGGCACAAGGATAGGGATAAAGGTCTGATTGCATACTTTTTAAACTGCTTGGTGACACTATTTTTAAAAAAATACTTGTTTAATTTATTGTTATAATAGTATTATAATTTATATTTCTTGATTTGATAATACAGGCGTATAGCACAGTGCTGCTAAACATTAAGGTGGTCTCTACGTTAGCGATTCTCACTATATACAGTCACCAGGAAGGGTTACTCCTTTTAGCTATCTGGGTTTAGCTGTTACTTCCTGTAATATATGGCTTATATAAAGTTTTAGTGAGTCAAGTAAAAGCATTAAACTGTGTCATCATATTCTCATTATCTTGTTTATCCGACTGACTTTGCCAATACATTTCCTTTACAAAAGGCTGCAAGTTATTACCAAGAAAGGCTTGTATTGCTGTTAGAAAGTTGTCCTCCCCATTTATAAGAGGTTCAATTTTCACTAAATCTATAAATAGATAAACTCTAGTCTAGTATTTTATCCGTGAAACTGTTTTTGCGAAGGTCCCAGGTGTCATGCGATGGTATGTATGCATGAATTATTCAGTGTGGTGGGCCATCCCAGCGAAGTAGACACTCTGGTATAGAATTGTACCTTCAGCAAAGCCTATGCATCAGTTGGCCCTCTCATACAATATGACTGTAGTAATGATAGAACTATTAGTAAAAATAGTAGATATAGTGAAAGTAGTTTTATAAACTAGTTATAGTTATATTGTATATAAAATACTTGTTGTGTAGTTGATATGATATAGCAGTGGAAGTAAACAGTTGTTGTACCAAGTGTTTATTGTGTATTCAATGTCCTCCCATATAAGTTACTATTTTACTGGTTTTTTTTAAATTGTGTAAAATTAGGTGCATATTTATTGTGTGTATTTCTTTTTAAGATTATTTTGCCATGAGTATTTTTACATTAGATTTTCAGCATTTATCTAAAAAATGAGCATTATTGGAAAATTTAAGCTGTCTGAATTTTGTAGCCATTATGGAACATTTTCTAAATTAATGGTTATTTTAGTTTTTCGAAGAACGCAATAGAAATACACTCAGTTTCTTTATGAAACTTGGTAATTCTTTACTCTTAGTCATGTTTTACTAGCATTACCTTTTAATTAAAGTTAAATTAGATTTAAATACATGGTAGAGTTTGTTTTTGTATCCTTTTAGGGGAAATGGGTAAAGCAGTTGACATAAATAAAGATGACCTATCTCCAGATGAGAGAAAGAAATATGATGAAGGTTTCCATGCCAACGCATTTAACGAGTACGCTAGTAACATGATTTCAGTGCACAGACAGCTACCAGACATAAGGGATCCAGAGTATGTATGTCTCCCTCTACACCCAATCTTATTATTTGTCATAAGACCAGCATTTCCTGTGCTTTGATTACCTCATCTGACGTCGAACATGGGCGTGGAGACCCTGAAGACACACTTGTCTTTCAATTGATGTACAAATCTGAAGTTACTCATCTACAGGGATATTTCACTCAGATCTGTAATCATGACTTTGTTAATATGTATTAAAACTAACTCCTCACAGTTAGTATGCATGTGTACATGCATGTATATATATTGTATTTCAGGCAAACAAGATTTCTCTCCAAGTAACCTCTGTGTCATTCTTGTTAGTGATAGTTATAGCCTCAACTTTCTAGCTCGTTTAGATTCCGTGGTCATTTTTAACTTCCCTGGCTGTATGGGGTAAAGAGGGTGTAAGGGGTAAAGGGGGTGTAAGGGGTAAAAAGGGTGTAAGGGGTAAAGGGGTTGTAAGGGGTAAAGGGGGTGTAAGGGATAAAGGGGGTTGCAGATGTTTTGACTCTAAAGAGGTTGTTGTAAGTGTTTAAACTTTGGGAGGTGTGGCTGTGTCTTTTCTTACTCTAGAGGTAGGGTGGGCTTACTACCTTCCCACACCCTCATCCGTTATACTTGTCCAGTAGAACTCTAACTGTATTACTACTCAAGTAGAACTCTGTCAGTGTAACAACAAACATCAAAGTACCTTGAGTATTTCCAACTGGACTACATTTTATGTTCTACTAAGTAACATCTTTGAAGATAGTTTTAGGTCTATCACATTGTAAGGTGACACGATTTAGATTTCACTTGTGACTATGTTTAAACAACTAGCAATGCTGAGACATCTTGAACAGGTTGGTTTTGCTAAGAGTACGTGTTCATTTCTCTCACCATTTTTTAGATGTAGCGCAATTAAATATGCAAAGAATCTGCCAGACACCAGCGTTATTCTGTGTTTCCATAACGAGGCTTGGTCGGTGCTGCTTCGGTCTGTCCACAGCATCATAGACAGATCTGATCCTAAACTCCTCAAGGAAATCATTCTGGTTGATGACTTCTCAGATAAACGTAATTATACATTATAATATAATTATATATTATAATATAATTATATATTATAATATAATTATATATTATAATATAATTATATATTATAATATAATTATATATTATAATATAATTATATATATATATATATATGTGTTTTCAAACAGGAATTGTAATGGCTTGGTGACTTGTAATACACAGTAGCTAGAGTTTAAATGAAAATGAAAATAAAAGACAATATTTATACATCAACATAATGATTATTTTGTCTTCAATTATCCAAAACTACTATTCCTAATACAATTTATTGATTGCAATTTCGCTGCATCTAAAATACTAATTATTTTACACCCTGTTACCATGATTGAATATAAATATAATGAAGTCTTTAATTATAGTTGCAGCTTAAGGAAGTACAACATAATAATTCAATAATTCTTTTAGTAATAATTGTAATGAAATAAAAATAATTTTTTGCATCCAACATAAAACTGAATGATAATAGTAGGTAATAAGAGTGTTATTTCAAGTAATGCAATCTCAGAAATTGACTGTTGTTTACTTTTAATTAAAAACTATTGTTTATGAGAATCAATAATTATTTTTAGTGTACAAATTTATTTCACATTGTACTGTTAACTCATTCAAGCTGAAATTGGTAACGATTTCATTTCATAATAAACCTGTACTTTCTAGCTCATCTTGGAGAGAAGCTGAAGAAATATATGGATGAGTTGAAGATAGTTACCATAGTAAGGATGTCTCAGAGGGAGGGGTTGATCAGGGCCCGACTTGCTGGTGCTAGAGCAGCTTCGGGAACTGTGCTAACTTTTCTTGACTCCCACATTGAGTGTACAGAAGGTAAGCAGACTATTGCTATTATAAACTCTTTATGTGTTCTCCTCCGTGTTATATTTGTGTTCTTCATGTGTTATGTGTATTTTCTATGTGTATGTTTGTTTGTTGGTTTGTTTTTATTTTGTCGCAGTCGGAAAAAAAATTAATTGAGAAAAAATAAACAAAATGACAGGGCCTATGGCGCAATAGCACTGTAGCTGTGATGTGACCTTGTTGAGTGGTCTGGACTTTATCCAATTATAATTGTTCTTTGCTCAGTCTTTGAATTAAAAACTTTTCTTATGTAATTATAGACTGCTAATAGTTTATTTCCAAAACACACTCAAGTGTTGAAACCATATTTGTCAAAAATTTATTTTTGTCTAATTACCCACCTGACACGTAATCTTTTATCACCTGATGAAGGATCTGTTTATTTGGGCTAATTTGTGTGAACTTTAGTAATTATATTGATAGTACATGTCCTTGTGAAGCTGGTGTCTGCATAGTGTTGGAGGAAAGGCTAAATTAATTGTCATTTTATTCTCATTAATTACATAAAAGAATTAATTTACCTCTGGTGTTAAGTGCTTGCTATAAGCTGATACATAAAACACTTTGTTTCATCAACACCTAATATTAATATAATTGTTATGTAACATTAGAATGTAATTATTGAGATCATCACAATGATTATTATGTTAGTAATAATAATATTTAATATAATGTATAGAATAGAATGCATATAATATTTACTGAGTACTCATTGCTATAAACCCAACTGCCACTAAAGGCAAAGTAGATGTTAGGATTTATTTATAATATATTTTTGTTGTACAATGCATAACACCCAGGGAACAGCAACTGTGCCAAACTTTTTATCATCCAGGAGTTTGATTTGGATAAATAGTGCAACAATTATTACTCACATAATCTTGCTTGTTAATTTTAAAATTCAGGTGGTATACCTGTATACATACATGCATACAGGTATGCATGTATGTACACACACGCAAGCACACACACGCAGCAGCAAATATTCGATTAAATGTCTGCAACAGATTTTATTATAGGAATTCTGTCTGTTATATGCGTATCTAGCCCAGCTGTACTCTACAGATTTATGGTACTTGTTAATTAGGTTAACAATCGTATTAATTAGAGCATGTTCAGTGAGATATTTTTAAATATGTGGGCACCTCTGGGAAGACTATCTTTAAAACACATGCAGATATTTCCAGATGATGTAAACTGTTGTAAGAAATCTCAGTGGAATAAACTGTCTACTGACGGTTAAAATGCATAGAGTGTACTTAATAATTCTTACTTGTCACTTGCACAATAACTAAATTACTTGATATAACCAGCCTAAGGCACTGTAATCTCTTAACTGTAACTTACTAAATGACTGTTCTAGATTACTTAGCATATCATCATAACTTACAACTCAAAACTTGGTAACAAAATGAATATAAAGAAGTCCCCATTCACCAGACAGGATGGCAAGAATAAACTTACTAATCGGAAATGCTCTAAGATATGTACATTTTTGTCTAGACACATTTAGCTGCTGGAAATTTGTTACACTGGTGTGTCTATGCAGGGTGGTTGGAGCCTCTGTTAGATGAGATAAATCGAGACAAGACCATTGTTGTTACTCCAGTCATTGATGTGATAGATGACACTACACTAAAGTTTCACTACGGAAGTGCAAAGCATACGAGTGTCGGAGGTTTTGACTGGAACCTGCAGTTCAACTGGCACTCCATTCCCGATAGAGAAAACAAGAGACGTAAAAGTGAGGTGAGAAAATATCTGTGGCTTCTTGACTCCAGCTGATCAGAACTGCAACATCTGATCATGAGTCCATTCTTCTTTTTAGTATCGAAGTCAATCTTCAATATACTGGCTCAAAGTTCAACTGGAGTTAGTAGTTAAATTTTTCAAGACAGATTTCTGTAAAAAAAAGTTTTTATGGCGTATAATATGAAATTGCACAAATTTATTCATTTTATTAAATGAGTTTTCACCAATTATCGTGTTACTTGGAGTTATCGTACAGTGCAGAAGGGTAGATGGGGAGAAAACTCCCATTTTGTTGACATCTTCACTATTGTATTCTTATATCTAACAACAAATCAATTCTATGTATAAAATTTTAAACACAATTCCGATGATACACGCATTTAGGTGGCGCCTATACACTCCCCCACCATGGCAGGGGGTTTATTCTCCATCAGCCGGGAGTATTTCGTGGAACTGGGCACCTACGATGCTGGGATGGATATTTGGGGCGGTGAGAATCTAGAGATGTCCTTCAGAATATGGATGTGCGGTGGAACTCTAGAAACTATACCCTGCTCCCATGTTGGACATATATTCAGGTTAGGGCTAGAATTTCTATTTAGTATTTATTTTGAATTTTACTTCTAGTTTGAATATCCGAATCTTACATCATTCACCCTCTAAGTTTTATTTATTCCTCATGTAAAGATATGATGAAGGTTCTCTTTATCAGGTTTAATCTGCTGGACATGCATATTAACATCCCAACATCATGTGGTTCTCATTATGTCCAGTTATGTTTTTGTGTTTATCTTTTATTGTTTTCATATTTCAAGCTAAACTTTTGTAGAAAGCGAAGTCCCTATAAATGGAAAGATGGAGAAAATGTAGTTAGAAAGAACTCAATTCGTTTAGCGGAAGTTTGGATGGATGACTACAAGCACTATTATTATGAAAGAATAAACAATGATCTAGTAAGTGTAATGATTGTGTGCTTTATGATGCTGTACGTTTAGGATTTTGAGTGTGTATATTCTTGCAGTCTCTTGGTATATGTGTTGAACCTCGTGTACATTTTGAGGTAACTTTATAATGCTGCATATTCAAATCAATTTTCATTTCTAACAAGGTTTGTTTTAACGATTATAAATTTTTAACAACATTTTTTAGAATATCATATACTCGTAGTAATAAGTGGTTTCTCTGTACTGCTCCACCTTAGCTAACAGTTGTATTCTGTATACTTTGTCGTTCAGGGAAATTATGGAGATATTTCATCTCGTAAAGAGTTGCGTAAGAAACTGAACTGCAAGTCATTTGACTGGTACATAAAGAATGTGTTCCCTGAGCTCTTCATACCTGATGAGGCCATCTTTTCAGGAGAGGTCAGTGGGAAATAGCACATTGCTCTCTCAGAAGTTGTCTTTTCAAACCTCTGTTTAGTTTATTTAATAACTATTTGTGCAACTTCTTCTAAAAAATGAAAATTTTAAAGCATCATTTTTTATATTGAATGTTGTACATCGAGTAATGAAAACGACTCGTTTTCTTGCATATAGATTCGAAACAGAGCTATAACGCACTGTGTAGACAGTCCGGCCGATCACCATGTGTATAACAAGCCAGTGAAGATGTGGCCGTGTCATAACCAAGGCGGCAATCAGTACTGGTTGATGAGTGATGCGGGAGAAATACGTCGAGACGAGGCGTGCATTGACTACACAGGAAGTGGTACTGTGAACATGTACATGTGTCACGGACAGGGCGGCAACCAGAAGTGGCAGTACAAGGAGGTCAGTCTAGTTCTATTACCATTCAGACATGTTTAATGCTTGGAATCTCACTTCCAATTATTTTCACTTGAAGTTTGCTTTAATGCTATTGCCAGATCAATTGGCAATTGGCCATGTGGTTATTAGTAATGCAGTGCAAGGCATACATTTTTTTATCTATAATTTGCTTACTAAGGTGGTAGTTGTCTTCTTTGTAGACTTTTTTTAGATAGCAAACTGTGAATAATTGGGTTATAAATCATACAAGTGTAGTTTACATGTTGTTTACAGAATGGTTTGCTACTCCACGTGATCTCTAAACTGTGTATGGAAGCCAATGCCAATGGAGACGGTATTGTGATGTCATCGTGTGACCCCAGCAATGACAGACAACTCTGGGAATGGAAGAAAGGGAAAGGAAAGAAACACTGAGCATTTGTACTGCAGCATTCCTATTTAGAAACATTTCATTGAAATCAATAACACTATATTATATTATTTATGTTGAACATGTTACTCAAATAGAGTAAGCTACTTTCAATTCTTCCATTTAGTTTTCTATTCCTAGTTTGTTTACTCAAAAGAAGATAATTCTAAGTATCACATCTGTTATATGATGCAGTAATATGCAAGGAGCAGCCATAACTCTATATATTCATATCTATGTGTAAGTGTAGATAATATATAGATATGTATTCATATCTGTTTTTCTTCAATAGCGTGTTTGAGTATTTGAGCTTTCAGAAATGCGGTTGCTTATGGCTAGTTACCACAATCAGGGGATCCGATCCGCTCATCAACAAAGATATTACTAATTATTTTATTTATATGATAGGATAGAGGCCTAAACTACTTAAGGTTGTTGGTATTTACTGGTTAACTACTGCTACCTGCTCAACTCCAGTTTACTAATTGTAATTCAACAAATAATTTTAGTTTTTGCAGAATTAAACATGTATGTACATTCACTGATTGTCTATTGAGCTAACATTTTAGAATGATTATTAGAACATCATCATATATAGTTACCTTCATTTATTTCACTGCATCTCAATGAATTTGATTTATTATACCAGTTAATGATTTCTTTTTATATGTTTTTTTTGCTTTTCTGAGAATCTGTTTGGTTTAGTTTAAATAAAATGTATGTTGTGGAATCTATCAACTAAATTGCTTATTATTGCAGTTGAAAAGTTTGACTGTGGCATTAGAATTAAACTGTATTTAAATTTTCTTGTAACATAAACATATGAGCTGTTCGTATTTTGTTTAATGAGTGACAGTTCATGACTAAAAGTGTGAAGAGTCTGAATACGACATGGAAAATTTCATGTAACTGTTAAAGGCATCTTTGAGCTATGCGGTTCTTTAGAGTGTTATGAAACTTGTTGCTGGTGGACAACAAAAGTTTCAATGTCGTGAAGTATTCTCTCTGTTCAGCTCACTATTATATACATACATAATATAGGATATGCTTCAATACTACTCTGTGATTATATTATGTTATCCTCGTACAAATACCCCAATACTATTACAATATATTACATGTATGTCACTATAACCACCCAAAACTACCCTATTATATATGCAGTCTTGGAGATAAATTTTGATTTAACAGTTTATTATCACTAGTTTCATATATTATTAGCAGTTAGAGCAATGATCAGATAATGAAATGTTTCGCAACTTTTCTAAGTTTATTCCTATAATTATAATGATAATGGTTCAATGTTTTGTTGACAAGCTACATAAAATTACAAGTTGACAATGTCTTTAGCATGACTAAGCGCATAAGGCTGAGGTCATCTCCTGGAACAGCTATATAATACAATTAAGGTCTAAATATTTTATTGACTTGAAATAAAGTAGTTTTTCATGAGCATTTCAATTATTACTATTGAATTTATATACTAGTCATGATGATGTAACACTTCACAATCGTATCTCGATCTATATGCATCTGTATCTCAACATATGCGCATCTTGGTTTCCACACATGTAGAAAGATTTGTACCTCAACACATATACATCTACATGTATATTTCAACACATGTATCTCAACACATGTAACATATCTACATATCAACACATATTCACGCTGGAGAAAAATCTGCTAAAAATATATTTAATATTGCAATGATGATGAAATATTGCATATGCGTGACACGAGAACTCTGTTTACCCAACAACTGTCACAAGATATAAATATGTGCAGGTTTTGCCAGGCATTGCAGAAGAGTAAAGTATTCACTACATGTAAGATATTATATCTAGAATATATTAATATAACCTGGTAGGATAGTTCTTGGTTATATTCGGAAAGCTGTAGGTCAGTATGGCATCCATTTTACTAAAAACTACAGCTGCCTGTCTGTTAGTCTACTGCACGTCTGCTGCAGACCCTATAGTGACGTTGAGTCATGGTGGACAACTCCAGGGAGTCAGCACTACATTTCTAGACTCTAAAGTTGATCTCTTTCTGGGTGAGTTTTCATAGTGTCTTTATTGCATCCTAATGAAACAAAGGTTATAAGGAATAATTAAGCTGTAAATTTCAGTATAGTGTCATATCATTCAATGTCAACTTGATGCTTAATATGAAGATTTAACAAATATATTTCTCCTCTAGTTGTTATGTTTTTGATCATTATATTCAAAATTATCCATGTACATTTAAGCTTACACTATACTAAGCATTTGCTGGAACTGAGTTCCTACTAATAATCAGAAAGAGGGTTTTTTCAGAAAATCATTTCTGGTTCCAAAATATAACATTATATCTGATGTTTAAATAATTCAGAATATATAATATTTTCAACTCACAATATCAATCTATGTTTGGAGAGTTGCTGAAATCTAAAATCCAAGTGCTTAGAATATAACTATCTTAACAAATTTTATCACAAAAAATATAGGCAAATGTGCTCCTTTATAAATTTAGCAACTATAATTTTGCATAATTTCTGTTACAATGCACAGTGATATTTAAAATTAGGCGTTAGTTTTTCTGCACAAACAAAATTCTCTAATTAAGATCCCTTCACGTATCTTGCAAAAAAAAGAATGACAACTTAACTAGACAATTTGCTTATAAAGCTTCATAGGAATGGAGCTTTAAGGTTTGGCTTGTAATAGTGTTGGGAATTTTTATATAACTATAAATTATATTATAAAAATAAGATTTAAATATTAATGATTACAGGTGTCAGATATGCGAAGCCACCTGTTGGTAAACTTAGATTTAAAAAACCAGAGGAAGTTGAAGGATGGAAAGGAGTTGAAGATGCTACATCCTCTGGAGCAATATGTCCACAGATAGATCCTGGTTGGTTATTAACATGCCTTAGTTTTACATGGTTTAAAAACAGTAATGGCAATTATACTTTCAAATAATTATAAAGTTATAATTATTACTGGTAAACTAATATCTGTAAGTATTTTATGCAGTACAATGAAGTGTAGCAGCAAATCTATAATTTAACATACCATACTTTAGATTTTGAACCATTGATTAATTGAAGCAATTATAGTATTAGAGTTAGTATTTCCAGCAAAATGTGCAACAGTATTTAAAGTTTTTGACCAGCTTTAGTTTATGGCTGCTAACTTATTTTAAATTTTAATAACAACTTTGTCAAAATGGCCCAGGTTTGCTTCAATCAGAATTCTATATCAACTTTAAATTTTGTCATTTTTTTACTTCTCTTAGGTATGCTTTTTTCTTCAATATTTTATAAATAATGCAAATAGCGTTTTGATATTTTTAATTTGCACTGAATAATTTTTTTTACTAGATCATTCTGTGTTCTTGCCAACTTTTGTAGGTACAAACAAGTTTGCTGGTGAGGAAGATTGTCTCTTTATGGACATCACAGTTCCTGGAGGTGTCCAACCAGGAGCTAAGAAACCAGTCATGGTGTGGATACATGGAGGTGCGTTTGTAACTGGATCAGGAAGACCGTACATTGGCGCTGCTTTGGCCACAACTGGAGATGTTATTACAGTCTCTATTAATTACCGATTGGGAGTTCTTGGGTTTCTGGCTATTGAGAAAGGTAAAATGAGTTGAAGTAAAATTTCAAACTTGCTAGAATCAAACCAAGTATATTCATTTTTATAGACTGAGAAGAGAATAATATTAATTCAATATTTGAGTCATGGTCAAATAATAAAAAAGTAGAGTTTTAGAATCTGATGGTTAACATGCATGCATTTTCAGGGTTTAATTCGTAGCCTTTAGTAACTAAAGGTAATATGAGGTTTTGTTCTTTAATAATTTGTAAAGGCATGACCCAAACTTTTATATGCTCTAGGTAGGTATTGTTACCTCATGGTTATGCAGGTAAAAGTATTTACTGGCCGGTATTTCAATATTGCTTTTGCAATAATACGCAGGTATTTCAATGTATTATCTCAAAAGGAACTGGAAATTATGGACTCTGGGATCAAAGAGCTGCTCTACTTTGGGTTAAACAGAACATTGCACAGTTCGGAGGAGATCGAGATCTGGTTACCATATTTGGTGAATCTGCAGGAGGTAGAAGCACGTCTGCACACACTATTGGTCAACATAGTCAAGGACTATTCAAAAGAGCTATATCCCAAGTGAGTGTTGAGTATTATATATTATATCACAGCAAATAGTGAATTAGTCACAAATCATACAATAGACACAAATATCTCTTGAGTAGGTATTTAAAACAATTTAGAAATATAGACAATATGCTTGGTATATAATTATTTTCAGTAGAATTTATCTCATTTACTTTTCAGTCTGGCTCTGCATACACAATGTTTGACCAGTCTGATAATATGAGATACAAGTGGGAACAGTCTATTAGAGAGAGTACAAACTGTGATGCCAAATTATCAGCTTACGAATGTCTTGCCAGCAAAACAGCAGAAGAAATTGTGACACAAACTAAGATGTTAAATTACTTGGTGCCCGTCGCTGATGATGATTTCTTTGCAGATGAAGTAGTTTCAAAGGAAAGCTATGATGTTTCTAAAAGGCAAGCAATATAATATGAAGATTTTTAAACAAAAGAATTATATTTGATTTTTTGATAGGTAGTTCTAACCAGTTTGTCTAATGAATCTTCAGATTTGATCTAATGGTTGGTTTCAATGGACAAGAAGGGTTAGTGATTTATGCATTTGAAACAGCGTTGGCCGCTCAAGCTCTGAACAAATCCATCTTTGAACACGGAGTAGACATGGAAGTGGTGAGAGAATCACTCAGAATAAAATGTCTGACCCAGCTAACACCATTTTCACCAAATCTCTGTGCTGACTGGATTATCAGTACTTATAAAATAGATGAAACAGATGATGATAGGGAAAGAGCTGCCAGATTAGTGGCATTCTTAGGTATGGATTAAATATTAGTTATGTTTTAATTGTGTAAGTTGAAACCAGCTTTAGTTTGAAGTGATGATGAAAGTGTAAAATTGATTTCTTTGTAATTTTCAAAGTAACGGTACAACTGCCCACATGCGCACGTGCGTTGCTTTCCAGCAAGATATTTAAACTTGAATGTATTATAATGCAAATTGTTCAACACAGCAAATATTGGTGTTTGAATGAGCAAGCAGATGCTCTCACAGCTGTTATTGCTTAGATGCTATAGACTTTCAAAATTAGTTTGAATTTTTGTATTGGTGGCATTTTCAGTATTGCATTTTTTAATATCTTTTGATCCTATATAGCACCTATAATAGGTTTATGCTTAAATTAATTTAAAATTAGGACATATCATTATTTTTTTCACAATTGGTTGTTTGAATCCTTTTTAAGACTATTTCTTGCCTTTAACAGTTGCATAAAGGAGAAATCTTTTTTTAAAGAATTATAATACCTTCTCACATATAACTAAAAAAAATATTTCGCTAGTAACAGCTGATGTTTTAAAAAACTTAATATACACTTTAAAAGTACTTTGTATAAGATGTGAATAATTCAAATGATACAATAATATCTTCAGGAGAAAATTCTAATGTTTGTATTTAGGTGAACAGCTCTTTGTTCAAGGCGGTGTAAATCACCTGCAGCAGCATGCAACAGGTGAAAGTGCAACCTACGCTTACTACTTTACTGAAGAGTATAAACTTGATCCTCCAATTCCAATGTGGCCAAAGCCGAACTGGCTGAAAACAAGTGCTGACCATGCAGATGAGCTGCCTTTTCTGTTTGGTGGTCCATTGATTAGAGAAGACTTGGAGAAAAATAAAATTTGGAAAAGTAAGATTATAATATTACCTATTTACATATTTCACAAAGTTTAATATTAATGTTTCATCAATATTATTTCTGTTTTACAATTTTTTCAGATGTATCAATTTCTGACGAGTTTGCAGTAAAGTTTCTGGGTGGTATTGGAAAGAATGAAAAACCTCTGTCTTTGACAATGATGACCATGTGGACCAACTTTGCTAAATCAGGGTACATTCATTAATTTAATTTTCTAAACATAGAAAATTTTGAATATGAATTAGCCCTTTTGCAAAGTAATTTGCATACAAATGTGTTTAATATTGACATGAAGGTTAATTGAAACCCACGGAAAGTTATATTTTCTGTATTTAGGTAGTATTTTATTGGTAGACACAAGACAGAAATTTAATATAACTAACTAGATGATCAGTTATAGTGATCAATTGTGTCTTTACCAAAACAGATAAAAATATCATATGACTACCATAGATTACTCTTTACACTAAAAGTGTCGTTGCCCTTACAGAAATCCAAACTATCCAGTGGCTTTACCAGAGGGGACACCAACATGGCCCGAGTTCACAGTAGAGAATAATCAGTTTCTAGAGCTAAACAGTAAACATATGAAAGTGATAACAACTCCCAACAAAGAGAGGTTAGACAAGCTGATAGGGAGCCTACAGCAAGCTGTAAAATTGCAGAGAGATGCAGACCATCGCCCCGTAGCTACAGGTATAAGTGATTATATAGGAACCTAGTCTCTGTGGAAATCATAACTGTGCAAATGAGTTGCCTCTATGAATTATCATTGCTGCAATTACTTAATTTTGAAAACTGCTAATATTAGATGGAATGATGTCAATTTTTACCAGATGTTGGTACAGCTATACTAATAATTTTTCTGAGTATATGCCTATATACAATGTTTGTATTGTGATTGATAAAATTATGAGCTTGCATATTACTAGTCAAATATTGTTAAACACTTAGTCTAGTACTGTCCCGAATAAATGATAGAATAATAATAATATAAAAATAAAATACTTGAAATTGCAAGCATAAACAGAAATGTAGCTGTTGATTTGTAAAAGACCACTTACTATTTTTAAGTCATAATATTTAGCTTAGCATGTAAATGCAAATAAGATCAAGTATTATATCAACTTGAGCTTTTATGAGTGACTTTGTTTAGTTCATTGCATTGAATATATTCTTTGCATTTAAGTCAATCCTCTAAAATAGACATTCTTACTGGCTTTGAAAGGCTTTGTTTTAATTTTAGAATTTGATTTTTCTATTCTAAAATATTTTTTTTATTCAGGAGATTGTAAAGCCAAAGAAAACACAGCAAGGAAAGATGAACTGTAGTAACTGATGCCCTTGACTTTCATATCTACTACTTTACTCTTAGACAACCCTGTGCTAATCTATGCATAATAGCAGCTTTACTTGCTTTTATAGCGCTTTCTTAGTCTTAAAATTATTGTATGACTTTAACAGATATTTATATCTCCTAGTTTTTTATATCTATGTCATATGCTCAAAATCATTCACTAAATTGTGTTGCAGATCATTTTATCTTTCTATTACAACGCAATGTGTATTTTAAGTGTTCATATTGCTCTGGCTAGTTTATAGCTTGCCAATTAAAACTTGTGATGTAATAAATGTGTAATAAGTTCATTTAAATAATAAAATAAACTATTCCATTGAAGCAAGATTTATTTTGCTTAGCAAGATTTTATTTAAAAGTAGGTATGGAAAATATAGTAGCATAAAATACAAGGTTTATTTCGTTTAGATCAACAAATACAATACATCAAATGTTTCATGGCACTTGGCATACAAAACTTGTCAATTTTGCCTAAATTCCATCCTTTCAACTAGCTAAAAAATATTTCATCATGTTGTGTAAACGGTAAAGGCATGAGGAACAGAAAAATAACTAATATTTGCATATTTGAGGTAAAATGTGTAATTCAAACAACGAATAGAAACTTGAGTTTAGCAGGAAAGCCAATCATGAGTCAGAGTTAGATATGGAAGGACAAAAAACCAAGAAGGTAAGTGGCCCAGCATTGTTGCGTAACTTAGTTGCGAGTCTTATTTTGAAACAAGCCTCTAAGCTCGTCTAGCCTCTTCTTGTTAGGAGTTGTTACCACTTGGATGTGTTCGCTGTTTATCTCCAGAAAAGCATTATTCTCTGCTGTAAACTTGGGCCATGAAGGTGTATTTCCTGGTAGAGCCACTGGATGGTTTGGATTTCTATGTCATAATATATAAGTATAATGGTCATATTGTAAACTATACGTTTGCCAATTGCCAATTTTTTTTATTTTGCATTTGACAATTACTATTAATTACTTTCAGGAAATTCAGTAAACACAATGCTTACACAAATAAATGAGTATTATCATAGTAAAATAACAATAACATTTAGAAATTGTGATATAGCAAAAACTGACCCTGATTTGGCAAAGTTGGTCCACATGGTCATCATTATACTGGACAGATCTCTGTTCTTCTCACAAATCTTAGTAACGAAACCTTTTGCATACAAATCTCTATTCAGTATTTCTACAATATAGCCATTATAAATAGTTCATTTATGGAAACCTGGTATATGATATGGTAGCTGTATGTTACAATATTATTGAATACAATATAATAAGTTATAGTATACAACGAAACAGTTAATAAATTGCCTTACAATAATATATAATATATCATTATCTTATAACAATATTATAATTAAAATAATTTGGCTTAAGTGATTTCTTTTCTGCTCTCTCTTGTCTCTCTGCAGGCGTACAACAGGTTGCTACTGAATTTATTTTTTCAAAGTATTAAAGACTCACTCTCCCAAAACGGGTTTATCTGAGCAGCTTCCTTTATCAATGAGCCACCGAAAATAAAAGCTATTTCATCTCCGTGGTCAGCGCTGATTTTTAGCCAATCAGGAAGAATCCAGTGAGAGGCTGGAGGGTCCGTCTTGTGCTCCTCGGTAAAGTAATAGGCGTACGTCGGCTTTTCACCGACCGAGTGTTGTTCCAGCTGACGTACGCTTCTTTCAACTATCTTTTCTTCTCCTACATGACAACTGGCTAAGGTTACAAGAAAAGGCAGCTGTCGCACAAATTTTAGGAAAACAAGACACATCTCAGTTAACATAAAATCTTTGCCCCCACGGGGATTTGAAGCCGAGACCTCCAGCTTGCAAGCAGGCGCTAACCACTACACCACAGCAACTACAGGGTAATCTCAACACTAGAGTTAGGATATGTATACTAGTAGTGCACAAACTTGCAGGTAAAATGATACAAGGAACCCCAACTGGCCACCCAAAATGGGAGAGAACTACAGCTATGTTACAACAAACAACAATTTTTTTAAATGCAAAAATACTATTATGGAAATCCATTTGTCTCTCAGGTAACTATTTTCAGTCACATAAACCTAGATTCAAAATTTTGACTGATAAAAATATAAAAGGTAGCATTCAAATTACACTACACCAACTACAAACAAATTCAGACTGTTATCTTAAGTTGACCTTGTGTTTACTAAGCTAGTGCTCTAACCATTATGAGTTCATATAGATATTTAATTGCTGTCATGACTCCAGATCCAAAGTTTTGTTAATGATAATCTAGAAGCAAGCATTTAGATTTATTGCTAGTCAGGGTCTAGAAGTTAGACAGCTTACTTAGTAAACCTGGGGTCATGGTTTTGTCCTGGTAAAGGCCATTGGTATTGTTAGGAAGAGCTTCCAGTCATAATTGCTCCTGTGCCACATATGAATAAGTCCTTAGTCTGAATTAACAAAAACCCCTTCCACTAGGGGCTTTCTCACAGGGATGGTGACTATAAACTTGTGTGAGCTTTTAATTTAAATTTATCACAGCTACAGACATATTGCGCCGCTATGATAAGCTATCACTTTCCTCACATACCGAAGAACTCCACAAGTCTCCAAGCTCGCTCTAAATCATCCCCAGCTTCATCTAACCCATACAGTCTAATGATGTGAGCAGTGCAGTGTGTAGGAGACTCTACTGACTGACGATCAACACACATCTCGGTAACGACTCTCGCTACAAACTCCATGTCAACTCCCTCAGTCAGTAGCTTAGGGTATTTCATTGAATACTTCACATAAATAGCACCTCCCTCTTGCCCATTGAATCCAGCCAGTAACTCAAACCTACCAATATAAAGATTCAAATTGAGTAATTCGTGAAACAAACTAACAACAAATGTTATACAGTGTAAGCTCCTAGCTTTTGCCTATAAGTCTGAAGCCAATTATTTAGCTAAGAGGGCAACTCCAAAGTAAAATAAAAAAGCAAATACACTTATATTTATGACCTGCATATTATAATATAATATAATATAATCATTCAAAAAGTTAAAATCTAACTAAAATTGTATTAGCATATAAATAATTTCTAAAGTTAATGATCAACTATAGAATGAGTAGACAACCACTTTTTCCAACTTTCTAAATGCAGAACATTTAACCTAGCCGAGTTATGCATGCAAGTCATGTGACTTAAACAAAATACAGCTGAAAATCTTTTCACCATTCAAGTGTATTTGAAGGATTGTAATGAATAGTTCAAACATCAATCCAATTTCATGGGAATTCTACACTCTAGAGTCTAGACAGTATGAAGCACATTATGACTAGCTAGGTTATAGGGCATTAGGCCTCATCACCACTTCATTGCATTTATAACGTTTTTCTAAATACTACATTTGATAGAAACAAATGACATATGTAGTAAAATTATTATACATATTCTATAAACGAACTCTTTTTATTCAGTATATGATATGAAAGTTAATAGTATACCCTCACCTCTGAGATTGTTCATAGCTTTCATATTCCGTGTCATCAGAAGAAAAGAAGTCGCCATCTGCTACTGGACCAAAGAAGGCAGTATTTGAATCTAGATTTAGAATTTCCTCTGCACTCAATGCACTCAGACAGTCGGCTATAGGTTTACATCTGCAGTTTAACTTTTCTCGGACAGAGCTCTCCCACTCAGACTTTAAGCTGTCAGACTGGCCGAGCATGCTGTAGATATCCCCTGACTAAAATATTATACATTTGGATTGCAAATATCTTACAATGGTGTGGAAATTTTAGGCCAATGGGAAAAGAATAGCAATCGAATTTGTTAAACAGGAATCTGTGAATAGGTTTAACTTTTTTGTTATTTTCTGCAAAAGAACAGCCAAAAAATAGCAGTTGGAGAATTTCTGACACATTAAATATATGCAGTATCAAACTATGTTCATATATCATGGCTATCAGCTAAATACAACTTCAGGATAATACGCCAAAGCATATCATTTTTATAATAAATTTTGTGCATACATGTCTTGAATTAATTCAGGGTAATGGCTCGCTTGTTGATGGCGTTTTATGCTCTTTCATTGTACACGACACTATAGAACTAATACTAATTGTTCAAATTAAGAATATTGGGAAAAATTTGTGCAGCATGCTCTAATAATAAGTATATATAGTAATATTTGAGCAGCTAAAAAATTGTAGTAGAGAACAAAAAGTAAGAAGAAACACACCTGAGTTATGGCACGTCTGAATAGGCCCTCATTATGTTGACCAATAGTCTGGGCTGAAACACTGGCAGCTCCTACAGAACTACCAAATATGGTAACCAGATCTGGATCTCCTCCAAACTGTGCAATGTTCTGTTTAACCCAAAGTAGAGCAGCTCTTTGATCCCAGAGTCCATAATTTCCAGTTCCTAAAACACCTTTCTATGGTGTTACCTCAACCATCAAACATCGAAAGGTATAATTGAGAGTGGAAACACTGTACTAGTTTCTGGTTTCTACTTAGCTGCCCACTAGTAAGTTGGAAATAACATAATGAAAAGTATAAGCAAGTGAAATTTACTTGTAAAAGCTGTTGGCAAATTTGCATCTACTCATATACTCTTGAATACCCTCTATATCATATAACATATTATTCTGCAGTTGTATAACTGACAAATGGCCACTGTGTATGGTCCAGGCATGTGAATTACGCTTACCACCCCCTTTATCATCCGTTAGAAAGCCTAAAACTGTGAGTCTATAGTTAATAGTGACTACAATGACATCTCCAGCAGTAGCTATAGCAGCTCCAATATAAGAAGACCCAGAACTCAAGACAAAACCACCTCCGTGTATCCACACCATGACTGGTTTCTTAGCTCCTGGTTGGACACCTCCAGGAACTGTGATATCCATAAACAGACAGTCTTCTTCTCCCATGACTTTGTATGAAGTTCCTAATAAGCACACTAGTCAATTAGCAAATTTTTGGTTACAGTCAAAGATGTCACTAGTAAAACTGTCAGTTGGACTCTGTTGAAATTTGAATTAGAACACAAAATAAAGCATAACAGCAGCAGTTAATTTTGAAACTCAATAATTTTCAGTTGGTTATTAAAAAATTCTAGAAGATTTATAAGCATGGTAGCGAAATGTACTTACCACCATCAGCTATAATGGGCAGCAGGTGTGGACACATGGGGCCTAGAGATGTAGCATCTTCAACTCCTTCCCAGACTTCAACTGGTTGCGGCTTTTTATATCTAAGTTTGCCAAGTGGTGGCTGAGCATATCTGACACCTGGCATTACCATATCAAATATACAGAAGTTGCATGTCTTGATTAAAGTTGATTGTCTAAATAACTAAAAACATAAAAACTTACCCAGAAAGAGATCAACTTCAGAGTCTAGAAATGTAGTGCTGACTCCCTGGAGTTGTCCACCATGACTCAACGTCACTATAGGGTCTGCAGCAGACGTACAGCAGACCAACAGACAGATAGCAACTATATTTCTTGTCATGTTGCTGTACAAGTAAGAACTGGAGCATGAAATGAATGCATTCACGTTATATCCGTAACTGAAGTATCCCGTATGTTGGCAGATTATTCCAAACGTGAGATTCGTTTGCCCCATGAGAGACAATAAGAGGTTTAAGCAACTCGTTGATGAGATAACATGCGTCAAAGATGTTTATGAACATTATTTTCTTGTTGAGTAAGTTGAATAGTTAACATTCCAAGACAAGGTAATAGTCACACTGCATATTTCATGTAGCATACATGTCACAGTCAAATTTATATTAGGTATAACTGACTAAAAATTTCTGCATACAAAATATTTTTTAAAACAATTGAATAATAACACTGTAATGATTATTTTAAGCTGTCATATTTCAGTGACAAATCAACAGCCTAATCATATACTAACAAAAATCACTATAAAAATAAACAAATACTTAAAGATATTTTACAAAAATTATAATCGTTTAAATTTAAAAACATTTTAATGAATTTTTCATGGTGAAAAAGTAACAAAATAAAATACTCAAAACATGAAGCACCAAATAGAAATGCTCTGTATTATCTTGCTATTTGTATCATCCACATGTATTTAAATTGAATATAAACATCTACCTTTTAATCCTATCATTATTTTCTGCAAGACATAAAATATTCTGGGTGTAGTCATTTAAAAATCAATCAACAGCTTTTAAAAATAGAATACATTAATCTAAAAACATCCATGAAATAGCATGTAATAATTTATTATTTATCAGGCAAAAACCATATTTAAAAAGAGTTCATCTTCAAAGAAAGCCTGTTTCAGACGTATCTGCTCTGGCCTACAAGAGTACAAGGTTGTGGTATAATAAAAGCAGGGCACACTAATGAGTTGGGACAAATGTAAATACATCTGATTTATTAGACCTAATCTCCATATCCCACGAATCCATTTCTCATGAAATTTCATTGGTCGTGAGAAAGGTTTGGACCACGTTTTGTAGCTTGTGTATGTATAGGGATAAAATGTCCGAATTTAATGGATCCATGAGTTAAATCCAGTATTCGATTATGCCATGAACTGAGGTTTCGGGATAGGTAGCTTAGTGAGATACGGAGGGAGCACTGCACACCACAATCAATAACAGAGATCATCTTCATAACTAACTATGTACTATGTGTGCCGCAAGGTTGGAGAAAGCTATTAGAAAAATGAAATCTAAAGAGAACACTAAGATCAAATTAAAATATATATAATTAAATTTTTTTGAGAAGTTAATAGAGATAACTATCAACCATGAGAGTAGATGGTACTCACTCACCTCTAGTAAGATACTCAAATCAAGCTGTCTGTCTCGGTCTTTCCAAAGAACGTTTCTAAGTTTAGCCAACCTCTCTTTGTTGGGAGTTGTTATCACTTTCAAATGTTTACTGTTTAGCTCTAGAAACTGACTGGTCTCTGCTGTGAACTCGGGCCATGCTGGTGTCCCCTCAGGTAAAGCAACTGGATAGTTTGGATTTCTAGATAGTTGTATAAATATGATGTGTACTCAAAGCTTATAAGCTTCTTTATATACAAAACCTGGTGTGCAAAAATGCTCAATATTTATAAAAGTTTGATAGGGCACAGTAGAAATGCAATTAAAGTTACAAATTGTTCTAAAAAAACTCAAGTTGCCCCATGAGAATGTGCGTGTAACCTAAACTAATTACTCTCATATATTAGAATTATATAGCTTTCACCTGAAAGCTTCTTCCACATTAAAAAGTATTTCACATAGACTGATAATCATATATGCATAAATCACATGTGTACTGAAGGTGTGGTGGTACCCACCCCGACTTGGCAAAGTTGGACCACATTATCATCATAGCATAAGACAACTTCACATCAGATTCTGCGGAACCAGCAAATGTCTTTTTAAGTGACGGAAAGCCATTGACTTGTTCTACAGAGATATAGAAATTGTCAACATTTAAGTTTTTAGGAATATAAAATAATACAGAGGAGATAGAGCAACCTGATTCGACCATTATAAGTGAAGTAAACTCAGAAAGAGGCTGACAGTTTAAACTTTCAACCCAGCTTAGTGATTAAGCTGTGTGTTGCAGCAGCTAAGAATAGCATGCAATAAAATTTAAAGCAATAATTATTGTTAGTTTTATAATACCACGAATTACAAGTGACTGAAAACATTATCTGTAGGTGATAGCTAAGATATATATGAATTTTATAACCACATAAATGAAGTGTGTCAAGAATTTCTTCATGTAGTCTTAGTAAAAGGACGGGTGGTAAGCCCGGATCAAAGTTTTGGTACTTGCATAAACACATGTTATTTTGAGTACGACTTGCTCTGTCTAAAACAAGGCAGCCTGGCAGCATTGAACAAACCTTGCCAAAAAGTAGACGTCTCATTGGCCAGGAGAGGTGCACCAAACAAGTACTTTAAATCATCAAGATGGCCGGCCATAGACTTCATCCACGAAGGTTTCGGCCACAACCTGTTCTCATCTTTCAGAGGTTCGGTGAAATAATAGGCGTATGTTGAGGAGGTCTCAGACTTCGTATGCTGTTCCGTTTGAAAAACTGTATCCGCAACAAACATGTTATCACCTAAAATGATTGTCAAGAAAAAATATATATGCATCACCGTAAAATATACATATTGTCTAAAAATAACCTTGAGACTAAAGTCAACATAAGAGAGTTGTTTTTGGTGCAATAAAAAATACAAACCCTCCTTAAAAACTGAAAGAGCAATCAAATTATCTTAGCATTGAATGTGGCACCCACGAGCTATATCAAAACTGGGCACAACAACTAGTAAATAACTAATCACATACCTGCTTTTTGCAAATGACAATTATTAAAACACAATTTCTGCCCTAAAATGTATGGAATACATTAAGTACCTCCACAGACTAATCAATTAGAAGGGAAATTCAGATATGGCTTTACTTCGAAATTATAAAATAAATTTAGGCTGCATTAAATATAATGTTGCTACAAAACTAACCTAGAAACTCTACCAGACTCACTGCCCTCTCTTTATCCCCGGCAGCAGTATCCAGCCCGTAGGTTTGGATGATGAAATGAACACAGAGCTCGACGGAGTAAGGAGTAAACCAAATGTCGCATTTCTCCGTGAGATAGTCGTGGATGAAGGCCATAGACACTCCATTGGCGAGAGAGATATTCCTGTCTCTTGCATACATCACGGCATCAAAATAATAGACAGCCAGACCTTCCTGTTCATTGAAGCCAATTAATAAGTCATACCTGCAAAGAGATGATAACTCCCAAAATTTATTTAATACCGTGACATGCGGATACAATATTTCTAAGAATGATATGAATTATGATAGAAATTGACTAGTGAAAAGGTGAAATCATTGGTATTGATAGCAAGATTACATTACACTATGAAGAAATATGTATATTTGTAGAGATGCCACCATACACTTGAGTTATCAAAAGTCCACTAGAAGTACTTTTCAAATGGTAAACTAGATTAGAACTACTGACAAAGGACCCTAATTTGCCTGGAGCATTAGGAATATCATATAGGAAAATATTAACAGAGAATTACTTTTCTGCATTGTGGTATGTTCTGTTGTCAACTTCTGATAAGAAGAAATCGTCGTCTGCAGCAGGATATACTGGCGTATCCAGCATACGAGGGAAAGAAATGGCTGCAACAATTTCCTTGGTGGGAAGGTTCTGTATGCATTCATAGATACTCCTCTTACTAGAAAGACAGTTGGTTCTAGACCTTAGGCTAGATATAATGTCCCTCTGATACCTTACACTCCTCTCTGACGTGAACCAACTGAATGGAGAGTAGAGAGAGCCCGACTAAATGTAACAAAACAATTATAAGCTAAACGTAAGTGTCTATAAACTAGCCGTAAGTAATTATAAACTGGACTAAAAAAAACTCGACAAGAACATATATATATACATTAACTGAACATATGTATCTGTAAAGTGTACACACATGTCTATAAACTGAAATACGTTTCTATAAACTAGACAAAAGTAACTATGAATTAGCCACAAGTATCTATAAACTAGACATAGATATCTATAATATACACATATATCTCTATAAACAAGACATATGTATCTATATACAAGACATATATCTCTATATACAAGACATATGTATCTATACACAAGACATATATCTCTATATACAAGACATATGTATCTATACACAAGACATATGTATCTATATACAAGACATATATCTCTATATACAAGACATATGTCTTTATACACAAGCCATAGATATCTATATACAAGGCATATGCATCTACAGGAGCTGCAAAGATTCAAATTTCAATACTTTATGAAATAAAAACAAAATGCTGAAAGGGACATAGGAAAGCATCCACTACTAAAACATTTCAGCATTACATTTTTGACCTGTTGAATAGCTCTCTTGAATAGTCCTTGACTATATTGACCAACTGTGTGTGCTGATACACTTCCACCTCCTGCAGATTGCCCAAATATGGTAACCAGATCTGGATCTCCTCCGAACTGTGCAATATTCTGTTTAACCCAAAGTAGAGCAGCTCTTTGGTCCCAGAGTCCATAATTACCTGTTCCTGTTTAAAAAATAACGAAACTATAGAACTGTTTAATTTCAGGCTGATAAACATCTAGATGTTAAAAAATACAAATGATTTATACATGTTCTAACCTTTTCCGTCATGAAGAAATCCGAATAGACCAAGTCTGTAGTTTACGGTTATCACAATCAAATCCCCAGTTACAGCTAGCGGTCCACCAATGAAGCCAGAGCCAGCACCTTTTATATAGTTGCCACCGTGGAATTACACCATAACAGGTTTGGCTGGAGAAGATACAGAGGTGACCGGTACTGTAATATCTAAGAATAGACAATCTTCATCTCCCTCATACTCTGCACCTGGACATCACAAAGGACAAAAACCGGAAATATACCGACAAGAAAAAAGAAAACAAACTAAATTTTACTTTCTATTATAATTCAAACTAGAAGGTATTTTGACAGCTGGCAGAATTGTATTATTAAAATTACTGAGAACACTAGTTCAAACTTGCATATAATAACTAGTATCAGTTCTGCAGTGTCATGGACACCGAGCCTGAAAACATCATCAGCAAGCAAGCCATTGTCTCGAATTAACTCAAGACATATATGTACAAATATACTAGAAAACCAATATAGTTGGATCAGCATATTCTATAGTTCAGCATATACCAGATTTTACTATGTGCTATAGTTCAACATACGCTATAGTTTAACATACGCTATAGCTCCACATATGCTACAGTTAGATGATCAGTTACATAATGAATAAAGCGCTTGAAGGCTTTGAGGCACAGTACACTTTATAGTGATGACTGTGACGCCAAGTGATGCACAAATGCCTTCTTCTATGCATACAAATTCACCTGCACCATCACAGTCAAACCAGGTGTACTAGCATTTCTACACACTAGCAGCATTAGAATAAGTGTGCTCAACCTAAGTTGTGATTCCTACTGATGTGCTTATATTTCCTATTATAGGCTACAGCCAAACTAAAACGTTACCAGCAGAGCTTTGAGCACATCTGTTTCCTGACTTGAGAGCATCTACAACACCCTCCCATGGAAGAGGTTCTTTAGGTTTTCGAAACCTTAGCTCACCAATAGGAGGTTGGGCATAGCGAACACCTATCAAAAATAGCAACATAATTGCCATACTAAGTTATATGGCTGAATAGCATATAGCGTGTAACAAAATGCATTAACCGAGCATTGTTGACTAAAAACTATACCTAAAAATAAGTTGACAGGTGTGTTGTGGAAAGAAGTTCTTAGGCCTCTAAGTTTTTCTCCGTGCTTTAAAACTACTTCAGTCAACGGTTCTCCGTTGGCAATCGAGAAGAGAACAATCCAGATTGGGATCAGAATGGAGACATAATGGTGGTAAGCCATTACTCAGATACTAGTCATCAGACTAAAAGCCACAAAAGGTTTTTAAGGTCAGTAAATCTGACAGATTCATGGCAATTGTTAGCAGTTATAATTTCATTCATTGCACTTTCAGTCTTAACACTGTCATTGAGCAGAAACACTTAGTTTATGAACCTAGGCCATATCAATTAAATATTTTATATTATATAATTATAACTTATAACTTAAACATTTTATATTATTTATATTATAACTACATATGCTTGTAGTTGTTCAGACTAAAAATAGCTTTTAGATAAAAAATAAACAAAACCACTTTTAAATTACTTTAAGTACTACTGCTAGTAATAGTTAACATTGTCATTGTGATTACTGATTTACTCATCCTTCATTAGACTTATTTACAGTTACATTTAGTCACTAAATTTAATATTGCTATTGCATTTGGGGCTTAAAGTAACTATTAGTATCACTATTAGACATTGCCATTAGTCTAAGTGCTACATTTACTGTATTACTATTAGTTACTGTTGGTAAATTAGTATTAGTATTACTATCATTTTAAAATTTCAATTTAATTTCATGTTATACTTATACAGTATAACTATAACTACAAGTGTAGTGTTGAGTTTACCCAGTTGCCTCTGTGGTGTAATGGTAGCACACTTGCTTGCAAGCCAGAGGACTCAGGTTCGGTTCCCAGTGGGGGCAATTATTTTACAACAAGTATAACCCATACTAATACTAATAGTTATATTAAATTTAATTTTAGTGTTGGTGCATTGGCCTTAGGACTTAAGCATCTTGATTTAAAATAAAAATAATCATTACTACCACTATGACTATGAGTATGAGTATGACTTATGAGTTATGAATATCAATATCACATATCAATCTTACAATTACAGTTACTATCAAACTATGGCCTATGTTACTCTAACAGTAACTCTAAGTGATAAGTCTATGACTAAGAGTATCACTTTGAGTATAACTATGAGTATCAGTATGATATTGAGAATGAGTTTGACCATCACTATGACTATGAGTATGAGTATAACTACAACTATATTAAATTTACTTACATCAACTTCAAGTTTAACTTAACATAAGCCCAAGGCTAAATACTAAAAAGTAAAAGTGAAACCGATAGTGTCAATTTGAGTGAATGTCCAAGTTAAAGAGCAAGTTTAAAGTTACTTTTACTTTTAGTTTTAGGTTCAAGTTGAAGGGCACTCACATTAGAACTTCCACTTAAGAGCCTAAGCTCTTAATGTTTCTTATTAAATTTGGTTTGGGGAATAAATCAAAATTCCTTGGAAAATGTAACTTCTTTTGCTACATTTTCAATCTAGAACACAGACTTTTTTCAATTTCTTCACCACTGCACCCAGTTTAATCTATCTGAACCCTAACCTAACTGCATCTACCTCGCATGCAAAGGGTTAAAGTTGAATAATCACGCAACTTGAGCTTACAATTATCGAGGTGATGTTGCACATAGAGAGTTGTCTTCTAGCTTATAATAAGTGTGCTAATCTTTTCACAATAATGTATCAAATGTTCTAAAACTATATTTTAAATACGAAACATTGTTGCAACTTTTTATAAGAAATGAATTTATATAAGACTTGGAGAAGTTATTTAAGACGATTAGAGCTTGCATATATTTCAGAATGTTGACTTTTTTTATAAAGTCTACAGATAATTTGTAGTTTAATTTTTGTGTAAAACGAGCTATAAATTGTGACCTTGTTATATAATCTTCCACCGTAGAAAGATTCGAATTTATTGCAATAATTATTCATTATTATGTAATATTGAGCTTTATTTATGAGTTTTATCATGCTTTTATGTAAGTCACACCCAGTTGGAGTTTTCTGCACTTGACATAATTGTAATGTATGTCTATTTGAATTTATAGATTATATACTATGAAAATAGATAGATTAGAGTTCACAGAAGTTTGAAATGGTATTTTTATTCTAATTTTATTGGTCAGAATAATAATATAATATGAAAATAATTAGCAATAAGTTAACTCATATAAGTATTTAGTTATGGAAGTTTCCCTTATATATGACAAACCAACACTCATAAATAAATTAGTAATTTAGTGATATTAAATGGATAGTTGCTCAACAATTTACCATATGCAAATTAAAAGTTAAAACTAAATTGTATTGAATTAAATCATAATATACTGTATCTCTATACAAGCTGCCATTTCATTGTCACAACCCAGTCTATAGGCTAGGCGTTCTAGTTACTCAGTTTTGCAAGAGTTGCAAATGAAGAAATTAATAATTCGCTTTTTCAAACTAACTGGTTGTTCAACTTCTTCCACCCGAGTGTCCAGTCTATCTGTAAACATAAAAGT
Source organism: Bugula neritina (assembly GCA_964035545.1). Lineage (NCBI taxonomy): Eukaryota > Metazoa > Bryozoa > Gymnolaemata > Cheilostomatida > Bugulidae > Bugula > Bugula neritina. Next base: position 4,593,581 of record OZ037769.1, read on the forward strand.
ACTCGATAAGCAGGTGTATTCATTCTGAATTTATATTCTATTACAATATAAAACTTAATGCACAATTTATGGAAGTTATTAAGTTTGAGATTATAACTACTTCAAGATGGTCATGTGACTGTAACGGTTAGCATACAAACATATTTACTTACAATATACACTCCTGCAGTCGCTCATGTCCTCATCAAGTTGAAAGTTGGTGCATATATCTTCCTTGGTCAATGTATCCACTCTGTTGTACTGTATCACTCTGTCTGGTAACGGTTAGCATACAAACATATTTACTTACAATATACACTCCTGCAGTCGCTCATGTCCTCATCAAGTTGAAAGTTGGTGCATATATCTTCCTTGGTCAATGTATCCACTCTGTTGTACTGTATCACTCTGTCTGGTAACTTCTCTACTCTGTCTGGGAGGTTGATACAAACATCACTAATGCTTTTCACACATAGGACTTTGCAACTTTCTCTGTCACCTTGACCTTTGATCTCTTCAACTATAACCTCTAGCGTTGGATTTGGTGCATTGAGCTGCTCCTTTTCACTGTATTCAATAGATCTTTGTACAAAGTTATTGTTAAGCTTTTTGTATAGACTCATCAGTTTGTCAACTTCTGTAGTGACTGTCAACTTCATTCGAACTTTCATGATGTCATTCCTTCTTAGATACCCATGTAGTGTACTGGAAAAATAGATATCCATTATATTGTAGTTATTGTTTTGCAATTTATAAACTACTAGTTTATTTTACAAAATCTTATCTCATATCTTGCAATATTCACAATTTGAAGATATTGAATCATGTATGGTTACTTTCTCTAGACAGCTAACTGACCTAGAAGTGGTAGTGTGACAGTACACAGGTACTCACCTAATATTCGTGTTCTTGATTTCAAACTTTAGAGACCGTTGTACAAAGTTAAAGTTAAGCTTTCCATACAAAATAGCTAACTTTAGCTCAATTCTCTCCTTTTTAATTATTGCAGACCTCTTTTCATCCCTTTTCCGTGCACTGAAAATGAAAACAAATATTGTGAGTTACAATTACAATTATAATATGGTACTGCAACTTCCAAATTATCTGATTCTTGTGCAAAGATCTGTTCTTGAACATTCAACAGTCAGAGCGTAGAGCCTTCAAGTTATAAATTATTCGTTTTTCAGAACATGGCATATATACAGTCTACTTATCTTATAAGAGTAGTAATACAACTTTATACAGTGTACTTACCTCTGAGTAGTAAAACGGTAATATGCAGCCATTACAAAAAATAGCCAGAATAATTGGCAGCACAATGGTTCATTAAACATAAAGACTTCCATAGTTTCACAAATCAAGCAAGAATCTCAGCTGACTGTAAATTAAGAGTAAATTCTGAATACGTTGTGTCAGCGTTACGTCATCAATGATTGTCTTTCTTAGTGTAATGACATTCTTTAGGATTTAATGCAGATATTATACTGCACATTGTTTTATATTTTGTACTGTATTTTGGAATTCAATTCTGTTTAATGGGATAAATAAATATGTTCAATTCAAGAGAAGACAACTCTAGTTTTCTTTCGAATTAATAATTTTTAATGACAAATACAGAAAAGAAGTTTGCACAGTTTTTAAATATTAGCCTAGCATAATGCACTAAAATACATTATATATAAGCACATATAGTTTGCACATATAACATATTATATGCTGTCAACATTCAAATATAAAGAATATTTACTCTAAACTTAAAAAAACGTCCTTGTGAGAACTTTTCAAAAGTAAGTTTACCAAAGGAATAAGATGTAAGTGAATTCTACTCGAACAACTCAAGAGTTTACTAAACACTATTTAATTCAGTTGTTGTACAGAATATATAATCATAAGTTTACTTAAACAACAGTTTGATGCTGATCTGAAATATGCCAGACTAAATAAAGTTTGGTTAGCAATCTTGATAAAACTCTTCTACTAACAAAAATATCTTGCTAAACATAAATTAAGTTGTAAACAAAAATACAACTCAATCACAAAGCCTACCACAAATTTGACTCATTTATTTGCTACTTGCAGGCTTCAATTTATCTGCCATTTTTAACTATAGTCATCTGTCACCTTTAACCTTATTATGTGCTGAAGAGATTTTGTCTTTTCACAGTCTATCAGGAGAAATTAATACAGTTGAGCTATAAGAGTTGCAATGTTAATGGAAAACAACAATTCAAAGGATAAAAGTGAAGTCAATAATTTTATTGTTGCATAAACCATACAACTATGTCATAGATTGGCTTGAGTTTTGTTATATAAAATCTTATTATAATAATGCAGATAAAATTAAGTTTTCAACTTTCTAAACCAACATTTATAATTTAATTACTTGAAACTATATTTTGGATTGCCAAGAATTTGGAAAGTTAAATGCATACAATTGCAAATGAAACAAATTGATGCGAAATTCTACTTAAACCGTGTTACTGGATAAACAACCACAGAGCGTAGTCTTGCAGTTATAGAAACATAATCTGTAATGTTCAAAATAATTTAATTTTAACAGACGAGCTGTTTAGGGCCAGTCTGCTAGTTAGAGTTCATCTTTCTACATGTTTCGGTTTTCTTGATTTTCTAAAAGTATAGCGACAAAAACAAATTGAGTTTAAATCAACAACGTGCAAATTGTATACAGCTAAAAGATGAATTACTGGTGCCTAAAAACCAGTGCTTTGGGCAGAAATGGTTTATTAGTCTAGGAGGACAACTCATCTAGGAGAAGAAAACCTCTGATCTCAAACCTCTACTGCCTTGCAGCAATACGCAACTATGGGATAGGTTTGGGGAGTAAATTCGATGTAACTTTAGACAAGTTACATGGGCACTAATCTATCCTCCACATATCATCATCGCCCAGGAATAGACCCGCTATATATAAGGTTTGTCTTCCATGATGGGACTGACTGATATAGGGCTACTATATATGCAGTTGAAGCATAAAGCACTTTTTAGACATTATTTCCCCCGTTCACATATAAAAACTTGTAATCAATTTCTATGATTTAATAAACTTTGTGATACATACATCGATTAGAATTAGAAATTGCAGACTTGGCCAAATAAATCTGTGTGTTTTATAGACTTTTTACATGACATTATACTAAGTTAAACAAGTAACTTATTCTGACCCATAAAATATTAATTTTAAATAATTACCTGCAGATGCTGGTCTCTGATCAGCATGTCTTTGCAATTTTCTAGCATCACGTAAACTTCCGAGTTTCATTAATCTCTCTTTGTTAGGAGTTGTTATCACTTGTATGTTATTATTGTTTATTTCAAGGAAACTGTCACTCTCAGTGGTGAACTCAGGCCATGTTGGTGTTCCTTCTGGTAAAGCTACCGGAACATTTGGGTTTCTTAAAACACAAATAAATAAGTCATGTTTGAAAAGCTGCTTCAAAAATTATTCAGCACAAACAGGATGGAAAGGGGGGGGGGGGGAGCAGCAGTCAATTGTATAATTTTCACAAACCTGTATATATAGCTCATCAAAATGTTTTATTATTATTTTATGCTTTTGAGAAATTTAAGTGAATAATATTAGCATTAGCATTAGCAAATCTTTCAATTATGTGTAGGAATTCTCAAACAAAATTTTTGAAACTGAAACTTGTAAAAAAAAATACTGGAGAATAAAAAACACAGCAGTTAGTGTATGTAACTCATATTACACATTTCTTGTAGTGTCATACTATATAAAATTCTATTTAAATCGAAATCAACTTATCTAACTTCCAACACCATAGTTTAAAATTTGCAGCTAAAACTAAAAGTGTACAATGTATGCTGTACTGGTAAAATTTAAGTTCAAAACACAAACCTATGTTAATTAAAGTTTTCTTTTCAAACTGCAGCTACATGTAAGTTAGATAACAATCTTTCAAAGTCTGACATTGTATTCAGTGTTTCACTTACCCTGATTTAGCAAAGTTGGTCCACATGGTCATCATACTCAAAGAAAGAGGGCACATTTCTTCACTAATGCCACTCATAAACTGCTCTATAAATCCATCACCCTCAACAATTTCTAGAAAATAATATAAAAATAAAAAATAACTAAGTACCAAGTGATATTGTAACCGCAAATTGCAGAACATCCTTTTGCTCACAAGAAGCTAAATAGAAATAACAAGAGCCTTACTTTTCCAAATGTCGTTCTTCTCCATGTCCTTCTTAATCAATGGACCACCAAACATAAAAGGAATCTCATCTGCATGATCTGCACTTGTTTTCAGCCAGTATGGCATTGACCACATTGGGTTGGGAGGGTCAGGTTTATACTCTTCAGTAAAGTAGTAAGCGTAGGTTGCAGTTTCACCTGCTGCATGTTGCTGTAGTTGATTCACACCTCCTTCGTCAAAAACTATTTCACCTAAAACACAACAAATGTACTTTCCTTTCTTCTTAAAAAGACAGTGAAAAAAATTTTAGTGATTATGTTTTTGTAAAAACTACTGAAAAAGATGTTATTTTGGAGCCAAATAAATCAAATCATGAAGAAATTAAAAGAATGTTTTTGCCTGTTTAAAATAAAATAAATAAATTGGTAGATTAATTGTAAGGATTTCTTCTACCATATTAAAATTAATATATCAGTTGCATTTAAAACAATTGGTCCTAAAGTCAAAGGATATATTGTCCTGAACAAAAACTATAGCATTGTTTAACCCATTTACTAATGAGCCAAAAATTTTTGGTCACAAACAACAAGCTGTCCATTAGCTAAATAAATCATCGGTTTCAAAAACAGGCTACCACAGAACACATTGCTATAGGAGTTTTACTAAACTTATAAAAGTGTGAGCATGAAACTAAACTGAAATGCTCAATATTTGACCCAATTGAATATTTCTCCATAAATAACTCATAAAATATCATGTTTATTTTTAATAATTTTCAGTCAAAATATGACATGTTATAAAAAAACATGACTTCTGTCCTGTAATCAGTCTGTTTGTTGCACAATAAAAGTATTTTATAGCCTCATCTTCTACAACGCAGTATTTTCTAGAATCAGACAATGTGCAATAAATACTTTTACTCTTGAGTAAAAGACTTGAAACTTACAGATCATTGACTCAAATTTATAATAATTTTAATGATTTTTGTACAAATACCTAAAAACGCCACTAATCTGGCAGCTCTTTCTCTGTCATCATCTGTTTCATCTATTTTATAAGTACTGATAATCCAGTCAACACAGAGATTTGGTGAAAATGGTGTTAGCTGAGTCAGACATTTTATTCTGAGTGATTCTCTCACCACTTCCATGTCTACTCCGTGTTCAAAGATTGATTTGTTCAGAGCTTGAGCGACCAAAGGTGTTTCCAAAGAATAAAATATCCCACCCTCTTGTCCATTGAAACCGACCATCAGATCAAACCTATAGTGGCAAAAATCAACTATAGCTTAAGTTATTATACATCATATATCAAAAATTTTTATAACAAAATGAATAAAAAAGCTTTGTTACAAACTTGCCTTTTAGAAACATCATAGCTTTCCTTTGAAACTACTTCATCTGCAAAGAAATCATCATCAGCTACAGGCGCCAAAAAATTTAACATCTCAGTTTGTGTCACAATTTCCTCTGCTGTTTTGCTGTCAAGACATTCATAAGTTGATAATTCGACATCACAGTTTGTACTCTCTCTGATAGACTGTTCCCACTTGTATCTCATGTTATCAGACTGATCAAACATCATATATGCTGTTCCCGACTATAAAATAGTGTAATATATTCATTGGCTTTCAGAAAATAAATATGTAGATAGCATGCAACAAAACCCTTTTATAATTACCTAATTAGTGGTTAATATTGACTAATAGAACCTTAATTTGATATTTTGCAAACATTTCCGTAGAAGAAACAAATACTGAATGAGAAGTTTTTGGTGGTTGAATGTCCCTTGGAATTGCAGCTATAAGCAACACATTTTCAATTGGTTATCTAAATTTTGTAGCTAATAAAGAAAGCTCTCTATTAAAAGCTTGGTGCTTCAAACCACAGTAAATCAAGACATCAAATTTGTGCTCTTTCTAATTCTAATTATTAGGCTGTCAAATTTTGCAAAGTCAGTTGTTATTTGAAAATTCAGTGTAACTTAGAAAAATACTAGTTGTTAATGTTCAAGATGATGTGAATTTCATAAAAATTGCTATGTATATGACCATATAGTGGTCAGGATGTGAAACCTCAACATAAATGAATTTAGTTAGGTTACTAAATCATTTAAACTTTCATTTTTATTGCCAATAAATATAAATGAAGTCTTTGAAAATCATGGCATATAATTTTTAATAGATATATGTAGCTCATCTTTCACACGTCATCTTTTAGTAACCATTTTGTTTTAAACACAAAAGGTTTGAATAGAAAATTTAAATATGAAATTATTTGAAACCAATTCCTTATAAACGGATAAATTGCAGTCAAAATTGTGACTTTTCAATGCATCAGGCAGCGACTAAATGATCCAATTAGAAATGAAGCGCGTTAATAAAAACACACTCACTTGGGCTATAGCTCTCTTAAACAGACCGTCACTATGTTGGCCAATAGTGTGTGCAGATACACTTCCACCTCCTGCAGATTCACCAAATATGGTAACCAGATCTGGATCTCCTCCGAACTGTGCAATGTTCTGTTTAACCCAAAGTAGAGCAGCTCTTTGGTCCCAGAGTCCATAATTTCCAGTTCCTTTAATATAATATATTGAATTAAAACTTTTTATTAGGATTTTATAATTTAATATCAGTATGTAAAAATAAAAACTTTATGAACTACTTTTAGCAAGTTTAAAATTTTACCACCACATGGTCTTACCTTTCTCAATAGCCAGAAACCCAAGGAAACCTAGTCTGTAATTGATGGAGACTATAATAACATTTCCGGTTGTGGCCAAAGCAACACCAAGATATGCACTTCCGGAACCACTCGAATAACCACCTCCATGGATCCATACCATGACTGGTTTCTTAGCTCCTGATTGGACACCTCCAGGAACTGTGATGTCCATAAACAGACAATCTTCTTCACCAGCAAACTTGTAGGTAGCTTCAAAAAGTTGAAAAAAGTACATAACCATCTAGTAATGACATTTTTAAAAGTAAACTAAAAGTATCAACACTATACATGTGCGTGTGCGTGTGCATGTGCGTGTGCGTGTGTGTGTGCATGTGCATGCGCGAGCGTGTGTGTGTGAGAGAGGGAGAGAGAGAGCGAGAAAGAGCAGGTAGGGAGAGAGAGAAGGGGGAGGGAAAGAGAGAGAAAGGGAGGGAGGGTAGGAGAGAGAGACAAAACACAAAACAAGAGAAACATCTGAATCTAGTGTTACCACATAATAACTAAATAACTACAATGTATGGTTGAATATTAATGTAGTATAACCAACCAGGACTTATCTGTGGACATATTGCTCCAGAGGATGTAGCATCTCGAACTCCTTTCCATCCTTCAGCTGCTTGTGGTTTTTTAAATCTAAGTTTACCAACCGGTGGTTCTGCATACCTGACACCTGCAATCAACATGTTTAATCTATTATGAAATAGACAAAACAACTGCAATGTTAGCTTAAATACAGAGTTTTGTATATATTGCAAATATATATGATGAAGGAAAGATCATTATTAAACAAACTGTACAACACAGATATCATTCATTGTATAAAAGCATAAGTTTTTTCTATTTTTTGAAATTTATTGTCTGTAAATATTTTTCTGAACTACAGAAGAGATACTCAAACGTTTTATTAGAAATATTATATATCCGTTTATATTTTATGTTGAAAATGTGATAAATTATTCAAAAGCTAAAGGTTTAGTTAGGTCTAGATATTAAAAGAAATCATTACAAAATTGTGATTTGCAAGTTGTCTACACAAATAATTCATTATATAAACAGTTTACTGTTGTTATTAACTAAAGATTTAGCTGACAAGATACAACAACTCTTTTGATTCTGATTGAATAGGTTTATTTGATGAATTATCTCCCCTACTACAACTTTCATTAAAGGCTTACACTAACATAGCAGAAGCATGTCTATCATTGTTGATTGTCTGACACAGACATTATGTTTAACCACTTAATTATAATCTTACTTTTACATTGTTACTACAAAAACCTGTAGCTCCTAAAACTATTTGATCCTTGCTGGTCAAATCAGTAAATGGTGTGCAAAATGCCTTCAACAGGTACTTTATTATAAGTCAAGAATTTGTATGCTGCATAACACAGGCCACCTTAAAATAGTAATTAATAAATATAGCTATTAATTGGTTTGTTTATATCTAATAATAAGGCCGAACCAGAGATGTCAGTAGCCCCTGTGGTGTAATTGGTTAGTGCGCAAGCTGCAGGGGTCTGTGGTTTGAATCCCGGTGGGGCAGTTATTTTATAACTTGCAGTTTAATTATTCTTTATAACCTTTTGTTTAATTAAGATGCAATAAAGACTCTATATTCTATAACAACTCACCTAAAAAGAGGTCGACTTTAGAGTCTAGAAATGTAGTGCTGACTCCCTGGAGTTGTCCACCATGACTCAACGTCACTATAGGGTCTGCAGCAGACGTGCAGTAGACTAACAGACAGATAGCTGTAATATTTAGTAAAGTTGAAACCATACTGCTCCACAGCTTTTAGAACACAACCAAGAAATCTCCTACCAGCTAGGTTATATTAATATATTCTAGATATAATATCTTACATGTAGTGAATACTTTACTCTTCTGCAATGCCTGACAAACCTGCTCATATTTATATCTTGTGGCAGTTGTTGGGTAAACAGAATTCTCGTGTCATGCATATGCAATATTTCATCATCATTACATTTTTTAGCAGATTTCTCTACAGTGTGTACATGTGTTGAGGATATGTATATGTGTTGAGATACAGATGTGTATATGTATATATGTGTTGAGATACAGATGTGTCTACATGTGTTGAAACCAAGATGCGTATATGTTGAGATATAACAGATGGATGCATTTGTTAAACTGAAATGTATATGTGTTGATGTAGAAATGCTGCGATTGTGAAGTGTTACATCATCATGACTAATAAAACAAATTATATAGTAATAATTAAAACGCTTATGAAAAACTACTTTATATTAAGCCAATGAAATATTGAGACGGAAATTGTAGTTTAGCTGTTCCAGGAGTTGGCCTTAACGTTTATCAATTTTATGTAGTTGGGTCATGCTAAAGACATTGTCAACTTGTCATTTTATGTAGCTTGTCAACAAAACATTTATTTATTATCATTTTCTAGGAATAAAATTAGGAAAATTGCACAACACTTCCTTATCTGATCATATTGCTCTAACTACTAAAGATATGTGAAACTTATAGTGGTAATAAGCTGTTTTAATCAAAATGTTTCCCCAAAACAACCTATAACGTAGCATTGGAGTAGCTAGTGACATGCATATACTTGTATTGGAGTATTTGTACAAGTCTAATATATAATCATAGGGTGTATATTTTTGTATATAATGGTGAACTGAATAGAATAAATACTTCGCAACATGTTGTCAAAAGTTTCACAACTCTCTGAAGAACTGCTTAGCTCAAAGATGCCTATAGCAGTTACATGAACTTTATCTTATCCAAATTCGTCACACTTTTAGTCATTAACTGTCACTAATTAAACAGAATGCATATAGTTTATATCAATTCTGTAAGAAAATATGCATGTATTTTAATTCTAATTTAGTTTCTTTAACATCCATTTATGCCACAGTTTAATTTCTCAACATAAATAATAAGCAATTTAAGTTTATCAATTCCACAACATAAATTTTATTCAAACTCAACCAAACAGTTTCTAAGAAATGAAAAAAAAAACAAATAAAAATAAATCATTAACTGGTATAATAAATCAAATTTATTGAGAAGCAGTGAAATAAATGAAGGTAACTATATATGGTGAAATTCTAATAATCATTATAAAATGTTGGACAATCTGCGAGTGTATATACATGTTTAATTCTGCAATAACTAAGATTATTTGTTGAATTACAATTAGTAAACTGGAGTTGAGCAGCTAGCAGTCATTAATCAGTAAATACCAACAACCTTAAGTAGTCTAGGCCTCTATCCTATCATATAAATAAAATAATTAGTAATATCTTTGTTGATGAGCGGATCGGCTCCCCTGATTGTGGTAACTAGCCATAAGCAACCATATTTCTGAAAGCTCAAATACTCAAACACACTATTGAAGAAAACAGATATGAATACATATCTATATAATATCTACACTTACACATAGATATGAATATATAGAATTATGGCTGCTCTTTGCATATTACTGCATCATGAAACAGACGTGATACTTAGAGTTATCTTATTTTGAGTAAACAAACTAGAAATAGAAAACTAAATGGAAGAATTGAAAGTAGCTTACTCTATTTGAGTAACATGTTCAACATAAATAATATAATATAGTTCTCTTGATTTCAATGAAATGTTTCTAAACAGGAATGCTGCAGTACAAATGCTCAGTGTTTCTTTCCTTTCCCTTTCTTCCGTTCCCAGAATTGTCTGTCGACGCTGGAATCACATGATGACATCACAATACCGTCTCCATTGGCATTGGCTTCCATACACAGTTTAGAGATCACATGGAGTAACAAACCATTCTATAATCAACACATATACTACACTTGTATATGCTTTACAACCCAATAATTATTTAAAAATTGCTATTTAAAAAAGTCTACAAAAAAAAATAACTACCACCATAGTAAACAAACCAGAGAAAAAAAGTGCAGGCCTTGCAATGCATCACTTGTGGCAAAGTTTAGAGGAAACAGAATTCTCGTATCATGCATATGAAATCTTTCATCAATATTTCATCATCATAATCTTTGTTTAAATTGTAATAAAGACACTATTTAGTAACTCACCCAAAAAGAGATCCACTTAAGAGTCTAGAAATGTAGTGCTGACTCCTCAGAGTTGTCCACCATGACACAACGTCACTATAGGGTCAGCAGCAGACGTACAGCAGACCAACAGACAGATAACAGTAATCTTTAATAAAATGGATGCCATACTGCTATGTTTGCAGTTAAATAGATCAACTAAAAATGCCTGTAGGATTTTCAGATTGTGTGTGTGTTGTGTGTGTTGTGTGCGTGCATATCCATGTGTGCGTGCATGTGCATGTGTGTGTGTGAGTGTGTGTTGTGTGTGAGTGTGTGTGTGTGTGTGTGTGTGCGTGCGTGTGTGCGTGTGTGTGTGTGTGTTGTGTGTAACCTAAACTAATTTCTCTCGACAACAAAACCTTTTTTGCTACATTTTTAATTTAGAACACAGGCTTTTCTCAATTTCTCCATTACTATGCCTACATCTCATGCAAAGGGTTGAATAATCGCGCAGCTTGAGCTTGCATTGCATTATTGATGCGATACTGCACATATATAGTTGTCTTCTTACTTACTTACTTATATACTAGCTTGACTTGACTGAAAAGTTCCGGCTAGGAAGAAGTAGCTTATAAAATTAAGTGAGCTAATCTTTTCACAATGATGTATATTAAATGTACTAAAATTATATTTTAAATACGAAACATTGTTGCAGCCTTTTGTAAGAGGTGAATTTATTTGAGACTTGGAGAAGTTATTTAAGAAGCTTGGAGCTTGTATGTTTTAGAATATTGACTTTTGTAGGAAATTTGCACATAATATGTAGTTTGATTTTTGTGTAAAAGGTACTATAAATTGTGACATGGTTATATAATCTTCCACTATAGTTCGAATTAATTGCAATAACTGTTCATTATTGTAATGTTTAGCTTTATCTATGAGTTTTATCACCTTTTTATATGGAGGTTACGCCCAGTTGGAGTTTTCAGCACTTGACATAATTGTAATGTATGTCTATTTTAATTTATAGATTATATACTAAAAAAATGGATAAATTAGAGTTCACAGAAGTTTGAAATGGTATTTTTATTCTGATTTTATTGGTCAGAATAATAATATAATATGCAAATAATTAGCAATAAGTTAACTCACATAAGTATTTGGTTATAGAACTTTCTCTTATAACAAACCAAGACTCAGAAATAAAGTATTGCAGTGATATTAAATAGATAGCTGCTTAACAATTTACTATATATCAATATATGCAAATTAAAAGTTAAAACTAAATTATAATGAATTAAAATATAATATACTGTATCTCTATACAAGCTGCCACTTCATTGTCACAACCCAGTCTATAGGCTAGGTGTTCTAGTCACTCAGACTTGCAAGAGTTGCAAATAAAGAAATTAATGATTCGCTTTTTCAAATTAACTGGTCGTTCAACTTCTTCCACTCGAGTATCCAGTCTATCTGTAAACATAAAAGTACTCGATAAGCAGAGGTATACATTCTGAATTTATATTCTACTACAAAATAAAACTTAATACTCAATTTACGCAAGTTATTAAGTTCGAGATTATAACTACTTCAAGATGGTCATGTGACTATAACTGTTAGCATATAAACATATTTACTTACAATAGACACTCCTGCAGTCACTCATGTCCTCATCAAGTTGAAAGTTGGTGGATATATCTTCTTTGGTCAATGTATCCACTCTGTTGTACTTTATCACTCTGTCTGGTAACTTCTCTACTCTGTCTGGGAGGTTGATACAAACATCGCTAATACTTTTCACACATGGGACTTTGCACCTTTCTCTGTCACCTTGACCTTTGATTTCATCAACTACCTCTAGCATTGAATTTGGTACATTGAGCTGCTCCTTTACATGGTTCTTAATAGATCTTTGTAAAAAGTTATGGTTAAGCTTTTTGTATAGACTCATCAGTTTGTCAACTTCTGGAGTGACTGTCAACTTCATTTGAACTTTCATGATGTCATTCCTTCTTAGATATAGATGTAGTGTACTGGAAAAATAGATATCCATTATATTGTCGTTATTGTTTTGCAATTTATAAACTACTAGTTTATTTTACAAAATCTTATCTCATATCTTGCAATATTCACATTTTGAAGGTATTAGATCATGTATGGTTACTTTCCCTAGACAGCTAACTGACCTAGGAGTGGTAGTGTGACAGTAGACAGGTACTCACCTAATATGCCTGTTCTTGATTTCAAATTTTAGAGACCGTTGTACAAAGTTAAAGTTAAGCTTTTCATACAAAATAGCTAACTTTAGCTCCATTCTCTCCTTTTTAATTATTGCAGACCTCTTTTCATCCCTTTTCCGTGCACTGAAAATGAAAACAAATATTGTGAGTTACAATTATAATTATTATATGGTACTACAGCTTCCAAAATATCTGATTCTTGTACAAAGATCTACTGTAGAACATTCAACAGTCAAAGCGTAGAACCTTCAAGTTATAAATCATTTTCCAGAACATGGTATATATATACAGTCTACTTATCTTATAGGAGTAGTAATACAATTTTATACAGTGTACTCACCTATGAGTAGTAAAACGGTAATACACAGCCATTACAAAAACTAGCCAGAATAATTGGCAGCACAATGGTTCATTAAATATAAAGACTTCCATAGTTTCACAAATCAAGCAAGAATCTCTGCTGACTGTCAATTAAGAGTAAATTTTGAATACGTTGTGTCAGCGTTATGGCATCAATGATTGTCTTTCTTAATGTAATGACATTCTTTAGGATTTAATGCAGATATTATACTGCACATTGTTTTATATTTTATACTGTATTTTGGAACCCAATTCTATTTAATGGGGATAAATAAAAATGTTCAATTCAAGAAAAGACAACTTCAGTTTTCTTTCAAATTAATAATTGCTAATGACAAATACAGAAAAGGAGTTTGCAGAGTTTTTAAGTATTAGCCTAGCATAATGCACTAAAATATATTATAAGTACATATAGTTTGCACATATAACATATTATGCAGTCAACATTCAAATATAAAGAATATTTACTCTAAACTTAAAAACGTCCTTGTGAGAATTTTTCAAAAGTGAACTTATCAAAGGAAAAAGATGTGAGTGAATTCTACTCAAACAACTTAAGAGTTTACTAAACTTCATTCAATTCAGTTGCGTTGTACAGAATATATAATCATGAGTTTACTTATAAACAACTGTTTGATGATAAAGTGGAATATGCCAAACTAAATAAAGTTTGGTTAGCAATCTTGATCAAACTCTTCAACTAACAAAAATAACTTGCCAAACATATATTAAAATGTAAAAAAATTACAACTCAATCACAATGTCTACCACAAATTCGACTCATTTATTTGCTACTTCCTTAACCTTCAATTTATCTGCCATTGTTGACTAGTTTTCTGTCACATTTGACCTTCTTATTTACTGAAGAGATTTTGTCTTTTCACAGTCTATCAGGAGAAATTAATACAGTTGAGTTATAAGAGTTGCAATGTTTATGAAAAGCAACACTTCAAATGATAAAAATGAAGTCAATAAGTTTATTATGAAATAAACTATACAATTATGTCATAGATTGGCTTGAGTTTTGTTATATAAAATCATATTATAATAATGCAGATAAAATTAAATTTTCAACTTTCTAAAACAATATTCATAATTTAATTACTTGAAACTATATTTTGGATTGCCAAGAATCTGGAAAGTTAAATGCATACATTAGCAAATGAAAAAAATTGATGCAAAATTCTACTTATACACGTTACTGGATAAGCAACCACAGAGAAGTCTTGCAGTTATAGAAACATAATCTGTAATGTTCAAAATAGTTTAATTTTAACAGACAAGCTGCTTAAGGCCAGTTTGCTAGTTAGAGTTCATCTTTCTGCATGTTTCGGTTTTCTTGATTTTCTAAAAATATAGCAACAGAGAAAATTGAATTTAAATCAAAAATAGGCAGATTATACGCAACTAAAAATTGAGTTTATGCTGGTGCCTGAAAACCAGTGCTTTGAACAGATATGGTTTATTAGCTTGGGAAGATAACTCATATAGGAGAAGGAAAACTCTTACCCCAAATGTCTGCTGCCTTGCCTTAACAATTATATAAAAAATATAAATAATTACCTGCAGATGATGGTCTCTGATCAGCATGTCTTTGCAATTTTCTAGCATCATGTAAACTTCCGAGTTTCATTAACCTCTCTTTGTTAGGAGTTGTTATCACTTGTATGTTATTATTGTTTATTTCAAGGAAACTGTCACTCTCAGTGGTGAACTCAGGCCATGCTGGTGTTCCTTTTGGTAAAGCTACCGGAACATTTGGGTTTCTTAAAACACAAATAAATAAGTCATGTTTGAAAAGCTGCTTCAAAACTTATTCAGCACAAACAGGTGGGGGGGGGGGGGCAGCAGTCAATTGTATAATTTTTACAAACCTGTATATATAACTCATCAAAATGTTTTATTATTATTTTATGCTTTTGAGAAATTTAGGTCAATAATATTAGCATGAATATAGCTTACGTCCTAATTTAAAAATTACTATTCTTCTTTGCAATTATGTGCAGCAATTATCAAACAAATTTTTTAAGCTGAAAACTTGTAAAAAAATACTGGAGAATACAAAACACAGCAGTTAAAGTATATACTCATATAAATATTTTTAGTGTCAAACTATATAAATTCATGTTGGAATTAATATTAACATATCTAACTTATGACACCAAAGTTTAAAATTCGCAGCTAAAAAATATAATAATGCAATGTATCCTGTACTAGTAAAATTTCAGTTGAAACGACAAACCAATGTTCATTGCAGTTGTTTCTTGCTCAAATTGCAGTTAAGTTACCGTATGTCATCATCTTTTAAAATCTGACATTGTATTCAGTGCTTCACTTACCCTGATTTAGCAAAGTTTGTCCACATAGTCATCATACTCAAAGAAAGAGGGGTCATTTCTTCACTAATGCCATTCATAAACTGCTCTATAAATTCATCAGCTTCAGTGATTTCTAGAAAAAATATTAACATGAAAAATAAATAAGTACCAATTGTTGGTGTTCTGGCTGCTTTGTAGAATATCATTCTGTTTAAAACTCACTCAAGTTTATAGTCGCCATCCCTGTGAGAAACCCTAGAGAGCAGCTGTGGTCTAGGGCTTAGGGCACTTGCCTAGTAAAGTAAACACGAAATCATGGATTTGAGTGGACAAAGACCATTGGTGATGTTAGGAAGAGCATCCAGTCATAATTGCTCCTGTGCCTCATTTAAAAATGTTTTTAGCCTGCTTTAACAAAATCCCTTTCTATTGAGAGTTTATCACAAGGGTAGCGACTATAAACTTCCCTGGGTTTTATCCCTGTGAGAACCTCTGAGAGAAATTGTTTTAGAATTGGGCTAAAGACTTATTCAAATAGGGCACAGAAGCAACTATGACTGGATGCTCCTCCTATCATTACCAATGGCTTTCAACCCATGACTTTTACTAATTCAAATAATCTAAACTCTCAACATGAGTCACGAGAAACAAAAGGAAAAATAACAGAAGCCTTACTTTTCCAAATGTCGTTTTTCTCCATGTCCTTCTTGATCAACGTACAACCAAACATAAAAGGAATCTCATCTGCATGATCTGCACTTGTTTTCAGCCAGTCTGGCATTGACCACAGTGGGTTTGGAGGGTTAGGTTTATACTCTTCAGTGAAGTAGTAAGCGTAGGTTGAAGTTTCACCTGTAGAATGCTGCTGTAGTTGATTCACTCCTCCTTCATTGAAAAACATTTCACCTGAAACACAGCAAATATAATTTTTTCTTCATAAGTATAATTTTGAAGTTTTGATAATCAAGTAATAAAAAATAGTCAACGCATAAAAAATTAGATTTGTCATATATGCAAAAATTAAAGAAATGTTTCCTCCCTGCCTATGGAAATCCCCTGAAATAAATAAATTGGTCGCTTGTCTGTGAAGATTTCTTTACTATATTAAAATTAATATTTAAAACAATTGCTCCTAAATTCAAAGTATATATTATTCCAAACAAAAACTACAGCATTATTTATCCCATTTACCGATGCAGCACAAAATTTCATGTCACAAACAATGAGCTATACATTAGTGAAATAAATCATTGCTTCCAAAAGCAAAACAAACAACCACATTGCTAGAAGTTTTACAAAAATATGGAAGTGTAAACATGAGACAGTAGTTGTTCCAGTTGCATAACTCTCAATTATAACTATAGTGGCTTTTAGAATGGCATGTTTGTTTCAAAATATGACATGCTATAAATAGGTATGACTTCTGTCCTGCAATAATTCTGTTTGTTGCACAATAAAAATATTTCAGCCTCATTTGTTACAACTCAGTGGTTTCTAAAGTCTACCACTGTGCAATAAACAATAAATAATAAGCTCGTTAACTCAAATTTAATATAAGGATTTTAATAATTTTTGTACAAATACCTAAAGATGTTACTAATCTGGCAGCTCTTTCCCTGTCATCATCTGTTTTATCTATTTTATAAGTACTGATAATCCAGTCAGCACAGAGATTTGGTGAAAATGGTGTTATCTGAGTCAGACATTTTATTCTGAGTGATTCTCTCACCACTTCCATGTCTACTCCGTGTTCAAAGATGGATTTGTTCAGAGCTTGAGCAACCAACGCTGTTTCAAAAGAATAAAACAGCCCACCTTCTTGTCCATTGAAACCAAGCATCAGATCAAACCTGCAATGGCAAGAATAGCTAAACTTAATAAACGTTGTATCAGCACTTATTATAACAACACAAAACAAAATGTTTTGCATTAACTTGCCTATTAGAAACATCATAGCTTTCCTTTGAAACTACTTCATCTGCAAAGAAATCATCATCAGCTACGGGCACCAAGAAATTTAGTGTCTTAATTTGTGTCACAATTTCTTCTGCTGTTTTGCTGGCAAGACATTCGTAAGCTGATAATTTAACATCACAGCTTGTACTCTCTCTGATAGACTGTTCCCACTTGTATCTCATGTTATCGGATTGACCAAACATCATATATGCTGTTCCAGACTATAAAATAGTGTGATCTGTTCATTGGCTTTCAGAAAGTGAATATGTAGATAGAATGTAGCAAATATCTTTTACATATATATTATATGTGAGTTTTTAATACGATATCAAGCAGTTTGAAGTCAGAGATTAGATGATACACTTATAAATGAACTATTTTAATAGAAACACACTTACTTGAGCAATAGCTCTCTTGAACAGACCATCACTATGCTGACCAATAGTTTGCGCAGACACACTTCCACCTCCTGCAGATTCACCAAATATGGTAACCAGATCTGGATCTCCTCCGAACTGTGCAATATTTTGTTTAACCCAAAGTAGAGCAGCTCTTTGGTCCCAGAGTCCATAATTTCCAGTTCCTTTAATATATATTGAATAAAGATTTTATAATTTACTTCCCAGTATTTAAATGCAAAAACCTTATGAATTACATTTATAGCAAGTTTGAAATTTTACTACCAGCTGGTGATCTTACCTTTTTCAACAGCCAGAAACCCAAGGACACCTAGTCTGTAGTTAATGGAGACTGTAATAACGTCACCAGTTGTGGCCAAAGCAACACCAACATATGCACTTCCAGAGCCCATTACATAACCACCTCCATGGATCCACACCATGACTGGTTTCTTAGCATCTGGCTGGACACCTCCAGGAACTGTGATGTCCATGAAAAGACAGTCTTCTTCGCCAGCAAATGTGTTTTTAGCTTTAAAAAATTGAGAATGAAAGCACATAAAACTCTAGTAATGACATTATTGGAGAGAGAGAGAGAGAGAGGGGAGAGAGAGAGAGAGAGAGAGAGAGAGAGAGAGAGAGAGAGAGAGAGAGAGAGAGAGAGAGAGAGAGAGAGAGAGAGAGAGAGAGAGAGAGAGAGAGAGAGAGAGAGAGAGAGGAGAGAGAGAGAGAGAGAGAGAGAGAAAGAGAGAGAGAGAGTATTAATATAGCAAAACCGAGTCACAAGTAACAATAAATTAATATTCCTCACCTGGGTCTATCTGTGGGCATGCTGCTCCAGGGGCTTTAGCGTCTTGAACTCCTTTCCATTCTTCAGCTTCTTCTGTTTTTTTAAATCTAAGTTTACCAACTGGTGGCTTAGCATACCTGACACCTGTAATCAACATGTTTAATTTATTATGAAAGAAACAAAACAACTGCAATGTTAGCTTAAATACAGAGTTACGGACAAAAATATATGATAGTGGGGAGATAATTATCAAGTATAATGAACAGCACTGGTATATCATTGCTTGCAATGGAGATCCATCCCATTAGGTGGATTTGCTTTTGGTTTTATTAACTTATGCTTGTGGTTTCAATAGATGCAAGTAAGTTTCTAAACATCAAATGAAAAATATATTCCCATATTGCAAAGCGATGAAAAGACAGGAATTAGTTCAGCTGAAATCTTGAACATTTTGTTTAACATGATTCATTCGCATAAGCTACAAATTTCATTATGCATTTGCAAGGACCACTTGTAGTCAAACTAAACGTCACTTCGTAGGCTAGACTTGATTGATCTCAGATAACATACAGTTATAATTTTGTGTATCTTTCTGATTACAGAGGGCAGTTAATAAACTCTTAGAAACAGTAAACTTTACTGATAGCATATTATAACACTAAAGCTATAATGTTTATATTTACTCAGTAGCTATGCTAGCTGTCCTGATAACCTTTGAAATTCTGAAATTGCTATCTACTCAAAACATCAACCTGGGCATAACATGATATGCTGGTAGTTTACAGTAGCACTAACTAGCACATACAATACAAGTTAAAATTAAAACTGGTTAATGCATGCAAGTGAAAGTAGTTTTAGGTTTAAAATTTAAAATATGAACACTGATTGTGAAAATATGCATAATATCTGTAATATTTACAGTAGTAGAACTCAACATAATATACTGCAGATCTTGTGGATAGAGGACATAATCATAACTCATAAGCAATAAGGAAACATGTTTTGAAGGTTGTTTATTAAAAATTGTAAAAAATTACCATTCATACATTTAGCATGACTCATCGTATTGTAACACTGTAGTTGCTTAGCAATTAAGTGCAGTAACTACCAAATTTCAATAACCAAGGTATCTAATTATCTTTATCAATTTTGGTTTGAGGCATGGGTTAAAACTATCATAAAAAGATAAATAATTTTGCTCTATTATTTAACCTAGAGCAAAGCTTTCCCAATTTCCCATCTAATTCTTAATCAGCTACTAAACTATACATGTTGACAAAGATTTAATGCAGTTTATATATGTATGTCATGCACTACTAACTAGTTTATATACAATGGCAGACGACAATGCCATTTGACTTATCACAAACTATAAGTCTGATAGTTGAAATGCTGTAAAACTCATCATTATGTCAGAAGCAATTATTACTCAGTCAGGTTAGGACTTCAGTAATAGATTTATAACCACTATGCAAATGTCAAGTATTTATGGTTCTCAAACTTAGTGATAGTAGTATGTTAGTTACAAAGTACAATACAAATAGTATAGTCTGCTAATGTAAAGTGTTCTCTGTTGTAAGTTGCATGTTACAGTGTTGTTAGTTTGGTTTAAGTTATTGTTTTAGTATTTTTGAAATATCTGTTACTTTTTTCATAGTCTCCGTTTTATAAGTATGTGTTGCAAAGTTTTTCGCAACGATACCACCATTTAGTAAGTATCAGAATATATAAATGTGAGAACTTAGCTCATTAAAATGCATGTCTGATTAGTCATGTGATGTCAAAGAACAAATTATTAAAAAGAAATTTCAGAGATATTCAAGGCATTAGACCACACATATAAATTATTACACAAGTACAAAAATATTCACAATATATGCCTTGAAGTAGTAGATGGCGCTGTGGTATAGAGCCTAGTCAATGTGCATTTGTGGACGTATAATTTTCTAAAACTTGATTTTGAAAACTTGAAATATAAACTCAAGGCTCATAAACTAGAGATATGAAACAAGCGAATGTAGAAAAGTTGCACAACTACATGTATACTTCAGATATGAAATAAGATAATTAACATAGAAAAGGCTGCATCACTTATAAAAGCATATATATGATGCAGTTAAACTCACATATGGTGAATTTACCATTGATACATACAGTACTTCTGATTAGCTTAATTTTGCCTTGACTAGTAGACATAGACTAAAACACATGACATATTATATGTAGACAAGTGACAGATATTTATTGAATATTTACATATTATAGTTTCACTTTAGGCATTTAGCAAGAGAAGTTGTTGAAATCAATAAGTTAGTGACTCACCCAGAAAGAGGTCGACTTTAGAGTCTAGAAATGTAGTGCTGACTCCTCAGAGTTGTCCACCATGACTCAATGTCACTATAGGGTCAGCAGCAGACGTGCAGTAGACTAACAGACAGATAACTGTAGTCTTTAGTAAAATGGATGCCATACTGCTATGTTTGCAGTCAAATAGATGAACTAAGAAATGTCTGTAGGATATTTAGATTGCAGTTTCTGTGTGTTTTCTAGACAGCCAATAAGTGATGCTATGACAGATTACTGAGCTAATGATTGGTCACTTATCTACTCTCTTAGTAATTGCTCAACAAGTATTATACCGGCAATCTATAAACTGTATTAAGCACTAATACAAACAACTCTGCTGTACATATCATATTGCATCACTATATGCTGACCTTTAGCTAGTGTAGTTACTTGAGAGTTTTTAGGACAACATTAAACATATAAATACTCTAACTTGGTTTCAATTTGCACATATGAGAGAATTCATTCCCAATAATAGTATATACTGTTTTAGAAGTAATTTGCATACATCTGCATAATTTTGGATTGCCTGAGTCCTTTAATTTTCTGTATGAATTCTGCTTACGGTGGGGATTAGTGAGTTGACTTAAATTTACAAAGCTAGTGAAATAAATACAAATAAACGTATCAACAAAGCATTCATGGATTAGATATTTCTAATCCTATAGTACTGTATGTTCATTTTAGATGTGAGAAACTAACAGATTTTGCAAGATATTATAGCCAATAATGCTTCATTTGTATATTTTGCAACCAAGTTTGAAACTTTTTGAATCAGAAATAATTTATGTTACACATTAAGTAGTTGAAAGATTTATAATTTATTGTTGTCTTTTTTACCAAGGAGCATTCCAGTTGAATACTCCATTAAACATGTGATGCACAGACAACAAAATTTATAACATTGCAATGTTTAGGTTGCGCTATAATGAATATAGAAACAACAGTGAACACAATTTATGTAAAATGCATTAGGTACAATCTTAAAAACTTGCACATCAGCGCATCACAAACAATTGTTTCCAATCAGTTGAAAATTTATCTTGTTATTTAAGCTAAAAATTAAGTTTGTTATCTAACAACATCCAGATTTTGCCGTTCAGTTGAAGTCTTGTCATTAATAATTAGGATTTCAAAATTGGTAAACAGCACAACTACTGCCTTAAAATATGAACAATTTACATGCTTGGCTCATCATTGCAGTTATACATAATTTAGAAAACTTTACTTAAAATTTTCAACAACATCATTCATGTAAGTCACTATACGATTACAACGTTCATCTTTTCTAATGCAGCATTCAAATATCTCGTAAAATAAAAGCACTTCAAAAATTTGTAACCAACAACAGTTTGGAATGCATAAAGCGTGTTAATTCTTTGATTTTGCTTAAGCTATGCAATTCTTTAATTCTAGTTGTAGGTAATGCTGCCTTTTTCTTGTCATCATTATATTGCAATTGCTTTTGTTAATGGCTATTGTTATAAGTAATACTCCCATTATCATCTCTACCACCATGAATGAATCTCTATCATTATTATTGTCATTATTAATGCATTAGTGTTTATTATACTTTTCTATAAACACTAAATTATACATAATTAGAAGCTTTTAGAGTTCATCTTTGGTCTTTTTACAGTCATTATCTTTCTCCACTATAAAAAAAGAACAACAGAATAATGATAAGTAGCTTTAAAATAGTAATGTATGAAAAAGCATAAAACATTTTTAAATGAAGAATTAAGGTTTGAAAGTAATGAACACACTTTATGAAACAAACACACCGTAGTAATATAGTATAACAAGGAATTTTATGGGGCAGAAAAAAGCTTGTAAAGCCAGATAAAATTTAGCAAAATATATTTTCACAAGAAAGTTTTAAATATTGATTCTCAAATTTTATATATTTTTAGGGAAAGCGATGTGATAAACTTCAAATGATTTTTTGCCCAGTCATTGTACATCCAGGCATTCAATTAAAAAAGAAAGTATTAGAGTTTCGCAAAAGTAGGTCACTGCTAAAAACTGGATTATAGTGTACCTGCAGCATTTACCTGCAATTTGTGGGCGTCGGTCAGCATCCTTTTGCATCTTTCTAGCTTTCTGCAAAGTTTTTAGTTTATCTAACCTCACTTTGTTGGGAGTTGTTATGACTTGAATATTTTTACTATTCAGTTCTATAAATTGGTTATTGTCTGCTGTAAACTCAGGCCATGTTGGTGTTCCTTTTGGTAGAGCCACTGGTTGATTTGGATTTCTGGAATAACACGGACACAATGGTTGTAAAGGTCAATTTACAGAAACTGCAATTTGGTGTTATTTGTTTTTATTTTTTAATCAAAACAATGATGTCTATTCACACAATCACTTATTATTTAGTTGAGTATATTAAATTTCTGTCGATCAATAAAATATTATTAAACAACGAGAAAAAATTTTTAGATTTAAATATAATTAACTCATAGGTTGATATCCAATATATTTGCATAGATTCAGTTTTGGAGAAAAACTAGCTAGCATTCTGAACATTGGCGGTTTAGAGCATCAAATTAATGAATGTACCCTGATTTAGCAAAGTTGGTCCACATGGTCATCATTGTCAAGGAAAGAGGTTTTCCATTTTCATTGAGGCCACTCAGAGAGCTCTGGACTAGCTCATCAGCTTCTAACAATTCTGCAAGTTACAGAAGAAAAGAAAAATGCTAAATAGAAATATTCCATCAAATATAACTCCACAGACTCTACGCTCTTACACGCTTAGGTTTTTTTGAATTGCTTTTTCTTATGCAGGGCTTATTTTGATGCTTAAATGACCATGCTCTTTAGTAATGAACATGACAAATTCCTGTAGTACATTAGTCAATGGTTTTTGTTTATCAATAGAAGACAACTCTTATTAAACCGGCTATGTGACTCTGACATTACTTAGAATCTTAGATATACACAAACAATATTTGTTTAGCTTAAATTATTATTATGTAGGTGCTTTAGTGTAATTACTCAGCTTTAATTATGGTTACTTAGAATTCAAAATATTTCAAAACTTATTAAATTAACTTTAGGCTATAATATATATGTATGTTGGCATAAGCACCTGTAATTAGCCTTAGCAATTGCCAAAATGCTAACAAGTCGTCAAAACATTTAGTAATTTTTTCTTCTTTGTAATACATTAGCTTATAGAGAAATCGTATGAATTCATAAAGCTAAAATAACAAATTGATGGAGCTGTGATATAAAAAGGTCTGTGAGTTTTAAGCTTTTTTCTAAAGTAAACTGTAATTCACAAGATGAGTTGTAACAAGCTGTATATGAATCACTGCTTAAGCTTTGTAACGATTAGCTGCTACTAATGCTGATAATTTCTTCGTTTTTGTTTCCATAAGTCAAAACAACTTCAACAGCTCTCGTATCCACCTCAGACTAACAAACTTCAGTTTGTATAAGTGGAAGTTTCATTGATTGATTGGTTGATTGATCGATTGATTGATTTACCAATTGATTGTTTGATACAGAATAATCATATAGTGTACGTTTTAAAAACAAAATGCATAAATGATTGACCTAATTACCTATAAAAACTGTTTTTGTTACACTCGCAGCATTATGGACACTAACATGAACGTTATATTCTAATAAGTTACATCCCTTTAAATTTTAAGTTGGCACAAATTCATGCAAGCCTATTCATGTAATAACCAAGGGAGCAGCCGTGGTTTAGGGGTTAGAGCAGTTGCCTAGTAAACACGAGGTCATGGGTTCGAACCCTGACAAAGGCCGTTGGTGATGTCATAACTTCTCCTGTGCCTCATCTTCATAAGTCCTTAGCTCGCTTTAACAAAAGGGCTTCTCACAGGGATATAAACAACTATAAACTTGCGTGTGTTATTAATATAGTAACCATCTAAAGTTTGAGTTTTAAAGGAATGCAATAAATAATAATAATTGCTAAACTTTACATACGTTTCCAAATAACATTCTTTGCCACACTCTCTCTTATCAACGGACCACCAAACATAAACGGAAGTTCATCGCCATGATCAGCGCTGCTTTTCAGCCAATCTGGAGGTGTTCCCATTGGGTTTGGGGGATCTGGGGTATATTTCTGAGTGAAATAGTAGGCATAAGTTGACGTATTGCCTAAGGAATGCTGTTGCAGCTTTTCTAAGCCTCTCTCATCAAAGATCTGCTCACCTAAATAAAGCAACATGTTAACCATTCTATGAACATTGACTATCAAGGATAAATATAACTAATAAAACTACTATAGTAACAGCTAGCAATACATTCATATTAATAAAAATAAATAGTTTTAATGAAATTATAAAATATAAGTTTAGGGCTATATAATATTATCAATATAGCAGGGATAATGTTGAAAGCAACAGTGTCTGAATTTTTGAAGACAGATGAATAGTGCAAGCATTACATAAAGACTGCTATCTGTTATGCAATAATTCAAATACTAATTAAATTTATATTGTAGTCTTAAAATAAGCTCACTATCAAGAATTTTCTAAAAATATTATGTTTGAATGAATTGCTCAATTTATATAAATCTACAAAGAAATGTATAAATAAAAGTAATAATTAGATGTATTTCCCTTTGCACTGCTGCAATTAGTACATCAGTTTTGCTGTAATATAAACAACACAGTTATTGTTGAAACTTTTTTTTAAAACACTTTTACTTTTCAAAGTTTAAACATGTGCGCAAAACCAAAATTATTTTGAAACCTTTGCACTACCTACAGCATGAGTGCCAACCTTCTACAAGAATTGCTTTGAAACGTTTACACAAATAATGCTAGAATAAAACTGTAGCTACTGCTGGTGCAAAGATGCGTATGCTTTATATCACAGCTTATCATTCAATACCTAGAAACGATACCAGTCTAATAGCTCTTTCTCTGTTGTTATCTGTTTTATCTAACTTATAAGTACTGATAATCCAGTGGACACAGAGCTCTGGTGAAAGTGGAGTGATGTGAGCAGTACACTTCATGTGTAGAAAGGCTTGTAGAAGTTCCATGTCTACTCCATCTTCTAGAATAGACTTGTTCTGGGCATGTGCCATCATTCCTACCTCAAAGAGATAAAGCAAACAGCCTTCCTGTCCGTTAAACCCAGTCAGTAAATCAAACCTACAACCAAAATACCACAAAAGTAAACGGAAAATAAAGTCAAAATACAGTATTATATTTCTTACTTTGCAAGAGTTACTTACACTACATTTTACAGTAAGTATATAGTATAAAATTTTAACTTGCCTTTTTGAAAGCTCATAACTTTCAGTTGCAACTACTTCGTCTGCAAAGAAATCATCATCAGCTACGGGCACGATGTAATTTAATATCCGGATTTGTGTCACAATTTCTTCTGCTGTTTTGCTGTCAAGACATTCGTAAGCTGATAATTTAGCATCACAGTTTGTACTCTCTCTAATAGACTGTTCCCACTTGTATCTCATGTTATCAGACTGGTCAAACAGTGTGTACGCAGAGCCAGACTGAAATACAATATAAAACTATATAGTAGCCTTCACTGTTACCTCACAGTTTATTAAATATTGTATAGTAAGGTATTTTAGTCTATAGTAATTTAAAGAAGTGCTCCAATCTCTAATAACTTTTTATGTAGATAGAATTTTAATAGAATAAAAGTTAATTTTATTCCTAAATTGGCAAAGACATGATAAAATTTAAAAAGGAGTTAGGTTAACAAAAGAAACTTGAATCAAAAGCTCATTAACACCAAGTATTTTAACAAAAACCAAATTTGAGCTTCAAAATTGATGCTACAAATTAAAACAAAATAAAATTTTTCTGTAAAAATGCAGTTAGATGATTATAGTTTACAATAAAGCGCACCTACAAGATGTCTTGAAAATGCTTTCAACATTAATTTTGTAATAAGTTCAACTTGACATGTAATCTTTAAAAATTAGCCTTAGGATCTCAATTTTGACATAATAACGAAACATGAAAACATATATGAGCTAATCAGAGTCTTAGATTTAAACACCTCGTCTCACCTGAACAATAGCTCTTTTGAACAGATCACCACTATGTTGACCAATAGTGTGTGCAGACACACTTGAGCCTCCTGCAGATTCACCAAATATGGTCACCAGATCTGGATCTCCTCCAAACTGTGCAATATTCTGTTTAACCCAAAGTAGAGCAGCTCTTTGGTCCCAGAGTCCATAATTTCCAGTTCCTGTAAGAATTTGACCAGTTGTCCTTTGTATAAAATAATAGCTGCAAAGTTCAAGGCTTTATGCTTCTAAGTGTAAATCAATTAGAAAACTAAAAATTCTGCCAATAGAATTTGGCTAACTTTTCTAATAGCTCTTTTTCAACTTTAAGCATAAATACTCATGATTAACATGTTGTTAAATTTTTCAAATTATTACTATTAGTGAGTCGCTATTTACCCGTGGTCTTTTTAAGCAAGTAGGCTTAAAACCTGGTTTAAAAATTGCCAACTGTATCTGTTACTATTTATATATGCCAGTTCAAAAACAAAGAATAAGTGTACAGCTGGGAGGAATCGCTCAATTAAACAGCAGATTTTGTACTGAAAATATTATCTAACGGCTTACCTTTTTCTATGGCTAGGAATCCAAGAACTCCAAGTCTGTAGTTAATTGAGACTGTAATAACATCTCCAGTTGTAGCTAATGCAGCACCGATATACGGTTTTCCAGAGCCCATTATGAAACCACCTCCAGGTATCCACACCATGACCGGTTTCTTAGCTCCTGGTTGGACACCTCCAGGAACTGTGATGTCCATAAACAGACAGTCTTCTTCGCCAGCAAACTTGTAGGTAGCTAAATTAGTATTTACCAAAATTTTATAAAACCTTTTTACAAATGAAGATATTTTTTAATAGTCTCCTAACCTAAAGACCTATTTACATCTTTGCACAACTTAAGAGTATTTTTTTCAGCCAGACATCAGTTTCTTGAGAACTTACTATGTTTTCTTATAAAATACAGGAGTATATTAATACTTTCTCAGCACAGTGCTGGGTGGATCTAATCAGACATATGATGCAGGTTTGGGTTTTGCTTTCTGACAACTAAATTTCTTACCACTCAGAGATCTAAATTGCAGCACTTTTACACAATTTATCTACTTTCTATGTTTTTGAAAAGTCAAGGGGAATAATTCACAGCACAGTCGCTACGCAAATGATCTAATATAAAGTGTAAAAGATTCAATGTTAAGTAAACTAATTAGCTAAAGTTAGGTAAACTTTAAGTTTCTTGATTGGAGTTCAAATCTGCTGCACTTAGACAAACACAGTATGATATTCATCAGTAAGGAAAGCTTTTCTGTTTACTAGGATCTATCTGTGGACATATTGCTCCAGAGGATGTAGCATCTTGAACTCCTTTCCATCCTTCAGCTTCTTCTGTCTTTTTAAATCTAAGTTTACCAACAGGTGGTTTCCCATACCTGACACCTGTAGCATAATAATACTATATTGTAGTGTTACATCATTGCCATGACAAAACAATATACACTTATGAAACTATATATATTATTATAATACTATACAACAATTATAGCATCATAAAATCTTATATTAGTATACAATGATTTTAATAATGTATAATGATATAAGTTATAACACTATATAATCATATAATATGATGCAATAATACAATAATACTATAATATAATGATACAGTGCCATATAGTAAAGCTATGCATAGTCTAATCATAATTTATATATTTTTAAAAAAAATTGTAGTTATCCTTTATTAAATTTAACCAGTCATTAAATAATTAAAATATGATATTATTTTGAGTCAATTTTTATACATATAACATGCATATAATGTAAGTATATCCTAAAGGATGTAAGCTTTCAGCATGCCAATGTAATTTTCAGCAGTTGACTAAAGATTTGCATCTACCAATATAATTTTCTTAACAGCTGGCTAAAGACATGCATATATCAATATAATTCCTGAATATAGCAAGTGATATGGAGCTGCTATCTACTGCACTGCAGAATGTAGGCTTTAATATTTACATAATAGCTCTAACAAGCTTAGCTATTATCAAGATTGTTTGTCAACGTAAACACATTAAGATCTTATAGTCCTATATATAGTGCAGGCTGTACTAGCAACTAGCCTAATATGAAGCAATGCAACCAGATGCTAATTCTATTGTAAATTTTTCAAAAGGTAAATGACAGCTAAAGATTTATTAAATTTATTGTGATGATTTGCATTTGCCAAGTCTTCTATTATTACAACTTACATGTTACAATTTTCAATGGTTGTTACTCTAATGCTAAATTTGATGCTTTACATACAAGCTGAATCAAAAAAGTTTACTGATTAAACTACTGATTTGCAAAGAAGTTAGATAATTCAAAATTTTATGCCAATTTGTTACACTTTCTTGTAATAATACAAAGCCTCCAATAACATTTTGTAAGGTTACAGGTTTTTAGCAAATGCAATGTGAGTTATATTCATAGTGCACAGACTTTTACACCTTATGCAGTCAGCCTTCAATATTGTTTACATTTAACTTTGGTAATGATATAGCGCAATCTTTCTATTGGGTCTTGTTATTTTCCCTGCTATACAATAATGTTTATATAATCAAAATGATAATAAGTGTTGCAGTAGCTTTTTTGGTAGCTTTCAGAAAACCATTGCGTAACGAAAGCTTTTTGTGAAAGCTTTCACGATAGCTATTTACTGACAGTTTTTGTTCAATGAGTCAGTGTAGCTCAATTTTCCTTCTGCTAAAGATGCAGGCAATCTATACTTAATTGTCAAAATAATTGTTACAGTATGAGTCTAAGTCTGAATGTGAGCTCAAGTCTAGGTCTAACTTAGAAAATTTACTGTTGGCAATAGACAAGAAATAGAGTTGTGGCCTGCATCTGTGTCCTCCATCCATTCATCCTTCATTAAGTGAATCACAATACATAGGCATCTGTGCCAAACAGAACCCGTGCTGACTCAGCAACAATTATCAGCTGATACAGTAACCATCATCAGCTGTCATAATATGATCAAAATAATATTTATGTAATCTCCAACTACTCCTCAAAGTTGTATAATCTATTTACTGACTCACCCAGAAAGAGATCGACTTTAGAGTCTAGAAATGTAGTGCTGACTCCCTGGAGTTGTCCACCATGACTCAACGTCACTATAGGGTCAGCAGAAGAAGTACAGTAGACCAACAGACAGACAGCTGTAATCGTTTGTAGAGTGAATGCCATGTGTTGCTAATGTACGTGATACAGTGACGAACTAGTGCTAGCTGGTACTTTATGCGTAATGAATAGCCCATGTCATCATCAATATCACTACTGAGTTCTTATCACGACTGATGACCTTTAAGCCGCATGGCTATAGCCTATACTAATAATGAATATATCAAAGTATCAAGATAATATTACAAAATCTATTTGCATTTTCCTATTGCTTACGGATTAAGTGTCACGCATCATTTACCACATTCTATTTACATCGGTGTAGCCTTAGTGCGCCAGAATTAAGTGTAGCCATGCATGCCGATTAAGGTTAATCTACTAACTTAGCATAACATGCATGTACTAGAGCATAAGTCTAAATCGCAATAGAGTTGCGGGCTGAAATTGTTCTAAAAGCAGCTCCGAGTTAGGGGTGACTGAATGCAATAGTTTAGAGCTGGGATCCCCCAACTCTTAACTCAAGAACCCCAACTACTGCACCCAGTCATCTCAACTAGCAGCTGCCTATAAAAGAGCTCCACTGATTATGCCCGGAAGAGGATTGAAATATAGCTTTCAAACCATGTTATCTGAAATTGTGAGAGGTATAGTCCTTGGACTGCCTGAAATCCAGTGAACTTGCGAGAATTGCAGCTATTGACATGCATGAGTTAACATTCTCAACATAACTTTCTTATTTGATTGATATTGACTGCAATTCCCGCACAGATATTACTTTCAAACTTTAAAAATTTGCTTTAAAACTCAAAAGTCAAAAAGTTAGCTTTGTAATAAAGTATTCACAAAAAATGAGTTATTGACAAATTTAAGCAGGTCTTGAAGCAACTATTTGATATCACTACAGATTAAAGCCATGCTTCTATACCGGGTTTTGGGTTTCCCCAAGACAGCAGAATTCATGTATGTAAACCTTTACTTATGTAATGCTTGCCAGAACACATTTCATAATAAAGCAAATTCATAGCTTGAAATGCCTCTTATCAAGCTTTGATTTACTTTGCACTGACTTTCTAGATCTAACTTACTTCAGTCCTAGCTGTGAGTTTTTAGCAAAATAATAGGAGTGGTACGATGAATTAGTGAAAGTTTATTGAAGTATAAATAGGTACATCATGAAAATCTATGAGATATTAAAACTACTTTTTATTTAAATGTATTCTGATTTTTGTAAATTGTTTTTAGTAGATTATGCAGAAACCTGAAAACTGAAATAAATAAATTAGCATAAGTTCTAAAGACAAATTTGGGAACATTCAGAAATTTCAAATATTTGGCTTTTAGGGTTTGGCAAGCCATTGAGATATATCATGCCGAATTCTGCTTATATATCTAGTGTTTTGTATGGTCCTCTCCATTGCTATAGTAAATGCTTGAGCTGAATCTTCCAACGCAGAACCTTTCTCCTTGACAAATACCATTATCTGCCAAACGTAAAGTAAAAACCTTGCCAGCTCATTTAATAAACATGTATTTTTAGCAACTAAGCTGCACATCGGTAGGTCATGAACTATAAATAATCTTCTAAAATTACAAGTGCTAAATCTCATCAAAATTTATAATTTCCTACTATTTTTTCATAAAAGCAGTTATGACATACAATGTTAGAGTATATCTGTGAAAATGTTACAAGAAAATTCTCCAACTCAAACTAGAAACCATTTACAGGGTCAGGGTGCCCATACTGCATGACAGAAATAACTCAGTCAGGCAGTGAGTGAATAAACAAATAATGCTTTTTGTAAATCTGACATTAGCATATTTGCCTTGCCTCAAGCTATATAAATAATAATTGTAAAAAATACCTGATTGAGCTCGAAATACGTGAAAAACAAGGATGTTATTGAAGATATGAGATCATCAATTCTATCTTCAAACCTAAAAATATCATACAATAACAGTTTGGAAGTTTACATGAGTGAGTCGAGTATGTGTGCAAGTTTGAGTGTGTTAACACCCGACAACAGATCTTTTTATGTTAATAACGCAATACTGACACATTCATAAGTGTAAAACCCTTTTTCTCAGATAACTATTCAGTTGCAATTAATATTGATCACTAGGAGTTAAGCTCTCTTTAAACTTCAAATGCTTAATTATTAGTCAATAAAATGTGCAATAAATACTAAAAATAATACAAAGTAATAAAATTATTTTGCAAATCAACTTTCAGTATATGAATTATTTAATAGTGTTTTTTATCTTTTGTCTAATACAAAGAATAAGTCCAAAATTAGTTTGCAAATCAAAGTTCTATTGATAAGTTATCCCATAGTGTTTTCAATCTTTCGCGACTAACTAATAGTAGTTCTTGGATTACTAACTAATTTCTTAATAAAACATGGCCAATGACCTGACTCTCAGCACATCCCAATTGGCTTGCAACCAGATCCACGAAAGTAGCTTGCCAAACTCATTTCTGCTCACTGCTTTCACAGCAAGATAAGCATCCTTCAGTTTGATTTTCTTTTCATCCATAGAATAATCAAGAAGTCTACAACATAAATACATGCAATTTGATTTCGTTTATTTTCTTAATGCAAAAATTTTGATATATGATCAATCTGCAGCTTGCATAGCATGTATATGTAGCATATATTATTTTAATCAAATTTTGCTGTTAGATTTGCTTCTTAAAATGGTGATAAATTAAAGCGATTAGTTCTAAACCGTGTCTAAACTTATTACTTTGAGCATACAATCAGTTTTAATATGTGTAAGTTTTTAGTAAGGAGCTGGTGGAAATCATTTTGACTAAAATAAGAATCCAGCAACTATGACCAATCAATAAGTTTTTTTCATGACCAGCAATAGCAAGCTCGCTTTCACTTCAAACTTATTCATTCTGCTTAGAATTCTGACATCTACACAAAAATTTTAAAAAACTTTTAAAAAATTTCTTGACAGCGTTACACACCGAGATATAATGCTTTACCTTTGTAGTAGCCATGGTTCACTTGTGCACGCCAATGATTCAATTAACTTTTCTGCTTCACTTGCAACTCTCTCATTCTTGTATCTTTCGTAAACAAATTTCCAGCCTTCATATCCTGATATTTTCACTCCATAGCAGTAGACTGCAGCTCTCGCATTTGGATGAATAGGACTAAAACATGCTTAATGTGCTTTACTATTATTAGACAAGTTTCATCAATTTTATTACATAAATGTTTCGTGCCATTGTTGTTTTAAAAGCAAAGCAAATGCAACTATAAATACAAACAACTTTTGTTATAAATAAAATACAAAGCTCTGTTACTGCTGAAATTTTATGCTTTTGTTTTTGGAAAAAGAAGTTAGTTTTCAACTACTAAAGTAGTTCATGCTGAATAAACTAAAATAGTTTAGAGACTGATGTTAGGGTAGAGTAGAATTGCAACACATAAAAAAACACTGTAAACAACTTACTTGTCCTTAGATGAGTTTAGCATCCATTCACTAAACAAATGATGAGCGTCAAACTCGCAGTCACCAACAGAGTACTCACAGGCTATTGAAATGGCAGCCATTTGCCTTTTCCTGTAATTAAAATACCGTTTACCAAATCTAGAGTTGACCTACTTATTGTACATAACATTTTTTTCTTAGTAACTGTAGTGGTGAGGTTACCCAGTGGCCCTGTGGTGTAATGCTTGCAAGCTGGAGATCTCGCTTTCGAATCCTAGTGGGGGGGGGCAAAAGTTTTATAAGCTATTTTATCCTTTAGTGAAGCGTAATAGTACTCGGGGGGGGGGGGGGGGGGGTTGAAAGGACAGGGCAGCCTGAAGACTGAAGGACCAGTAGAAAGGCCAGAGGAGTTCTGGAGAACTGGGTGGAATGAGAGAATTGAGTTGGCAGTACGCCTGCTTGCAAGCTGGAGGTCTGTGGTTCGAATCCCAGTCGAGGCAAAAGTTTTATAGTAAAAAACTGTCACCTACCTTATACAGCTAATTAGATTAATTATTTATAGAAACTAATGAACACAATGACATAAATCTAGTTTAATAAATATAGGAATGCATAATATGATAAAGATTAAGTGTAGAACTCACTGCTCAATGAGACTCTGTGAATTATTAACTGCCAAGTCTTGGCCAAACTTCTCATAAAAAGGTTTAATCAGAGATGAGTAATAAACCTACAAAATAGAATATTTTATGGAGGCGTATATTAAAGCTCTTTGCAGGCATAAGCATTTTGTAATAATTTTAGGGCTAAAAGTAGCTAAATAAGCTATCAAAGTTTTAACTTTTAGTATGTCTTAATTCACCAAAATAATTAATGAAGCTCATAATTTTAAAAAAATGTTTGATGCTTATATATAAGATTTGCAGGTCTTCACGTGGTCTAACTTAGTTTTAAAATTTTATGCAAATTGTACTAATATTCGGCACTGCTTAAACAAATTATTTTAGGATTTCATTTATTTTATTTTATTTAAATTTGAATATAATAAATAATCTTTAGAAAAAGCAGCTACACTCCTTTTCTACTTTAGCTACCAAAAAAGAGCCTCTAAGGTAAATTTCAAATCAAAAGTTATTTAAAAAAAACCCCTCATAAAATAAGTTTATAAATTAAGCCGAATTTTCCTTAAAGTTTTTCCAAGCACATGTTATCTAATGAAAAGGCAAACTGTTCAAAAATCACTAATTTGGCAAACTAAGAGTTTTTAGCAACATTGCCTAGATTTTACTTAATAGAAATAACTACCTTATGATTGAAACTCTAAAAATATAATTAACAAAGCATCACTTCATATAAATAGTATTTCAGTTTGATGCAATGCATACCTTGAAGTCACCATAGGAAGTTGTCATTCTGAGAGCTGAGGCTACAAAGTTCAGCTCAGCAATAGCCACTGCCCAGGGAAAGTAGTTCGTCTCTTTGGATAAGTATTTTGTCAAACTCATAGCAATTTTTATATTTATTGTGCCAGCTCTAAAACATTTATCAAGGTATTCAAATAAATATATATTACCTACATAGTTATAGCTAAACAAACATGCATCAGACTTAATTTATAATAGCATGGTACATTCAAACTTTATCCATATTTTTAACCAATAAGTTAATGTTGATACATTATATATAAAAACTCATAATAATTTTAGCAGATACACAAAAGAGAAATAAATAACATGTGCAATAATAAAATTAAATATAAAAAGCAAAGCAATAACCAGTTGTAGTAACTTGAAGAGCTGTAAGCTACTTGCCTTGCTAAGCTAAATGAGTCACACAGGAGTTGTCCTCTACTTAACGGGTCAATTACCTACAAATTGCAATTAAAATAATAATATACTAAACATTGCTCAACCATGCATTCTTCATACAGCCGGTTTACTTTTGAAACAATAAATATACATAGAAATTGACGTTATAATAAGCTTTGAGAATAAGGTCAACTTACTAAGTGGTCCTGTTGTAGTTGCTCTACCAGTCTTTGCCAATATTTTTCAGGATAGTTTACTCTGTAAAAGCCATTCTGCTTTGGATTTATTATAATCCACTTGGTGTCTGCATCAATTGATATTTGTTCTAGAAAAAGTTAAGTAACAAATGTTTTACATTTAATAGATTAATTAAACATTCTTCAATATCACGAGAATATGTAAAATTACCAGAATTAAGATACTTTTAAAGAACATCTTTGATGCAACAAATATAAATATATTTCCCAGCTTTAAGTAACAACTAAAACACATGTAGATCTTTTAAAGAAACCAAAATATATTTTGCTTCTAAAAATAATATCAAGCGAGATAGTGATTCCTTCTTACTGGCTTCTTCACTTTTGAAGATCCAGTTCACTGAGGTCTGATTTACATCAAAGTTTGGAGATTTACTTGTGACAATACTGAACGGGATATCCCATAAGTAGCTGTAAAACACATATATTACAAAGCAGCACATTAATCAATTATTTTAGGAGCAATACTGCCTATGTCCACACACTTAAATAATGATTGTTAGCATAATACTAGATTTTTTATACAGAGCTTGCCATCTTTTAGCTACATTTTAATTTTAGTTTTCATGAACTATCACTCTTACTTTTGCCCTAAAAATATCTCACATACGTATGTTGTAGACATTGAATAACCAGAGTTGTTTAAATGTTTACGCTTACTTCTAAATATTACAAAAAACTCTTTAATTTGAGAATAAAACATACCCAAACATGCTGGGCACAACGGGCACAGTTTCACCATCAAGTGAGAAGAACATTTGAGAGATATTTAAGATCTGCTTGGTTTCAACAACTTCATTCAACTAAAAAGGATTTTTCACTAATTAAATTCAAATATTGTTTAAAATAATCCGTTGAAAAGAAATAAAATTAATAAATTTGATGATATAAGCCTGTTTAGCTCTGTTTAGCTCGATTACTTACAGTAACTTCAAGACAAGGGTAACCCATTTGCATAATCCATGTGTTAGGGAAAATCACCACGTGATGCTTTTCTGCCCCGTCAAACCTAATTCTTTGTTTATTAGCCTCAATTTGAAAGGGCCACCACAGTGCAGTTCCTCCAAGGGTTGTAAGGGAAGCCATCCCTATCAGATCCTACAATTTAAGTTTAATAATTCAGTTGCTTCAAATCCAACCTTGTTGCTACCTGGGTACGAGAGCATAATTATTTAAAAAAAAAATGTTTGAATAACTTTTTGAAATTCTATCAAAGATTATATAAGCACTAGTATAAAATGTTTTCCGTTGCACTTAAAATAGTTTAAATATGATCAACGATTTAGGCAAAGAATAGTCTATATCAGTCAATTTTGTGCAAAGGTTGGGTATCAATTGAGTTGTATTTAGCTGACGAACATAAATCTAGTGTGTAAAAAAATTTTAAATAGCAAAATATCTAGCAACAGATTATAACAATGTATGAAGTTACAAATATACTATTTTATAATGAAGAGTGCTTACCATTAGTCCTCTAAACCAAACTGCATCTCCGAGAAAATGTTGCATCATCCTGATCACGGCTACTGACTGCAAGATACAAATAATATTAAATGTAAAATTGCATATTCTGTACATAAGAGCAACTTACTATAATAAATGCCATTTTAAGGTTATTTGAATTTTTTTAATTGTGATACATATAATATATTTTTTTATACATGCACCTTTTCCACTGAAACAACATCAAAGGTTTTATGCAGTTCTTCTGGTCGCTGAAGTGGAACATAGAGAGGGCGGGAAGAAGGTAAGCTGTCCTCGTGTAGCGCAAACCGAACATCAAACGTCACAAACTGGTCAAACTGAAACAGTGGACACTCTGAGGATAGAGGGCAACTTTAAATTTATTTAAGTTTTTTAAAAAGTCAGAAATTTAATTACAAAACAAACTAGTATTCTTCTGTAGACTTCTTTAAGAGCTTTCATCATAAAAATTAATAGCGAAATTTTTTCACAGTATGATAAATTGAGTTAATTTCTGCTTTACAAACATTTTCTTCAAATCTAAAGATTTACAACAATTATTTACAAGAGTTTGACTGCTTTTAAGCACAAGTGCATTAGAAAATTCATAAATATTTTAAAAATTATTTCAAGGAGAAATTATTCTAAAATGAAGTAGAAAAACAAAGTAGAAAACTATTACCATCTGCCATTCAGGGTAAGAAAAATCCAAACCAACATGTGCCATGTAAATAGCAAACCCCTCGAGCAGCAACATGTCATCCCAGCTGGCAGGCGTCAAAAAGTTTCCAAACCACTAAAAATTGTCAATCATACCCAATGTTAAAAACAAGGATCTTAAATCATTAGTATTAATAGAAAATATAATATATTTTATAGCTACTTCTTCTAGAAAAAATAGTTTGACAGTATTAAAGTACTCAAGTTACTTTGTAATATTTTGAAACAGCTTTGATGACAAGAAAAAAACTCCAGCCTTAAAATTATCTGAAAGCGTCAAGCTCTGTTAGTTCAGCTCAGTCAAATTTAATTCTTATTACAAAAACTGCTTTGACTATTAAAAAAAACTATTATATCAGCTATAAAAACTTTTTTTAAGTCTGGTTATGCTGCTGCTTAGTTGACTTCATATTATATCACTGCAGTCTTGAGCTTACTCAGTGGTCCCGTGGGGTAATGGTTAGCACACTTGCTTACAAGCCGGAGGTCTCGGGTTCGAATCCCAGTGGGGGCAAAATTAATTTTCAATCGCATATACTACACTTTAAAATTATAATAAACTCATAATTAAGTAACTTTATTATCACAATTGTTGGTGGTGAATCAAAAGATTATAAGGCTGGAACTACTGCAAGCGCAGTGAAGTATAATAATATTAACTGCACAAGAAATGAGAAATTAACACGAACTTGGTGGGCAAGCTGATGTGAGATGGTGAACACAGTTTTCTGTCTCTGGTAAACATCTGAAACTTCTGGGCTGTAAAGCAGTGTTTCTTCTCTGAATCCAATCAGTCCCCAGTTTTCAATAGATTTCGAAGGGAAGTCAGGAATTGCAATTAAGTCTGCTTGCAAATCAATATTTTATAATAACAAAAACTTGCAGAAAAATAGCGAGCTCAATATAATAACTTTAAAAAGTACCAACACAAATAATTAAAACTTCAAATCGCACCTATTTTGGTGAGAGGATACCACATTTCAAAAAGCTTTTCGAAGTTTTCCAAAAGCATATCTGCTTGATCCAGAGCAAAATCAGTTTGATCAAAAACTGACTTTCTTGAACAGACTCTTATTTGAACCTAAAATATATTTCATAAAATTATATTATAGTTATTGTTGTTTTGAATTATTAAATTGCTTTTGAAATTCTTTTCAAGAAGTTTCATAAGTATATGAAACTTACATCACTTTTGGTAGTTTGATTCTTGCACTCAAAATTGTGAACAATTATAATAGCTAGGTGAGCCGTCGACATGAGAGAAGTTTCATTAAAGATGTCCATATTCCACTCATCACTCCTAAAATGTAGACGTTAATTTATTTTATTTGCATCAACAAGTATAATTTAACTTACAAGCAATACATAATACAAGGTCTAAAATTAGAAATTCAGTTTTAAGTTATAAAGCACTGCATGCTTGATCTAAATAATATAATACATTTTTTGATGAAGCAGCTCAGAACAGCTTCAACATTTTTTTAAAAAGTGACAGGTTTTCTTATTGTAAATCAGTGGTCTAAGCAAATATATATAGTAATATCGTTATTGAATTTGCTTTATATTAAACAATGAATACATATATTAGCAGCTTCTTAATTCTACACAGAGCTTCTATCCCAAATGAGCTTCACTAAATCTCGGTGTTGCAGGCTTTGAAACAAGAAATAATAAGTAGCAGAATGCGTGAGTCATTTAATTAACAAATATATAATATTAGATATTTACTATCAGCTTTCTCTTTTATCTCATATAGTTTGCAACTTTTGGTTTAAACTATTTCTGTGCCAATTTGGCAAATGGACTTACATCTGCTCAGTCTTTATAAGTTCAGCATTTGAGAAAGCTGTGTAACCATTCTTCCTCCATACAGAAATGTTGAAAGTAGCTTTATACATCAGCTCATCAAAGCATGGGAAGATTTTTCTTGCTTGTGTAGGCTCAAACCTCGAAATGGCAACATACCTGCATGACATACAATGGAATACTATGTTATATAAGACTCAAAGTAACCAAGTTTTTGTATATTAATTATATAACAAAACATTAAATTAACAGGTTTCGGCCTTACACTAAAACATACAGCTGAATTAGTTTGCAGTTTGAATCTAAGTTAAAACAACATTTAAATATACAGTGCTCCCTCCATGTTTCACTAAACTGCCAGTCCTGAAACTTTAATTTGTGGCATAATAGAATACCAGGTTCAGCTTACAGATTTGTTAAATTTAGTCATTTTGTCCCTATACAGACATACATGACCAACAAAGCAGGGTCCAAGTACTTCTAGTTACCTATAGAATTTCAGGAGAAATGGCTTTGTGAGAAATATGGAGGGAGCACTGTAATATCATTCTCAGATGCTAAAGCAACTTGTAAAAAGAGAAAATAAATGCATATCACCTTTCTAAAGTCAGATTATCAGCTTTGTCTACGTCAGCGTGACTATCATAGTACAAACCGCTGACATTTCTACTTAGTAGTCCATTATATTCAATCTCCAAGATATAACTCTGTTCCTCAACAAGAGGGGTTTCTGTCATAAACTTGACAAACTCTCTTTTCACATCGTAGAGCGGGCTGGTTGGAATGTTTATTACCGTCCCATCTGAAATTGAGCTGAATATCTATTATATTATAAATGACAATGTATTATATGTTGCACTCAACTATGCATAAGCTATACTGTAAAAGAAGGCTTCAACTTAAAATTAAAATACAGAACCGATAACAAAAGCAGTTACTGTAATAGCCATAGTATATAATATAATATTAGTATAACAGACACAATTTATTGTATAATCTAATATAGTTAAAGCAGCTGCGGTCTAGGGGTTAGAGCAGTTGCCTAATAAACACGAAGTCATGGGTTCGAGCCCGTCAAAGGCCATTAATGGTGTTAGGAAGAGCATCCAGTCATAATTGCCCCATCTGAAAAGTCCTTAGTCTGATTTAACAAAAACTTTTCCATCAGGGGTTTCTCACAGAAACGATGATAGTTTTAAAACCGATATAATACATAACTTACAATATAATAACATAATAATTGACACAATGTAAAATACTTTATTAAAATAAACACACTATGTGATGCACAATATTGTAATAGTACAGTAGACAACTAAATAAAAACATATTCTGTCATTTTATGACTTCGGCAAACATTAGAAAATTTGAAATACTACCTATGAAAGGGTTCCAGTAAAGTGCTGTGATATTTTATGAACTGCATGTCACAACAGCTAGATTATGGAGCTACCAACACAGAATAATTTTTAATATTTTTAATATTTTTTATTATTTTTTATTATTTTTTAATATGCATTGACTTACTCAGCTCCGACAGTTTGCAAGAGGTGATGTTAAGTTGGCTGAGATGTAAAGTCACAATCCGAGTAGCGCTCAAGCATTTGAAGAGAATCCTAACACTGCCTTCATTTGTGAATGTGCTGGGATCTGAATGATAGATATCTGGCTTTATCTCAATTTCGTAGCCGAGGGGCCTCAACCTAGGGGGAAGCTTCACTTCATATGGCTAAAATAAAGGAGTTTATAGTGTTATGCTATGTTATATCACACTACTTTGGGCTATATAACTCATGTGGGAACCCTAATAGAAATGCTTTTTGTTAAATCTCCCTAGGGACTTTTCAAGATGTGGCACAAAAGCAATTATGGCTGGATGCTCTTCCTAACATCAGCAATGGCTTTTACTGGGGTTCGAACCACTGAGATTCTGTTTATTAAGCTAGTGCTTTAACTCCGACAGCTACTCTCAACTATTTCATACTGTGTATTGAAGTATATTTCCTCAGTAGAACTTTTTAGTTCAGGGTGGGGTAGTAGAGCAGACTTACTATATCAGTAGTTGAAGGTGAGAAAGTAGCAAAAGAGCTTCTAGTTGTATCAGTAGAGAATGTTGTTGACTTGGTAGTTGTCTTCTCTGTGGTATGATCTATATCGGAATCACTCTCATTGGTTGTGCAAAATCCACTCTCAATGCCTAGTAAATACAACTTGATGTCAAACAATAAAAATATATTTAAATCATTAGAAAATAAAAATTCTTAACAGTGGTGTATGCTTTGCATTATATTTGAAGGAGAAAGAATTAAAAACAGTCACTGTGGGAATATACAACAGAAAGAACGGCTAAATAAACTCAAGCTCTTACACTAACTTATCTTTTAGATATAGTATAATGATATACATATTTGTAAAGCAAATAATATATCGAATACTTTGTTAGAACAATTGATACATATTGTATTTTTGCTCACATTTATTTATGCAGTCTTCACTGATTCCACTTTCACCCTTCCCCTCAACTTTCTGCAAAACAGAGCGACCACACTATGTCAATTAAAATCTAGTAGAACCTATATACATTAATACAAATGTGCAACTGATTTAGATTTTAAGCGTAGCACAATATTGAGTCAAAAAACATAGTTTCTCAATTCAAGCAGCTGTTGCATCTACTTCTGAACCTTAAAAATTCTCTACAACTTCACAGTCTAATCTATTCACAGACCAGGCTGATTCAAAGTTGAAGCAGTTTCACATTAATAGTAGCATGATGTCTCAATTTCATACAGTTACAAAACTATTATTACATAAATTTATTAACATAGTAACAAGTAATAACTTGGTTTTTACCTCTCCACAGTTTGAGCTGACTGTCCCAGGTTTATTCATACAGTATATACCAAATCCTATGGCAGCAGACGCTGAGACCACCATTAAAACCACCAGCACAGCTATTGTACCGTAACTCAGTTTAATTTCTGCCCTCTCTCTATTTTCTCCATTGTCTATTAACTGTACATTATCTTCAATAAATTCAGCTTCTGCTGCTCCTTCCCCTTCCAATTCACCACCACCAGCACGGTACTGCACTCTTGACCTTCTACCAAATATTAACAAAGGGTTCGCCTGCAAGACTAACTTAGTTTTCTGAATTAAAGAATTAAGAAAAAGATTTCACCTGTTAAATTTTTAACAGAAAATAATCCTAGCCATACGCTATTTTGTCTGTAATTACAGTTTAGAACTATATT
Organism: Bugula neritina; assembly: GCA_964035545.1. NCBI lineage: Eukaryota > Metazoa > Bryozoa > Gymnolaemata > Cheilostomatida > Bugulidae > Bugula > Bugula neritina. The sequence continues at coordinate 4,636,851 of OZ037769.1, forward strand.
GCAAGTTAGAATTTGTCTTCTTTTTTTTCAGTAAAATTTCTAGGTGAGGGTAACTTCTTATGATAATTATCAACTTGGCCCTACTTATTTGCTGAAGTGTATGTATTAATACATTAACACTTTAGTACCTGCTAATCACCTTTATTCCTCAAGTTTCAATCTTATTAAACAATTTACTGGCCTAAATCTGTAACTGCTATTTTAATAAACAGTCTTATAATACATGGGCAAGCATAAAGCCTTCTATAGCTAAAAACATATCATATTTAGCAGAAAAGATTTCATTCAAACAAAAAACTTAAATATATTACAATCATAAATAAAATTGCAAAGCCTATTTAAATATTAGTAAACACAAATTCATCAACACAAATTTATAAATACAGGTCTACAAAAAGAAAATTTTTATCATGATTTATTAATTTTAAAAAACTCAAAAAAATGACTCACCTTCTGTTAGTCATAGCTGAATCCCAAAGCAAATGAGGTACTGAACAGGCAAATAAACTCCTTAAATAATGATAGATAACAGCTTTTCTAAATATTTTCCAAAAGCCTGCTTTATTTAGCTAAAAAGCATATTTTACAAAATAAATCTAAAATAGCATTAAAAAGCCAACATATTAGGTAAATATTTCATCAAAGTGTTGTAATATCCCAAATATAAGGTATGGCCACTTCCTTGGAAATATTATGTTTTTGGTACTCACTATTTAGTCCTGTATCCACTGCAAGTAATAATATACCATATAGCAAAACAGAATAAAATCATTGTGCATAAAATTTAAACATAATCTATGAATAGTTAGATGATATAATATGCTCTAATCTGTGATAGAACAAATTGTACAAATTATTCTTTATATATGTATATATGTATATATGTATATAGGTATATATGTATATATGTATATATGTGTATACGTAAATGCGTATATGTATATGTATATGTATATGTATATGTATATGTATATGTATATGTATATGTATAAGTATATGTGTATGTATATAATTATGTATATGTATAAGTATATGTATATGTATATAATTATGTATATGTATAAGTATATGTATATATGTATATATGTATATATGTATATATGTATATATGTATATATGTATATGTATATGTATATGTATAAGTATGTGTATAAGTATATGTATACGTATATAATTATGTATATGTATAAGTATATGTGTATATATGTATATATGTATATATGTATATATGTATATATGTATATATGTATATATGTATATATGTATATATGTATATATGTATATATGTATATATGTATATATGTATATATGTATATATGTATATCTAAATATGTATATGTACAATGTATATGTATGCACAATTTTGAGCAGATTCACATTTATAAAGATTTGTAAACTCTTTCAAGTTGAACAGATTTATTGAACTATAGTTCAACATTTAAATAAATAAACTGATTTGTTTTTTCAATTGAAACTGTAAGTATTATGAGATCATGTGGAGATAATTAGGCTTTCCAGTTTTAATGATTCAAAGAATTGCTTCAGCCTATTCTTTCTTTTTTATTTTCTGAGTAAAACTCCTTACATATAATAATTTGTTTGCTTCATGTATTGTTTTTACTGCCAACTTCTACAAATGTTGACTCGTAAAATACCTCAAGCAATCTGTGGTTTTTGTAAAGCATATTAGCTAATAATATTCAGATACTATCAAGAAAAGTTTTGTTTATAAAAACACATAAGATTTTATCTGGGATGTACGATAATTCATCGTTTTAGTTCCATCACTGCCCGACTGATCACAGTAATTATCCAGTTTACATTTATGCAATAAATCTATAAGATGGCTTAATCTGTTTTTTTAAGGATTAATTTTTATTTCCATAAGTTAAAATTCTTTAGTATTTAATTTTTACGGCTATCGTCATATTTATGGCTGTCATTATTAATGAACATTTTGCACTAATAAAACTCTGACACCAGAAGCTTGTAGCTTCAGTATTCAGCCAGCTGTCAATTGAAAAAGCAGTAAAAGCTTTTTACAGCAATTATGGAGAACGTTGAGATCAATACGAAAGGCAAACAAAGAAAGTCTAACTCTAAAAGCTGCATACTGATAGTGCTTGCTGTAATACTCCTTGCTCAGACGAGTGTTGGTGTGGGATTGCTGACAACTGGCAAAGTTAACATCAGCTCAGATGTAGTCTGTGTCAAGCAGCTTTCACCTATAAGTCACATTGAGGTATGTGGTATTCTCAATTATACAATAGTATAGAGAGAGTGTTTTTAGAGCTGAATAAATGAGTATCTTCGCCATTTGTAGTGTTGAGTTTATCCAGTTTATTGCCCTGTGGTGTAATGGTTCACTCTCCTGCTTGCAAGCCAGAGGTTTTGGGGCTCGAATCTTAGTAATTTTATAGCATCCATCAATCTTATTGTATTATTGGTGCATAGCTATTAGATGTTTCCGCGTCTATTTGCTATTTCTGAATTAAATATAATAAAACTTTGTGATAGTTACCATAAAAAGTTGTTTCTTTCAAGTGTATTGCAGTTGACAATTTTATTTCTTAAATATTTTGCCCATATATATGCTATCACATGAATATAGCAATATTACATTTTCCTGCCTATTAGTTGGCCTATTATCAATGTAGTTGCTTTTACTTTTCATTGAAGTTAAGACAATTGATCTCTCCAACAAACTTTGGACAAAGTCAGCTTGCTTACCACTGTGAACCATGCCTTTTAAATAAACAAATTTAATTAGTATTACTCTGTTTTATAACCTATACAAATATATCATTTGAAGCATGCCTGTATGTTCTATTGTAATAGGTAGTAATTATTTTGGTTGAAAAAAAATGCCAAGTTTTTTATTTTTAAATATTTTACTTAATAAAAGCTTAATATTTAAAGAAACTATTACAAAAAATTTTCAAAGAGAGCTCACAGTAGATCTACAACTCTTGCCATTGTTTTGACTGGGTCAAAAATCTTAAGGAATTGGTATTTGTTGACTGAAATCTGCAAACTCTATTTTGTCAAAGTGTTTTAGACATTTTGTTTTTGTATGTTATTAGAAAAGAGCTGCACCAAGAAGACCGATTAATGGTGGTTTACCCACCCTTTCAGATCCCAAGATAGGACGGTGCAGGATAACTCAACTTGTTCTTTGTGACAACCCTCCACGAATTACTTTATAATGTAAACGGCATATGAGCTTGCATGTAGTTGAAGCTAAGTTTTATGTACTTTTTAACCACTAATTATGAATATTAGTTGAAATATGCATTTTTGCTACATTTATAATAAACTGACTTTAATTTTTGCACTGCCTTATAAAAAGTACTATACAGCTATAACAATATACAACTTGCTTTTTGAAAATAAATATTATAAATTGAAAAGTCTCAATAGCATGTCTTCTGCAACTTAAAAATCAAATGTTTTACTTCTTAATTTCTTATTAAAATCAAGAAAAAAAGGAGTGTTTGGAACAATAAGCAAGCAGTTCATTTGTCCTAAAATCAATCACATACTCTAAATAACTATCAATAGTTTTTATTTAAATAAATTTTTAAATTATGTTTCAATGTAAAACCTTATAAACTTTATATACAAAAGTTTGCTATAAAAACACCAGCTTTTTACTTGCTCTTTCAAACTTTTCAAGTAATGTCACAAGAAGGTATCTGCTCTAGCAGTCATTAATAAATATCTATGACTAAATAACTCAATCAACTTGAACAACTTGAAATAAGGCAGATGTAAAAAGAAAATTTACCCCTACCGGGATTCAAACCACAGACATCCAGCTTGCAAGCAAGCGGATACATCATTACACCACAGGGGCTGCTGGGTTAACTCATCACTACAGCAGCATGCATGTTTTTAAATGAAAAAAGTAGCCTACACTTTTACATTTTATTGATGGTAAAGTTATATTTATGTTTGACAGAAATTGCATGTGATAGAAGTTGCACATAACAGTTTGGCGTTGTACGCATAATGGTACATTTGACAAGGAAAGATTGCTCTATCTCTGTTTTAATGTTTAGTATATCTACTGCCAACAAACATTTTAGTTTTATTCTATCTGGTTATAGTCTAAGCCTTGTTTGCCTTCGCCTCCCTCTATACCTCCCCCCCCTCTGCAGGCACAAGTCAAACCTATTAGAACACCAAATGCATCACTTGCAGTTATTAAGGGCCATTCAAACCTTGCTTCATCTAAAATATCATCAAAGGGTTTGTGGAAATATTTGATTATATGTGTAATTTATTAAACTACATATCATAATAATTTAAATATAAACTACATTGTGAGAAAGAGGCCTTTGCACAATCAGTGAGTGCTCCCCCAACGTCTTTTCATGGAGGATGTTGTGATCATTCTAAAATTATTATATTAAAACTTTGGTGAGCATCAGTAAACTACATTAAATGATATAGGCAATTATGTTGGTAAATTGTAATACAAAAAAATTAATTTAATAAGATAAAAATAAAATGTCAGACGGGAAAATATGGTATAAGTGACTAATATTATACATATGCATGTGGTAGCTCATATAATACATATTATGTAACACATTATATGTGTTATGTGATGTGTGTTCTAGTTGTTATGTAATATATAATCAATAGTAATCTCAAAATAATATAAAGACTTGTTACTTGCAAAATGAATTAAAGCAAAACACTAAAAATAACTGTCAAATTAAAGTTTAGTCACTATTTTATTATGATCAGCACATTATAATTAGTGTTACTAGCTTCAAACATTTTGCAAACAAAGATAACAAACACTGATAAGATTTTGGCTTGTTTTGCTTAAATATGTCAAAACAAACGCGCACACAATACACACAACACACACACACACACACACACACACACACACACACACACACAATACACACAACACACACACACACACACACTCGCACTCTCGCACACTCGCGCACACACACACACACACACACACACACACACACACACACACCAACCTTGTTCAAGCACTTTTCAAATCCATTAATGTTCTTTCACATAGAAATAGAGATTCAGAAAGTATAAAGTGTCTCATGACATGACCCACAAAGGCATGTATGTGACACATACATGCCTTTTGTGGGTCATGTCATGAGACACTTTATACTTTCTGAATTTCTGAGCTTGGTGTGTTTTAGCATAGAATTTGAAAAAACTGCTACTAAAATCATACCACATAACAAATGTAGAACCATTCTGACATTAGAAATGGTAATCTTACCAAGTACTTTGTTTATCACATTATCAGCTAGCTAAGTGGTGCTACCTGTTCCTTTAGCAAACTAGTGAAAACTGTCAATTATACTGAACTTAGATAAAAAACAAAAAGTACATAATTTAAGTTGTAAATTGTTTCCAAAACTTCATTTCTTAAATTTGCAAATGTTTATATAATGTAATACTTATCCTTATATATTTTTACAGCCGTAGACACCTGTTTGTTTTATTATAAGTTTATTTTGCAGAAAAAGATTCTTTCGGTAATATGGTTGTGAGATACATTAAAAGACTATCTATAATATTATAATAATTAGTAAGTTTCAACACAGGTGCATGTAAGTTTTATGAGAAATGCACTTTAATTTGACTGATGACTTACTGACTTTATGATTTATTGAAATTCTTTAAAGCATTATATTCATAATCGCCAGCATAAGCTTGACAAATCTTGATCCTTACTGCATACCACTTTATTTTAATTAATTTTGCTACATTTACTGGAATTTCACATCCTGTTAGTCTAAGATTGTTATTAATAATTCATACAAATCAGTATTAATACCTTTTAATAGTTTTTACTTTATAGCAATATTAATAACTTTATCTTGTGAATTAATGTTCACTATAATTACCTGCTTTACTCATAAAACACTGGCACCAGAAGTAGTTTCAATTCAGTTTACTGTAAGTGTTGACGGAACGAGGCAACGATAAGTGACTGTTGAGACAAGATGACTGATTTCTTGCTGAATAAAGGCCAAAAGATGGTTGATACAAAGAACTTGCTGCTGGCGTTGTTTACCATAATGATTGTCGTACAAACCTGCTTCGGAGTGTGGCTGCTAATGACTGATCGACTCAATTTGGATCCAGACGTGACCTGCATAAATAAGTCTTTGGCAGCCAAACAACTTGAGGTAAGCCGAAATTTTTTCAAGAAATATTTTACCAGCTATCAGTAAAACTTGCTAAATTTCTACTAAAGTTAATTTAGTAGGAGCTACATGTATACATACAGCAGCTAATCTTTTCAAATAAATTTATATCTTATTCTATTTTGTTGTTGTGAAAGCTAATAGTAAAAAATTTAGTTTATAATATGAAAATCAATAATATATATATATATATATATATATATATATATATATATATATATATTACACACACACACATATATATATATTACACACACACACACATATATATATATATATATATATATATGTGTGTGTGTGTGTAATATATATATATATGTGTGTGTGTAATATATATATATATATATATATATATATATATATATATATATATATATATATATGTAATAACGCATGCTATGCATTCTCATGTTAATTTATTTAACATATTTTATTTTATATATTGTACGTTTTGCACACTAGTATTATATTATGTATATTATATTGTATCTTATACAGTTCTAAAGTTGTTTTATATTATATAAATTCAGTATATTATATACTCTTTCATAATAGAAAAGAAGTGCTACTAGAGGGGCAATTGATGAACGTCCTTCCACAGGTGCCAGGCTCTACTGTCGAGTACGTAGCAAACCAATTTGTTACTACTATGAAGTAGACGTCAACCCAAACTAGCCAGCAAGGTGATGATTTCTTATTATTTTCAACGTTTTTAATTATGCTTTTTTATTTTAATCTCAACACAAACAGTAAGCTTTTTTATTTTCAGCTTTTGGTATAATAAAAATGGCTATACATTTTAATAATGGAGGATGGCTAAGTTTAACTGATATGAAAAACTATCACTAAATCAGACTTCAACTAACTATTTGCAAGAAATGTAAGGTTTTAACATGGAAGTTAGTGCACTGCATTTAATATTCCTTAATAAAAATTTGTTGAAGTTAATGTAGCTGATATCTTTTACCATAAAACCTTGTGAATCATCAACGCTAAAAATATATAAAAAAACGATGACATTCACTTGTCAAAAATGTAACATTTTAGCGCATCACTGGAAGATATTAGCTACAATAATAGTTTTTTAAACTTGTTTTAAAGCTAAAAGCTCTACAAGATTTTAGACTTTATCTGAAGGCAGCCTCGCATTCTATTTAAATAGTTTTATGTTTAAAAAATTTTTTGAAGATTGAAATTTAAAGTATAGTTCTTGAAATATTTCTGAACAATGACCAGCACATCAACTTTAAGAGATTTTCTGTTGTAAAATCATAGAGTTATGTTATGTTATGTTATGCTTTTATTTCTCTTTTAGATTCCACCCTTTCCAACAGCTACTAGATACCAGGCAACAAAAACCAACTTGTGGTTTAAACAGAAAACAGAGTTTAAAGTTGTATCTTATGAATTTATCTGCAGCTATATCTGCAGCTATATCTGCAGCTATCTGCAGTTAGTTGCAGTTATCTGCAGTATAGTGACATTGCAGAAAAATATAGATTACGCTGATTTATAACATTAATTGTATTTTGTGTTTTTATAAATAGTATTTGTTTTTTTCCTGCTAATTAAGTTGCCATGATATGGTAGATTGGTAAAGATTTTACAAAAATGTTGTTACATTAGTTTGCCTGGCTCACTCAAAAATTTTACTTTGTTCATGTTTTATATCAGATATGACTAATGTTTTCTAGTATAACAATATTTGTATCTGTAATGATTTGAATAAATAACGTGTACTTTTAAATTAAAACTTGAACTGAGAAGTACTTGCAACCATAAAAGACAATTTCCTAAATAAAATATTGCTCTCAGACTTATAACCAATATTCAAAAGTAATTAAAACAAAATAAAATAATTAAATTAATAACCTGAATATAAATTGATAATAAAATTTTTCAAGTACTATACTTTTGCTGCATAAATTATTATCAGGTTATTTTACCACCACAATTATATTTAGAATGCATTATGAAATATAAATAATTAATTAATTCAACTTATTGAAAACAGACTACCATAATCATTTTTCGCACAATTCTAGATAAGGATGTTTAGTATCCAGAACAGCATAATGTACATAAATCACAAATGTTAATTTATTGCTATACTATCAGTGGGTTTCCACTACTTCACACTATTTGAATAGATTTTTCTTTCTATGTAGGGGGGGGGGACAGTTGCATTGAATGAAACCATAATCATAAGTTAATGCAACCACAAATTCACAGCATCCTTACGAATCTATTCGATGCAATGGAAACGCAGCGCATATGCCATCCAAAAACTCGAGAGGTTTTAATAGTTAGCCTTAAAGACAGGTATTGAATTATGAAATTATTTAAAAAAGTAGTATTCCAGGACGCACCTGCTAAAATTTGAAAGGCTTGGTGGAATTTAAAATAAGTAAGCTGGGACAGCCAAGTGTTGAAGTGATTTATAAAGTTGAATTTTTTTACACTCGAATACTATTAAAAAATAAGCTTAATCATTCAGTTAAACTATACTGACTTTAGTTGTAGTTTAGTTATAGTGCAGGCAAAAAGTCTGAATATTTGGATTTAAAACCTAACAATTCAAGTTTTAAGAAATATGGGTTTATTTTGAATTTCAAAGATATTTTTACAGCAAAAAATGTAGCGGAGCAGTAAAATAAACAGTACCTATTTGAATGTTATTAACATCAGATTTTGCCATCATGTGGTCACTAATCAGTATTTGCTGCCATGGACTTTGTTCCAAAAGAAGCTTTGGCATTGACTCAGCAGGCTTCTCTCAGTACCCTGGTGTGAGTTTTTTACACAAACATGATTCATTTTTGCCACCAAGAGTTAGGATTGGTTTTAGCTACTTCTATCTTCAAAATTGAACAAGGGTTTATGATGATATTAAGCTCCTGAGCTGACCAATGCTTGTATTTATGACAGAACCCAGACGGTTGGCAATCAGTGGCTCACAAGCTAGTTTATAAGCTTTGAGTTTCAATTTGTTTTAAGCATGATGTTTAATTGTTTGAGCTGACACTTTCCAAGTTAAATTCAATGGTGAGACATCATGTGGTAATGCAATGGTTGGGCCTTTGGTCACCAGACCCCAAATCTTGCGGAGAGTGTTTGGGCTGACCTTAGTTGGCCTACCATTCCAAGTTTAGCTTTTGCAATCAGGACTGAGAAACCCATTCTTGATTTTGCTTATTATGTCTTAGACACAGCTCCTTTAGATACTCTAGGCTGCTTTACATTTTCTGTCTGTTTCAAGCCTCTCATATTCATTCGCTCTAAAACTGCACTTTTCTTCAGCGAAAGCTCACCCAATGTTTAGCTGTTCCCTCCAAAAAAAAGGGTTATACACTATGTAAAACCCAAAGTCATGATAGATTGCCTTTTTAATGCGTAGACTAATAAAATAGAAATATATGCAATGAAAACACATCTCTAAATCTAGCTATAGGGCACATTAAATCTGACCAACAGTTCAAATCTTGTTTATAAGTGAAATATTCCAGTCTTTTAGCCGGCACTGTAAGTTTTTATCAAGATTATTCTTCTTTAAACTTTTCTTTAATAATTATTAAATTGACAAAAACAAATAAATTAGTTTAAATCCCACCACACTAGTAGACCCTTTAATTACTTTGTTTTTAAGAAACCAGACACATAGTGAGTTGAGAAAATTAGCCCTGCCTATAAATCTAAATAAATATTTAGTACCAGGATCTACTAAGGATATTCATGCTATAAATTTATTTAATTATTGGTTAATCAAATAGTTTATGGGTATTAAATATAAGGCGCAGCATCAAAGATTCCCACAACTTACTCTAAAATAAAAGAGGTTGAATGCAATTTTACAATACGCTATTTCTCTGCACTAAAAGCTGTGATGACAGTACTCCAACCAATTTAATCACAGTAGTCCCATAATTCCACACAGAGTATGCAATTATTGTTGTTTTAGAAAAGAACACCCATTTGACTACAACTGTCGTAAAACAAGAGAACCTTTTAAAAGGGCAGAAGAGATATTCAGCTTGCAATTTATATAAAAACTGGATGCAGGACTTCATTTACTTAAGGTGATGACCTGAACTATGTTACCAACTTTGTAGTTAATGACTTCGCAGAAACAGGAATTACCTTGACTACCTTTAGTCTTTAGAGTAGAGTTTATAAGCATGTTTTACAAGAAAGTATAAATATAGCTCTCTCTCCATGAGTAGGCAAGTGTAGATATAGGTCACATTTTTCCCTTATAGTTTGCTACAAGGCAGCGTTTTATACAACTAGATAATATATTTAGAATCCATTATTATATTATGTTCCGTGGCCTCAGTATTTGAGCACTCATTCCCTGATAGCTTACAAGGTGGTGCTGCCATTTGCAACAACAAAGAAGTTGAAGTAGAACATTCTTTCTCATTTAAAACTGGCTAATTATGAAAAAGAGATTATTGAAACTATATAAACTAAGTTGCTATCTGTTGGAAAATAACCGTAAGAACACCCATTTATCATCTTTTAGCTACTAATGTATAGGATTGTCGGAACTTTTTGCACCAGCTGCGAGACAGAAAGAATTAAAACCAGGAAAACATTTCTAACTGTACTATAAGCATATATTTTATGTGACCATTTATAATTGTAATGTTGATGCCATCAGCTAATAACTTATTAAAATAGTGTTGATAACTAACTATAAAGTACTCATTTAAAAGTTTTAAGCTAATAATGTTTTGGATTATCACAGAATATTCTGATTTACGGGCTCCTCTCTTAGTACTGGCTGGTAGGATAGAGGATGACCAGGATAGATTTACCAGCTGCGCTGTATATAATATGTATAATATATTTATTATGTTGTAAGCTTTATATATATATTAATTCCTTTTTATACTACCGGGTACTACTTGAATACGGTAATTGCACAATTTTATCAATTAATTTAAAGTATTGTTATAAAATAAAAATGAGCAATTAGTTACATTCAAAACTTTGTTATACTTGAATAGAAAATTGTGTATTTACTTACTAATAATAATGTTATATATTGTGGTGATTTGAGTTTCATGGATAACCTATTACAAAAAGATCATCCATATGGTATATGCTACGTATGTTCATTGTAGCTACAAATTTTTCATCATACAAACTATTATTTTTAACCTTTCTATTGCTGGTTATAAGCGGGTATATAGCCAGACTTTTTACAAGTTCACATGTTTTTGGTCTGCACTGTCATTACAAACTGTTAGCCATTTGCATCTTTTTGTTCAAGTGCTTTGTAAAACAATTCATGTATTAATAAACTACTATATTAATAATTTAAATTACAAAACCATTTTTTAGTTACATCTGATTGAAGGCCGGGATGAGAAATCCCACTTAGAACGTATCTATAAATTCAACAGTTATGATCAAGTTGCTATGTTGATGATGGCGTCTGACAATTGACTTAGGCCTCAGGCTATCAGCTAAATACTTAATACTAATACTCCGTAGCGATTCAACCTATAACTGTTATAACCCAACACCCTGATATGTTTGGCCTCCCCACCATCATTCTATCATTACAATGTTGTTATAATAATTTGCATTATGTGTATACTCTGTAGCATCAGTTATAGTAATTACATGTAGCCTACAAGTAGCCTAAACTTATATTATTTGAAAATTATTATCAGAAAAAATATAGTTCACCAATTTACAAGAGGTTCAATTCAACTCGGATAAAATAAAAATCAGCAAATTAAGTAACAATGCTAATTATGCTACATATTCAAAACATAATATTATGCATATAAACCAAAGTATAGGAAAAACAAAATTTGCAGAGCACTTGACAGAAAACATAATGCTACCATTACTTTTTGTCTAATTAACAATGTTTGTTCCTAACAATTTATTCAATAAAACAAAATCATGGAATGTTTTCTGGAATTTTCTAGAATAGTGGCAGGTATTTAGGCATGAGAATACCCTACTGCTACTTTGGTACAAAAAGGTGAAGTTGTTCAGGGTCTTCTCTAATTGTAGAAGCGAGTATCGGTATGCCCGCCCTCATCAGCTCAGCAGCAACAGACACCATAGGATCCCAGGCCAGACTCGCAACAGCTATACATTTGTCATCTCTAAAAACATGACTATAATACAAGTGTGGTATGGTATAGACTATAGCGTATAGTGTGACAATATAAACCACACTGTGCTCAATATTTTTATTGGCAAACAATGTTACATTAGTTTTAAATTGCAGGTCTCAAGTATTCCAACTGTGAACCATGACATTGCCAATGACAGCGGATACTGCTTGTAACGTTGAAGCTATAGTTTTGCACAAATAACATAGCATCTCTGCCCTAGCTTACTAGGAAATGTATAGTAAGATTTCTGCATTCTCGTGGACTAACTAAGTTGATTGGAAAATTGGAATATCAATGATGGCAAAATTCTACAAGCCGCAAGTGAATAAATAATCCAACAGTGAAACTTGTAAGGAAAATATAGAGTAGTATTCAAAGTAACCTGATGAATAAACCAGCATAGTAATGAGAACACAACAAGAACACTGGGCAAACAAATAAGTTACCTTTAAATTTTACATCCTTTTAATAAAACTTGTAAACAATAAGTAAAAAAAGAGTAAATACCTGACAAAAAAAGCCACAAACTTGGAGGATTCGCCATGGAATACAATTTCATCTTCTTTTGCTTTACCAAAACCTTCAAAAGTAGAAAAATGATTAAATAGTTTCATTGAAATCAAAGCTAGTAGAGTAGGCATCATGGAACCTTTCCAACAGGATTATTCCAGGAATTCACTCCGTTTGAGATATTAAAACAGATATGAAATATATTCGATATCTAAGGATACTAACAAAACTTGACAAAACATTAAATTCTATAACATTGATATGTCATATTAGGATATAAAAATATAGAGTCATACAAATTCCATTATCATTACAATATTTTTATGATCATCACAATGATTGATTGTCATACAGCTACATAGTATTCCAGCATACTATATAGAAAAATGGACTTGAAGCATGCCCAGCTATACCAGAATTAAACTTTCTCATGTTGAAACTAACTAGCAATACCTTATAATAAAGGTTGCTCTTTATTAATGAAGGCAAGTTTTATGCAAGAGTGATATTGAAGCTTGAACACACGACTCCCAACATAACAAATGTAAAGTAAAAGAAAAAAACTAGTTTGAAAATGATACATATAAATAATGAATATAAAATAAATATATAAAAAATAAATAAATAAATATAAATACAAATTTACCTATAAAAGAGGAGCCCACAATGACCACATTCTTGCCCTTAGATTGGTTCGCTATTTCATTAGCCTCGGCGGGTGTGCGCAGGTAGAATACGTCTTTACTGAATGTGTTGGTACCGGGTTTGTCTAAAGTGATAGGTCGACTGCCGGTGCATATGGCAGCTTGGTCATACTCTACGGTGTAGTCCGTCCACTCTCGCCCTCTGAACACCATGTGGTTCATATCTGTGTCCACTGAGAATGCCTGGATTAACGTATTGCATTACGTAATAACGTAACGTAGCACATTTACCACTTTCTCCGTTACAACAGCGCAAATAATCATCATACAAGATACATAGAAATAGTTTAATAAACTTCTGTAGACAAATGTGACATTACAATATATATTTTATCAACTTCTACAGTAAAAAATATTTAGTCATAACAATATTAAAAAAAAGAGACCATTAATTAATATAAACATAAGTTAAAATAAACGACATGGATTTATCTGTGTGCAACAGCTTCCAGTCAAGCCAATTCAATCACAATAGCCCAATAAGTTCACACAAAATATGCAATTATTGTTGTTTTAAAAAAACACCCACTTTACTGCAACTGTGGTTAAACAAGAGAGCCTTTTAAAAAGGGCAGAAAAAACATTAAGTTTGCAATCTATATAAAAACCGGATGCAGGACTTCATGTACTTAATCTCATACCAAAGTTGACTGTACTTGCTTTACAGGTAATATTGTAGTAATTTGTGCAATTACTGTGCGTGAGTTATCTACTTGCGTATACTTAGTTGGCTATTCTACTAGCAATTACTAGGGTAGCTGTCGAGTAATTATGTTTATTATCCACAATAAAATACAAAGCAAACATTACATCAAATTATCCTATACATCAGTCAACTACTAACACATGTTTCTACTTCAAGCCTCCGCTTACAACAACGTGATCAAATGTCAATAGCCCGGGAAGTGTCACGTGAGTCGGAAGCATATCTTCCGGTGCTGCTAATTGGTTGCTACATAGGGACCTTAGTATTCCCAGAACGGAGAGAGGGCGATTCCCGTATTTGTACTTTGCATGACTCACTACACCGCCCCCCCCAGCAGAAAGCCCTACTTTCTGATAACACAATACAAAAAAAACACATATAAAGAAAAACAATACAATAATCCAAAAAGAAAAACATACATAAGTAAACCCACAAAAAGGAAGAAGAGAAATAGTTGAGTACGACAACATTTATATACAGAAGTAAACAGGGTGATCGAACACACACATCTAGTCAGCTATAAAGAGAGAGGGTGCTTACCAGCACGCGGGCCAATGTCGGAGCACTCGTCACTTTCCAGACGAAAATACAGCTCAACAAAAGGTGCCTACCCCAGGCATACTCATTGGGTGGACTCTGACTCTTGTAGCGAGCGTGCTCTGTGTCGAGCCTGTCGGGCACGTAGCCGCCTCTTCAGTCGCCCCACTGAGTCCTTCAGCTGGTATAGACCTGTCGTCGTATTCAGCAGGTCAGGGGCAAGTTGCGTGAACTCGGCTTGTAGTTTTACAAACCGCTCTTCTACACTAGCCAATCGGCTAGGCCTTGGTGGAGTTGTAGCAGTCTCTGATATTGGGGGTATTGTCGTTCCTTCTGATTCGGGGGTGTTGCTAGGGTTGACGGGGGTAGGAGACGGGCCCTGAACCATAGGGGACTTATGGCGGGCGGCTAACAACAGTACTTGGAATCCTGACGCTAGTGCGGCCAGGGTGATAGCCTTCTTGATGACTGGCTTGATGGTGTCTAGGTACTGGGGGAAACTGTCCTCATCAACAATATGGCCCTCTCCGGCGAAGCAGCTCAATTTGTGGACGATCACAGGATACGGGTATACATCGTGGAACCCGCATGGGCAGAAATGGAGTAGAAAATGGGCGTCTACATGCAGACGCAGGGAGCGGTGTGACGGGCACTCCTCGAAGCAGACCTGGCAGGTCCGGTGGGGTCCGCTGGGTCCCCAGGCTTCCTCAATCCTCCTTTCCGTCGTGGGTGACACCCAGCGGTGTCGTCGACAAAGCACTACGGGTAAGCCATTCTCCATTACAGGCTCTTCTTCCATAGGTAGAGGGGTTGGCTGGTCCCGTGACCGGGAGGTGGTCACTCGAGTGTGATCTGAAAGAGTAGCAGTGTTAAAAATTATACACTGAGGTACTGCCGGCGTGTACAGCCTGACAGGTACTCTGTTCAGTTACACTCGTGAGATTCAGACTAATGAATAGTTGATGGAGAACACACTCGCTATGGCAGATTATTTAAAATCAAAGTCGACGTGTGTTCCCACCACTGTTTTTCATTATCGAATCTCCAGCTTGCTACTGGTGTAGCTAAAGCTGGCTGATGCAGTCTAGTTCCCGTACCAAAAACATAATTAACTCACCCTTCGATCCAGAATAGTAAGACATTTTGGAATGAGAGCGGTAAATGATTACTGTTTAGTGGCACGTCTACTCTTGACTGCATCAACGTAGGAAAAGACCGGACAGCGTGGTTGTGAAGCGTGACTAGGGCTTTTCACTTCCAGCGGATGAATCTCGTGTGTGATTCCGCCGAGGCAAAAGTTGAGATTTCCGTGGTGTTCACAACTCCCACGTCTCTTTGCCTGTTTTCCCAGGCGAAACCTCGCTAGACCTTTGTAACTGCCGCTTGTACCGCAGTCACGTACAAAGTCTCCGAGACACGCTGGGGGTTGCCTAGTGTGTGGTCCTAGAGGCGTCGTCACTGTGGGAGGCGGTGTGCTCACCCGTGGATTGTTATGTCTCACGGGTGGTTTTTCCAGCCTGTTTGTGACGGTTGTTCCTACGTTGGTATCTCCGTACGGAGCCCCTCCCACGGGGGTTTTTGCACTTCCGGACCCGTTTCCGGTTCCGGAAGTGGTGGTGATGGCAGGCTTGACGTTGGGGGTGGTGGGCGAACTTTCAAGGACGGAAGTGGCCTTTCTTGCCTCGCCAAGTCTTCCTGAGGTGTCATGGGGGTGTTTCCGGCCAGGACGACAGTCTCCGCTTGCCAAGACCTTCTCGCACAATGCGTCTGCCGCCCCGCTTCACCAGGGAGACGGCTATGCTTGTTGGTCTGGCAGACTTCGCACCGTCTCACTTTGCGCCGGATATCCCGCTCCATGTTGGGCCAGTACCACCAGAGTTGTAGCTTGGTGACCACCCCCTGGACTCCTCCGTGAGTCTGCTCGTGGGTGTCTTGTATCAACTCCCGGCGGATGGCAGCTAAGCAGACGATCCTCTTCCTGGCTGGTTGTCTGTTGTTGGCGGCCAAGGTCATGGTCAGCAGACCATCTGGCCCGACCCGCAGGGAGTTCCAACGTTGACAGTACAGCCGTAACTCAGCGCATCCCTGTCGCCGTTGTCTACCACTGGGTCGTCGCCCTTCCTGTTTCGCTCGGTACACGTCGGCTACCACCCCAAGAAGGCTTTCCTGGAGTTTCGGCAGCTCCCTGACGTTACCAGCCCATACAGGTTTGGCGCGGAGGCTCTGGACAGCCTCCGGGGGCGTGTCAGCCCTCTGTTGGAGTTGGCCCGAGTTCCGTGGGGGAACTCTGCTCCTCTCCTTCGAGCCCAAC
This sequence comes from Bugula neritina, assembly GCA_964035545.1. NCBI lineage: Eukaryota > Metazoa > Bryozoa > Gymnolaemata > Cheilostomatida > Bugulidae > Bugula > Bugula neritina. The sequence goes on from OZ037769.1 coordinate 4,653,968, forward strand.
CTCCTCGTGGGCTGCTGAGCAGGGGCGGTCTTCGCCGCCCGTGGTACCTCACGACGGCCTGCTCTATTTAGGCGGGCATCGTGGTCTGTGTGGCGGGGCGCCTCACTGTACCCATGTGGCAACCTAGCCATAGCCTGGCGCTTTCCGTTGCCTGCGTAGCCACGCGTCCTTGGAAGATGGGAGGCGTGGGTGGGGACGGTCCTCCGCCCTTGAGACGGGCTCTGCTGAGGACCTTCCGTCGTAGCTCCCGACGACGGCCCAATGGCTTCCTCCTGGACAGGATGGAAGCGGCCCAGCATGGACCTGGGTGGTAGGTCTACCGTCTCTGAGGAGGGGTTGACGCACTGCACTGAGATCTCTCCTTGTCCCGTAAGCCGGCTAAAGCTATGGGCAAGTTGGATTCTTGAGTGCGTACTTTCGACAACTCCCAACTTAGAGGTTTGGCCACCGTCTACTTTGCAGCGGACGGTAGCCCGGGAGTGGCCTGGTATCGTACAGCTCCGTACTACCTGCACTGCTCCCGCTAGAGGACGACCAAACTTATCGACACAAGCGAGCTCCCTGTCGCCCATGATCATCGCAGATTTACTGAAATCGATGCGACATCCGTGTCGTTGTAAGAATGGCATCCCGAGGATAGCACCCTCGTTGAGCTGCCCGACGATAAACGTCTCTTGGATGGCCTGGTTACGGATGTAACCAGTCAGCTCAATAATGCCGTAGAAGGGAATGCACGACCCGTCTGCCAGGGTGCCATGATCCCCCTCATACGGTGCCAACCCGTCCTTGACCTTAGCGCTGAGGGTGTCAAAGAATTGACGGCTAAGGAGGTTGGTGGTGCAGCCTGAGTCCAGAAGGAAGTTGGCAGGCTTGCAGGCTAGCTTTCCTGGCAGGAAGTAGCTACTTTCGTGTGGCTGCAGCTGTGTGTGCCGTGGTTGCACCTCCCTCGCTGTGGGTCGAGGGGTCCACGGTTGGCGACGACTATTGACCAGCTGCCGAGGTTGGGGCGGTACGCCTTGCGGCGCCTGTACCGTTTCCCTCGCAGGCTCTGAGATCAACTGTCTGCCGGATCCGTGTTGGTGTTGGAGTGGCGTAGAGGACCCAGGCAACGAGTGGCTTGAGCCTACTTGCCGCGGGGGTCGCCACTTCACAGCATCTCCGCGCGGCGCCCAGCGGGGCGGCAGACGCGCGGTCCTCCCTGGGTGATTTACAGGCGGCCCGCAGGAGGTGGGAACATCTGCGGGCCGTGGTAGTTTAACCCTTGTTGGAGTTGAGGGCAGTTCTTCTGGAAATGTCCTGGCCTTCCGCATCCCCAGCAGAAGTTATGCCCCATGCCTGGTGATTGTACCTGCGGCCCGCAAGGCTCACGGGCGGTATCTACCTGGCTTGGGGGAGCTAATGCGGCGACCAGTTTATCTAGCATGTCAGTCATCTGTGCGACTTTTGATGCTAGTGACATCTGGTTCACATTAGCCACAGCGGAGGGTTCCGCATTGGGTTCAGTATGAGCAGTAGTGTGCTCCGTGGCCAACTGGCGGGAGGCCACGCGGTTGCGGTGCATATGAGTCGCCATGAGGTAGGCTTCTCCCACCGCAAGTGCATCCTCGACCGTGGTGACTCCCCTCGCTTGGAATTGATGGTGGAGCCCCAAGTCGTTGATGGACTGCACGAAGGCATCATAAGTATACCTCTCACGGTGTACTTGAGGCAGATCGCGGAACGCGATCTGCGCTAGTGGGTACACCGTGGCAGCGTGCTCCTGTAGCGACGTGTGAGGATCACTGTGACCAATATTTAATGTCTGATCGACAATATAACTGTTAGGAAACTGAATACTAATCAAAATCACCTTCGAACCACCTTTATCCATTAAATTATGGCTACAACTGTTCTATCTAGCAGATCAATATGAAATATGGCAAAAGAAAAAAAGTCAAATAATATTAGTCAATTTTGCTTATTAATACTATTTTCTCATTAAGATTTCCATTTATCGCTTTCCAATAAAAATCCAAATGCAGCTATTACAAAACATTTGTGTCTTTCTTTTCATAAAGCAAAAAATTGAATTAATTAGCACATGAAAGTTAAAATTCAGAAAGCTATTCCAGTAGTATTCATGACCCAACTTTGTAGTTAATGACTTTAGAAACAGGAACTTCCTTGACTACCTTTAGAGCATAGTTTATAAGTATGTTTTACAAGAAAGTATAAATATAGCTCTTTCCCTATGAGTAGGCAAGTGCAGATATAGGTCACATTTTTCCCTTATAGTTTGCTACAAGGCAACTTTTTTAATACAAATAGATGATATATTTAGAATCCATGATTATATTATGTTCCGTGGCCTCAGTATTTGAGCACCCATTCCCTAATAGCTAACAAGGTGGTGCTGCCATTTGCAACAACAAACATGTTGAAGTAGAAAATTTTTTCTCATTTAAAACTGGCTAATTATGAAAAAGAGATTATTGAAATTATATAAACTAAGTTGCAATCTGTTGGAAAATAACCGTAAGAACACACATTTATCATCTTTTAGCTATTAATGTATAGGATTGTCGGAACTTTTTGCACCAGCTGCTAGACAGAAGGAATTAAAACCAGGAAAACATTTCTAACTGTACTATAAGCAGATATTTTATGTGACCATTTATAATTGTTATGTTGATGCCATCAGCTAATAATTTATTAAAATGGTGTAGATAACTAGCTATAAAGTACTCATTTAAAAGTTTTAAGCTAACGATGTTTTGGATTATCACAGAATATTCTGATTTACGGGCTCCTCTCTTAGTACTGGCTGGTAGGATAGAGGATGGCCAGGAAAGATTTACCAGCTGAGCTGTATATAATATGTATAATATATTTATTATGTTGTAAGCTTTATATAAATATTAATTCTTTTTTATACTTAAATACTGTCACTGCACATTTTTATTAATAAATTTAAAGTATAGTTATAAAATAACAATGTGCAGTAAGTTACATTCAAAACTTTGTTATATTTGAATAGAAAATTATGTGTTTGCATACTATAACCTATTACAAAAAAGTTCATCCATATGGCATATGCTATTATATTTATTGTAGTTGCAGATTTTTCATCATAGAAACTATTATTTTTAACTTGTCTATTGCTGGTTATAAGCGGTTACATAGCCAGACTTTTCACAAGTTCGCTTGTTTTTAGTCTGCACAGTTGTTATAAATTGTTAGCCATTTACATACTTTTGTTCAGGGGCTTTGTAAAACAATTCACATATTAATAACCTACTATATTATTATTTTAAACTACAAAACCAATTTATAGTTACATCTGATTGAAGGCCGAGATGAGAAATCCCACTTAGAACGTATCTATAAATTTAACAGTTATGATCTAGTTGCTAGAATTAATTTAGTTAAAACTATTAGCATGATTGGGTTGTATAAATTCTATGTTATGTTCAATAACATTGCAACTTTTTTAGTTTAACCAACAGAAATTCAACTCTGCTATATGCACTTATGCATGTGGGATTGTTATCATTAAACAAGCCTTGCTTTAACACAGATGCCGCAGCATTCATAAGCTAATCATGAATGGAATTGTTAAATCAAAATGCAAAGTACAGAAGTACGGATGTCTCTTAGTTTAAGTTTCTAACTTCATATTTTAAGAAAAATCTCTAATACTTTGAATATTGCTACAAGTGAATCTTATTAATATTTATTGATAAATTATTAATGGGGCTAGAGTTGGCCAGTTGGAATTGTCTACTTCTGTCATCAGAAAGAGTTTTCTCCTGTTTGGAGTCTACCACTAAAGATGGATAATTTACCCAAACATTATTAAAAGCTAAACTTATATTATTTAAAAATTATCATCAGAAAAAATATAGTTCACTAATTTACAAGAGGTCCAATCCAACTCGAATAAAATAAAACCAGCAAATTAAGTAACAATGCTAATTATGCTACATATTCAAAACATAATATGCATATAAACCAAAGTATATGAAAAACAAAATTTGCAGAGCACTTGACAGAAAACATAATGTTACTATTACTTTTTGTCTAATTAACAATGTTTGTTCTTAACAATTTATTCAATAAAACAAAATCATGGAATGTTTTCTGGAATTTTCCAAAATAGTAGCAGGTATTTGGGCATGAGAATACCCTACTGCTACTTTGGTACAAGAAGGTGAAGTTGCTCAGGGTCTTCTCTAATTGTAGAAGCGGGTATCGGTATGCCCGCCCTCATCAGCTCAGCAGCAACAGACACCATAGGATCCCAGGCCAGACTCGCAACAGCTATACATTTGTCATCTCTAAAAACATGACTATAATACATGTGTGATATGGTATAGCGTATAGTGTGACAATGTAAACTACATTGTGCTCAATATTTTTATTGGCAAACAATGTTACACTAGTTTTAAATTGCAGGTCTCAAGTATTCCAACTGTGAACCATGACATTGTCAATGACAGCGATTGCTGCTTGTAACGTTGAAGCTATAATTTTGCACAAATAACATAGCATCTCTGCCCTAGCTTACTAGGAAATGTATAGTAAGATTTCTGCATTCTCATGGACTAACTGAGTTGATTGAAAAATTGGAATATCAATGATGGCAAAATTCTACAAGCCGCAAGTGAATAAATAATCCAACAGTGAAACTTGTAAGGAAAATATAGAGTAGTATTCAAAGTAACCTGATGATTAAACCAGCATAGTAGTGAGAACACAACAAGAACACTGGGCAAACAAATAAGTTACCTTTAAATTGTGCATCCTTTTAATAAAACTTGTAAACAATAAGTAGAACGAGAAAACTTACCTGACAAAGAAAGCCACAAACTTGGAGGATTCGCCGTGGAATACAATTTCATCTTCTTTTGCATTACCAAAACCTTTAAAAGTAGAAAAATGATTGAATAGTTTTATTGAAATCAAAGCTAGTAGAGTAGGCATCATGGAACCTTTCCAAAAGGATTATTCTAAGAATTCACTCCGTTTGAGATATTAAAACAGATATGAAATATATTTCATTCCTAAAGATACTAACTTAGACATATCAGCCCGGAGTTTACCAACTCAATTAAATAAAATATTTTCACCTTTTCGGAAGTCAGTAATTAATTGATGTGTCTAGTACAATTTCTTCACTCAACAGTATCAATATTTCCACCATAGATATTACATGGAAACTTCCAACCATGTTTATTACATTATACTGCACAACTTGGGAAATGCTGGTAGAACATGTTTCATTGGCTCCAACAAATCTCAAAAAGCAACTTCAACACAGATGGGCAAACCAAACAGAATACCGACCCACTTTATCTAAGCAGTATTAAGGTATACATATATAGCTTAGCTAACATTTACAAACATCTCCGATCTATCATAAATTTTGTGCTCATGCTGATAACGTTTCCAGTCAGCTCTGAAGCCCGTGGTAACATAAAACTGTTACTAATTATTGCTAACTTTCATTACATGATAATCTTAGCTGCTGCACACACAGCTAAAAAAAGTTCAATGGTTAAACTCTAGACTCTAGAGCATACAACCTTTAAACAGTCTAAGAATGCCACCTAGGAAATATATAAATATTTTAACACCGAACAAATGAAGTGTGTCAGGGATTCCTTAAAACATTATCACTTATTTTAGACCTTTTCATTTCAGCCATGAAAAGTTACTTTATCTTCTGCATACATACCGCAGTATCTAAATAATTTTCCAAACATGGCTGTCCAAAAGTAAGGCACACTTCAAGGGTTCCTGTTTAAAACACATGTTCATTCTGGCAGATTTACCTAAAAACACATTATTTGGTTGTTTTAACAAATCAAATCAGTTGGAAGATTTACAGGTGATTAAATCATTATGAATAGAATTAAGGAAAAAAGTATAGTATAGTAAAAAGTTATGAAGATGATTAAGAAATAAAATAACTTCAGTTAGTGCCGAGTCAGTCCTGGAAATCAAATGTGTTCATCTTACATCATCTTACATCAAACTTTTTGGCAAACTACGGGAACCAAGAGTTGGTGAAGCATAAAAACAAGTTAAACAGCTTTATGCTATCTCAAAAGCCTTCTGCTGCAGCACTTTTGTGGTCATTAGAAGTTTTAAAGCTTTACAACTCTAACCAACACGGCATAAAAATACATTAAAGAATACAAAAAATAAAGCATTAATATGAAGGCATTATACCGTGCCATTTACCCTTAGGTGGGTGTGCGCAGGTAGAATACATCTTTGCTGAATGTGTTGGTACCGGGTTTGTCTAGAGTGATAGGTCGGCTGCCGGTGCATATGGCAGCTTGGTCATACTCTACGGTGTAGTCCGTCCACTCTCGCCCTCTGAACACCATGTGGTTCATATCTGTGTCCACTGAGAATGCCTGGATTAACGTATTGCATTACGTAATAACGTAACGTAGCACATTTACCGCTTTCTCCGTTGCAACAGCGCAAATAATAATCATCATACAAAGTACATAGAAGTAGTTTAATAAACTTCTGTAGACAAATGTGACATTACAATATATATTTTATCAACTTCTACAGTACGGTAATAAATATTTAGTCATAACAATATTAAAAAAAAGAGACCATTAATTAATATAAACATAAGTTAAAATAAATGAGATGGATTTATCTGTGTGCAACAGCTTCCAGTCAAGCCAATTCAATCACAGTAGTCCCATAAGTTCACACAGAGTATGCAATTATTGTTGTTTTAAAAAAAAACACCCATTTTACTGCAACTGTGGTTAAACAAGAGAGCCTTTTAAAAAGAGCAGAAAAGATATTCAGCTTGCAATCTATATAAAAACCGGATGCAGGACTTCATGTACTTAATCTTATACCAAAGTTGACTGTACTTGCTTTGCAGGTAATACTCAATGTCTGATAGACAATATAACTGTTAGGACACTGAATACTAATCAAAATCACCTTCAAATCACCTTCACCCATTAAATTATGGCTACAACTGTTCTATCTAGCAGATCAATAGGAAATATGGCAAAAGAAAAAAAATCAAATAATATTAGTCAATTTTGCTTATTAAATACTATTTTCTCATTAAGATTTCCATTTATCGCTTTCCAATAAAAATCCAAATGCAGCTATTACAAAACATTTGTGTCTTTCTTTTCATCAAGCAAAAAATTAAATTAATTAGCACAAGAAAGTTAAAATTCAGAAAGCTATTCCAGTAGTATTCATGACCCAACTTTGTAGTTAATGACTTTAGAAACAGGAAATTCCTTGATTACTTTTAGAGCATAGTTTATAAGTCTGTTTTACCAGAAAGTATAAATATAGCTTTTTCCCTATGAGTAGGCAAGTGTAGATATAGGTCACATTTTTCCCTTATAGTTTGCTACAAGGCAACTTTTTTAATACAACTAGATGATATATTTAGAATCCATTATTATATTATGTTCCGTGGCCTCAGGTTTCGAGCACTCATCTCTGATAGCTAGCAAGGTGGTGCTGCCATTTGCAACAACAAAGAAGTTGAAGTAGAACATTTTTTCTCATTTAAAACTGGCTAATTATGAAAAAGAGATTATTAAAACTATATAAACAAAGTTGCAATCTGTTGGAAAATAACCGTAAGAACACACATTTATCATCTTTTAGCTATTAATGTATAGGATTGTCGGAACTTTTTGCACCAGCTGCTAGACAGAAAGAATTAAAACCAGGAAAACATTTCTATCTGTACTATAAGCAAATATTTTATGTGGCCATTTATAATTGTAATGTTGATGCCATCAGCTAATAATTTATTAAAATGATGTAGATAACTAACTATAAAGTACTCATTTACCAATTTTAAGCTAATGATGTTTTGGATTATCAGAGAATATTCTGATTTACGGGCTCCTCTCTTAGTACTGACTGGTGGGATAGAGGATGACCATGCAAGAAAGATTTACCAGCTGCGCTGTATATAACATGTATAACATATTTATGATGTGGTAAGCTTTATATAAAAATTAATTGCTTTTTATAGTTGAATACTGTCATTGCACATTTTTATTAATTAATTTAAAGTATTGTTATAAAATAAAAATGTGCAATAAGTTACATTCAAAACTTTGTTATATTTGAACAGAAAATCATGTATTTGCATACTATAATCTATTTAAAAAAAGAACACCCATATGGCATACGCCAAGTATATTTATTGTAGCTGCAAATTTTTTATCATAGAAACTATTATTTTTAACTTGTCTATGGTTGGTTATAAGCTGTTATATAGCCAGACTTTTCACAAGTTTTTAATTTGCCCGTGATTACAAATTGTTGGCCATTTGCATACTTTTGTTCAGGTGCTTTGCAAAACAATTTATGTATTAATAATCTACTATATTATTAATTTAAACTACAAAACCATTTTTTAGTTACACCTGATTGAAGGCCGAGATGAGAAATCTCGCTTAGAACGTATCTATAAATTTAACAGTTATGATCAAGTTGCTAGAGTTAGTTTAATTAAAACTATTAGCATAATAGGGTTGTATAGATTTTATGTTATGTTGAATAACATTGCAACTTTTTTATTTTAATCAACAGAAATTCAACTTTACTATATGCACTTATGCATGTGAGATTGTTATCATTAAACAAGCCTTGCTTTAACACAGATGCCGCAGCATTCAAAAGCTAATCATGAACTGAAGTGTTAGATCAAAATGTAAAGTGCAGAAGCACGGATTTCTCTTAGTTTAAGTTTCTAACTTTATATTTTAAGAAAAATCTCCGATATTTTGGATATTGCTACGGGTAAATCTTATTAATATATTCATTGATCAATTAGTAATGGGGCTAGAGTTGGCCAGTTGGAATCGTCTACTTCTATTACATTGAATGAATGATGAAATAAATATTTTGTTCTGTTGGTGTAAAGTGACGATAATTTCAAGTAGTAATTAATATTATTCAGCTTGAGAATTAGATTATATATACCAAAGATTAGCTGCTAGTATAATAAAAGAAAAGTACATTGGAGAAAACAGCAGTTGAGCGGTAGTTATACAAACATTCTTTCTGCGAATGGTTTCGCTAATGTAGCTTTAAAATCTTAGTGTGTGTTATTAGTTACTAAGGCTAATACTTTGATCGATGCGTGTTCGGTAACCACGAGTACCCTGGGTACGCGTAGGGGTAACTACCTATTCTATCGCTTACACTCGTTTACAATAATTACGCAATGTCAGAGTAAAATTACTGTAATTGCTCGAATAATTGCGCCCTACGCGTGATGGTTACCGAATGGTCATCGCGTAGGGCCTACAGTTACCCCTACGCATAGGGAATCCGAAAGCGCCCTAAGTTTCTAACTTCATATTTTAAGAAACATCTCTAACACTTTGAATATTGCTACAAGTAAAGCTTATTAATATTTATTGATCAATTATTAATGGGGCTAGAGTTGGCCAGTTGGAATCGTCTACTTCTATTACCAGAAAGAGCTTTCTCTTGTTTGAAGTCTACCACTAAAGATGGATAATTTACCCAAACATTATTAAAAGCTAAACTTATATTATTTAAAAATTATCATCAGAAAAAATATAGTTCACCAATTTACAAGAGGCCCAATCCAACTCGGATAAAATAAAAACCAGCAAATTAAGTAACAATGCTAATTATGCTACATATTCAAAACATAATATTATGCATATAAACCAAAGTATATGAAAAACTAAATTCGCAGAGCACTTGACAGAAAACATAATGTTACTATTACTTTTTGTCTAATTAACAATGTTTGTTCTTAACAATTTATACAATAAAACAAAATCATGGAATGTTTTCTGGAATTTTCTAAAATAGTGGCAGGTATTTGGGCATGAGAATACCCTACTGCTACTTTGGTACAAGAAGGTGAAGTTGCTCAGGGTCTTCTTTAATTGTAGAAGCGGGTATCGGGATGCCCGCCCTCATCAGCTCAGCAGCAACAGACACCATAGGATCCCAGGCTAGACTCGCAACAGCTATACATTTGTCATCTCTAAAAACATGACTATAATACATGTGTGGTATGGTATAGACTATAGCGTATAGTGTGACAATATAAACTACATTATGCTCGATACTTTTATTGGCAAACAATGTTACATTAGTTTAAAATTGCAGGTCTCAAGTATTCCAGCACAACTGTGAAGCATGACATTGTCTATGACAGCGAATGCTGCCTGTAACGTTGAAGTTATAATTTTGCACAAATAACATAACATCTTTGCCCTAGCTTACTAGGAAATGTATAATAAGATTTCTGCATTCTCATGGACTAACTGAGTTGATTGAAAAATTGGAATGTCAATAATGGCAAAATTCTAAAAGCCGCAAGTGAATAAATAATCCAACAGTGAAACTGGTAAGGAAAATATAGAGTAGTATTCAAAGTAACCTGATGAATAAACCAGCATAGTAGTGAGAACACAACAAGAACACTGGGCAAACAAATAAGTTACATTTAAATTGTGCATCCTTTTAATAAAACTTGTAAACAATAAGTAGAACGAGAATATGTACCTGACAAAGAAAGCCACAAACTTGGAGGATTCCCCGTGGAATACAATTTCATTTTTTTTGCATTACCAAAACCTTTAAACGCAGAAAAATGATTAAATAGTTTCATTGAAATCAAAGCTAGTAGAGTCATACCGCACAACTCGAAAATGCTGGTAGAACATGTTTCATTGGCTCCAACAAATCTCAACAAAAACAGCTTCAACGCAGAAGGGCAAACCAAACAGAATACTGACCCACTTTATCTAAGCAGTATTAAGGTATTCATATATAGCTTAGCTACCATTTAAAAACATTTCCGATCTATCATAAACTTTGTACTCATGCTGATGAGGTTTTCAGTAATATAAAACTTTTATTAACTATTGCTGACTTTCATTGCATGATATTCTTACCTGCTGCACACACAGCTTAATCATTTGGCAAACTTTAAAAGCTTAAAGGTTAAACTCTAAAGCATACAACCCTCATACCATTGAACTATAACTTATAGTTTAAGTTCATGCCTCAAACAGTCTAAGAATGCCACCTAGGAAATATATAAATATTTTAACACCGCACAAATGAAGTGTGTCAAGGATTCCTTAAAACATTATCACTTATTTTAGACCTTTTCTTTTCAGCCATGAAAAGTTACTTTATCTTCTGCATACATACCGCAGTATCTAAATGATTTTCTAAACACGGCTGTCCAGAAGTAAGGCACACTTTTCAAGGGTTCCTCTTTAAAACACATGTTCATTCCTGCAGATTTACCTAAAAACACATTATTTGGTTGTTTTAACAAATCAAATCAGTTGGAAGATTTACAGGTGATTAAATCATCATAAACTTTCATGAATAGAATTAAGGAAAAAAGTATAGTAAAGTAAAAAGTTATGCAGATGATTAAGAAATAAAATAACTTCAATTAGTGCAGAGCCAGTACTGGAAAAAAAACGTGTTCATCTTACATCATCTTACATCAAACTTTTTGGCAAACTACGGGAGCGAGAGTTGGTGAAGCATAAAAACAAGTTAAACAGCTTTATGTTATCTCAAACGCCTTCTGCTGCGGCCCTTTTGTGCGTCATTAGAAGTTTTAAAGCTTTACAACTCTAACCAACACGGCATAAAAATACATTAAAGAATATAAAAAATAAAGCATTAATATGAAGGCATTATACCGTGCCATTTACCCTAGGCGGGTGTGCGCAGGTAGAATACATCTTTGCTGAATGTGCTGGTACCGGGTTTGTCAAGAGTGATAGGTCGACTGCCGGTGCATATGGCAGCTTGGTCATACTCTACGGTGTAGTCCGTCCACTCTCGCCCTCTGAACACCATGTGGTTCATATCCGTGTCCACTGAGAATGCCTGGATTCACGTATCACATAACGTATTAACGTAACGTATAACATTTACCACTTTCTTCGTTACAAAAGTAGAAATAATCATCATACAAAATACATAGAAGTAGTTTAATAAACTTCTGTAGACAAATGTGACATTACAATATATATTTTATCAACTTCTACAGTAATAAATATTTAGTCATAACAATACTATAAAGGAGAGACCATTAATTGATATAAACATAAGTTATAATGAATGAGATGGATTTATCTGTGTGCAACAGCTTCCAGTCAAGCCAATTCAATCACAATAGTCCCATAAGTTCACACAGAGTATGCAATTATTGTTTTAAAAAAACACCCATTTTACTACTACTGTGGTTAAACAAGAGAGCCTTTTAAAAAGGGCAGAAGAGATATTCAGTTTGCAATCTATATAAAAACCGGATGCAGGACTTCATGTACTTAATCTCATGACCTGAACAAAGTTACCAACTTTGTAGTTAATGACTTTAGAAACAGGAAATTCCTTGATTACTTTTAGAGCATACGGTTACTTCATAAGTCTGTTTTACCAGAAAGTATAAATATAGCTCTTTTTCCACGAGTAAGCAAGTGTAGATATAGGTTACATTTTCTCCTTATAGTTTGCTACTAGGCAGCGTTTTATACAACTAGATAGCCTAATATATTTAGAATCCATTATTATATATGTTCTGTGGCCTCAATATTTGAGCACTCATTCTCTGTGAGCTAACAAGGTGGTGCTGCCATTTGCAACAACAAACATGTTGAAGTAGAACATTTTTTCTCATTTAAAACTGGCTAATTATGAAAAAGAGATTATTGAAACTATATAAACTAAGTTGCAATCTGTTGGAAAATAACCGTAAGAACACACATTTATCATCTTTTAGCTACTAATGTATAGGATTGTCGGAAGTTTTTGCACCAGCTGCTAGACAGAAGGAATTAAAACCAGGAAAACATTTCTAACTGTACTATAAGCAGATATTTTATGTGACCATTTATAATTGTAATGTTGATGCCATCAGCTAATAACTTATTAAAATAGTGTAGATAACTAGCTATAAAGTACTCATTTAAAAGTTTTAAGCTAATGATGTTTTGGATTATCAGAGAATATTCTGATTTACGGGCTCCTCTCCTAGTACTGGCTGGTAGGATAGAGGATGACCAGGAAAGATTTACCAGCTGAACTGTATATAATATGTATAATATATTTATTATGTTGTAAGCTTTATATAAATATTAATTGCTTTTTATACCATCAGGTACTACTTGAATACTGTCATTGCACATTTTTATTAATTAATTTAAAGTATAGTTATAAAATAAAAATGTGCAGTAAGTTACATTCAAAACTTTGTTATATTTGAATAGAAAATCATGTATTTACATACTACTGATAATGTTATACTATATTCTGGTGATTTGAGTTTCATGGATAAATGAGTTCAAAAAAGATCATCCATATGGCATATGCCAAGTATATTTATTGTAGCTGCAGGTTTTTCATCATACAAACTTTTATTTTTAACTTGTCTATTGCTGGTTATAAGCGGTTATATAGCCAGACTTTTCAAAAGTTCACATGTTTTTAATCTGCACTGTAATTATAAATTGTTAGCCATTTGCGTACTTTTGTTCAGATGCCTTGTAAAAGAATTCACATATTAATAACCTACTATATTATTAATTTAAACTACAGAACCATTTATTTTTTTGAGTTACAGCTATGATCAATATGCTATAACCAGTGTAATTAAAGCTATTAGCATGATTGGGTTGTATAAATTCTATGTTATGTTCAATAAAATTGCAATTTTTTTAGTTTAACCAACAGAAATTCAACTTCGCTATATGCACTTATGCATGTGGGATTGTTATCATTAAACAAGTCTTGCTTTAACACAGATGCCGCAGCATTCAAAAGCTAATCATGAACTGAAGTGTTAGATCAAAATGTAAAGTGCAGAAGCACGGATGTCTCTTAGCTCAAGTTTCTAACTTTATATTTTAAGAAAAATCTCTAACACTTTGAATATTGCTACGGGTAAATCTTATTAATATTTATTGATCAATTATTAATGGGGCTAGAGCTGGCCAGTTGGAATTGTCTACTTCTATTACCAGAAAGAGTTTTCTCCTGTTTAGAGTCTACCACTAAAGATGGATAATTTACCCAAACATTATTAAAAGCTAAACTTATATTATTTAAAAATTATCATCAGAAAAAATATAGTTCACCAATTTACAGGAGGTCCAATCCAACTCGGATAAAATAAAACCAGCAAATTAAGTAACAATGCTAATTATGCTACATATTCAAAACATAATATTATGCATATAAACCAAAGTATATGAAAAACTAAATTCGCAGAGCACTTGACAGAAAACATAATGTTACTACTAATTTTTGTCTATGTAACAATTTTTGTTCTCAACAATTTATCCAATATAACAAAATCATGGAATGTTTTCTGGAATCTTCTATTACAGTTGCAGGTATTTGGGCGCTAGAACACCCTACTGCTATTTTGGTACAAGAAGGTGAAGTTGTTCAGGGTCTTCTCTAATTGTAGAAGCGGGTATCGGGATTCCCGCCCTCATCAGCTCAGCAGCAACAGACACCATAGGATCCCAGGCTAGACTCGCAACAGCTATACATTTGTCATCTCTAAAAACATGACTATAATACATGTGTGGTATGGTATAGCGTATAGTGTGACAATATAAACTACATTGTGCTCAATATTTTTATTGGCAAACAATGTTACATTAGTTTTAAATTGCAGGTCTCAATTATCCAACACAACGTACTGTGAACCATGACATTGTCAATGACAGCGGATGCTGCCTGTAACGTTGAAGTTATAATTATGCACAAATAACATAGCATCTCTGCCCTGGCTTACTAGGAAATGTATAGTAAGATTTCTGCATTCTCATGGACTAACTGAGTTGATTGAAAAATTGGAATATCAATGTTGGCAAAATTCTACAAGCCACAAGTGAATAAACAATCCAACAGTGAAACTTGTAAGGAAAATATAAAGTAGTATTCAAAGTAACCTGATGATTAAACCAACATAGTAGTGAGAACACAACAAGAACACTGGGCAAACAAATAAGTTACCTTTAAATTGTGCATCCTTTTAATAAAACTTGTAAACAATAAGTAGAACGAGAAAACTTACCTGACAAAGAAAGCTACAAACTTGGAGGATTCGCCATGGAATACAATTTCATCTTCTTTTGCGTTACCAAAACCTTTAAAAGTAGAAAAATGACTAAATAGTTTCATTGAAATCAAAGCTAGTAGAGTAGGCATCATGGAACCTTTCCAAAAGGATTATTCTAAGAATTCACTCCTTTTGAGATATTAAAACAGATATGAAATATATTTCATATTTAAAGATACTAACTTAGATATATCAACCCTGAGTTTACCAACTCAATTAAATAAAATATTTGCCATCTTTTCCAAAAAGTCAGTAAAAACCTGAAGTGTCTGGTACAATTTCTTCACTCAACAGTATCAATATTTCCACCATAAATATTACATGAAAACTTCCAATCACATTTATTACATCATACCACACAACTTGGGAAATGCTGGTAGAACATTTTTCATTGGCTCCAACAAATCTCAACAAAAACAGCTTCAACACAGATGGGCAAACCAAACGGAATACCGACACACTTTATCATGCAGTATTAAGGTATTCATATATAGCTTAGCTACCATTTAAAAACATCTCCGATCTATAATAAACTTTGTGCTCAAGCTGATGACGTTTTCAGTAATATAAAACTTTTATTAACTATTGCTGACTTTCATTGCATGATATTCTTACCTGCTGCACACACTGCACACACCTTTAAACTTAAAAGTTTAAAGGTCAAACTCTAGACTCTAGAGCATACAACTTTCAAACAGCCTAAGAATGCCAGCTAAGAAATATATACATATTTTAACACCCCACAAATGAAGTGTGCCAGGGATTCCTTGAAACATTAACATTTATTTTAGACTTTTTCCTTTCAGCCTTGAAAAGTTACTCTATCTTTTGCATACATACCGCAGTATCTAAATGATTTTCCAAACACGGCTGTCCAGAAGTAAGGCACACTTTTCAAGGGTTCCTCTTTAAAACACATGTTCATTCCTGCAGATTTACCTAAAAACACATTATTTGGTTGTTTTAACAAATCAAATCAGTTGGAAGATTTACAGGTGTTTGAATCATTGTAAACTATTATGAATAGGATTAAGAAAAAAAGTATAGTATAGTAAAAAGTTATGAAGATGATTAAGAAATAAAATATAAAAATAACTTCAATTAGTGCCAAGCCATTTTTTATGTTTAAATCTTTTTGACAGACCAATTAAGTAAATGTAGAGCTCTTTAATAGTATGAAAAGCAGAAGAAGACTTTTAGGGACAACAACTCAAATTTTGTAAAATTTTTGAAGTTGAAAGATTTTACTCAAAGTGCAATTTATGAAGTTTAGTGTAAGATACACTCGCTATTTTATAAAATGCTTTCAAGCATTGCACTTTTAAATTTAAACACAAAAATGAATCCACAAAAATTAGGTTAATAAAAAAATTCCCAAGGATCCAAAGGTAATGTAATAATTACAAAAATATTTTTATTACATAAGCCAGACGACCAAGTAAATTAAATACCATCATTACACCATTTAAACACTATGCAACATATCTACCATGGGACAGGGCCATCTGGTAGTGGCCTACATTCACGAGTCTGTCACCATCTATGAAGAGTGGAAACGTTGTACAGTCGCCGGCTGCATGTATGTTGTCTATATTCGTCTTGTTATATTTGTTCACAATTATGTGGCCTCTCTCTGAGAGCTTCACTCCCGAGTCTTTCAGCCACTCGGTGTTGGGCAACACACCTACATAAACCAGTAATATAAACAAAATATATAGTACGAGTATCATGAAACAAGAAAACCTCTAGGAATGCCGGAACTAATATGATACGCTTGGTTAAATAAGGATATAATTGATTCAAGAGCTAAAGGTTTAAGCCCTGGTGGCAGAAGAAATATTTTCACTGTTTATGGGCAACCTCAATTATAACTTTTATGTTTTATTGGTTGGGAACCATAGCTTAAGTTCCAGAGAAACATTACATATAATAATATTCTTATTACTAATGTTAGTATTGAGGTGACACTCAGTATAAGCAGCTGTGAAGTTAGCTGTGACAGTATAGAGCAAATAATTGAAGTTTTGATACAAGCAGAGGTTAGATGCAGCTGCGAATAGTCAGTACACTATGCTGGAAACACTCTGTAATGCTGTGGCAGTCACCAATCACAAAGGCAAAAGTGTAGCAAGTGTAGCAGTACAATACTTTTCAACCTGCTTGTTCCTAAAAAGCAATGCTTGCATAAAATAGAAAATTACTAAATCTGAAATCACAAACATTACTGTAGCGACTAGGCAGTTAGTGTGGGGTAGAGACAGTGCTGATAGAACTATATAGATAGACGAGATAGAGTTACAGCGTATGCAGCTAGCTAATAGTCCAACATGGTGTATATGAGAAATAGAAGTAGTATCTTACCACGCAAATATTATTCTGAAATATTAGAAACTGGTTAGCTTCAAGAGACAATAGCTAACCAGTAGCGGAGCTTCTACACTGGGCATAGAAAGTCCAGCATAAACATCTGTGTTTGACCAATACATATGGTTGACTAGTATAAAGGGACTTGGGCTAGCTCTACGCTGCACCTGCAGACATTCTTCAGACTCATCAACTGATGTCAATAGGTCAACAGTTAAGCTTGCCCTAACTAACTATAAACTAATTCATCTCCATAGTTCCTAAGGCTAATATTCCATAGACAGTGGACTCACCATATACACACCCAACACCCTGAGCACATAACACAATAGCAGTTAAAAACTCACACACAACCTAAAACTTCAGTAAACTGTTGGCTTAGTAAACACAAAGTCATGGGTTCTATCCCCAGTAAATGCCATTAGCGATGTTGGAAAGAGCATTCAGTCATAATTGCTCCTGTGCCACATCTGAATAATTCCTTAGCCCAATTTAAAAAAACCCTTTCCATCAGGGGTTCTCACAGGGATAGTGACTATAAACTTGCCGGAGTTAACACTTTTAGCAACTGATTCGCACTGACTTTACAATTATGTTTGTAGGGTTAGTACAATTGCAGCTGATAGAGATTGCAACCACAAGCAGTCATGATACCAATACTTTCAGCAGCATATCTGTTGCCTTACCTATGCCCACAACACAAATATCAGCTGCAATCGTCTCCCCTGATGTCAACTTGATTTGTGTCAGGTTTTCTTCATTCCCAATGAGTTCTTCTACTTCAGAGCTCATTACCAGCTTCACGCCTTTAGATTCACACAGCTGCAAGCACCAAAAAAGGGAACAAGATGCACTAAATTAAAGTGTGCATGTAAATATATACTAAAGCGGCTGTGAAAGTAATGAAGGTTTAAAATGCCAAGCTTCAAAAATTTTAATATTATACATAAAATAATGTTTCATTTATATAATATATATGAAACGTGTAAAATTGAAGTTTTATTCAGGGAGAAAAATAGAAGAATATTCCAGAATACCTCCATAATAATTTTACCAATCTGTTCACCTAGAAGGATGGCAAATGGTATCGCACTTCGTCCAATTACAGTGACGGACTTAGCTTTACCAACAACTGATGCAGCCACCTCCATGCCTACAAGGGTTCCATAACAATTCTGTTAACTGTTGATTTACTTAGATGTAAATAGATTATTCAGTTTAGCAATATAGTTCAGCAATTTATTTTAATGGAGATACAGGAAAAAAGAGGGGGATTATGGGTAAACACGAAGCAGGTAACAAAAAGATGTGATATGGAATCTATAAGTATGTAGAGAACATAACTCCAAAATAGTAATATAAGTAACTGATTTTCACTACATTCAATATTAACCCCATAGGAAGATACACCCACTTGCTTCAACATAATCACAGCAGCCACACGGTGACTATGATTAGCAACATATGCCGTGACAAAACATCAAATTCTATAACATTGATATTTCATATTAAAATATAAAAATATAGAGTCATAAAAATTCCATTATCATTACAATATTTTTATGATCATCACAATAATTGATTGTCATACAGCTACATAGTGTTCCAGCATGCTATATGGAAAAATGAACTTGAAGCATGTCCAGCTACACCAGAATTAAACTTTCTTATATTAAAATCATCTAGTGAGACCTCATATATTTAAAAGTTGCTCCTTATACCAAAGGGCAAGTTTTATGCAAAAGTAATATTGAGCACACAACTCCGAACATAACAAATGTGAGTTAATATAAAGAAAATGAGTTTGAAAATGATGCAAATAAATAATAAACATAAAATAAATATATAATAAATAAATATAAATACAAATTTACCTATAAAAGAGGAGCCCACAATGACCACATTCTTGCCCTTAGATTTGTTCGCTATTTCATTAGCCTCGGCAGGTGTGCGCAGGTAGAATACATCTTTACTAAATGTGTTGATACCGGGTTTGTCTAGAGTGATAGGTCTGCTGCCCGTGCATATGGCAGCTTGGTCATACTCTACGGTGTAGTCCGTCCACTCTCGCCCTCTGAACACCATGTGGTTCATATCCGTGTCCACTGAGAATGCCTGGATTAACGTATTGCATAACGTAATAACGTAACGTAGTCCATTTACCACTTTCTCCGCAAATAATAATCATCATACAAAATACATAAAGACAGCTCAATAATCTCTGGTGGACAAATGTGACATTACAACATACATTTTATTAACTTCTTCGGCAATAAATATTTAGCCATAAAAATATTAAAAAGAAGAGACCATTAATTAATATAAACATAAGTTGAAATAAATGAGATGGATTTATTTGTGTAATAGCTGCCAACAAGTTAAATTTTAATAACCACATTATGTTAATTTAAAAAAGAAGTTGTTTGCTCTATGTACTACGTAGACTAAATAAGAAGACAACTCCGAATTCTACGCACCTCCATTCCTGTCATTATGTGGATATCATAGACATTGTAGAATTCAGTGGGCCGTAGAGCCAAGTCACTGGCCGTGCTCGTCAGTGCCTGGATAAGTCAACATGTAATTGTAACACAAACAGTACAGTTTCATCCCAGATAGACGCTTCCCAGTTGGATGCAACATAAAATACATATATTGTACCAAAATGAATAAATAGCTATGTTGGAAATGTCTAAGTGGAAAATTTAGCCCAGCATCTAAATGGAAGCGTCTATCTAGCATGACACCAACAGTACAACCAGTAAGAAAAAAACGTATTTAGTTTAATATAAAATGTCTCTATAACTTTGGAATACATCATCATGTAATGTGTAACACATTTATCGCTGAGCAGACACTTTATAAAAAAACAATGAGATATTTCTGTGAGTTGATAAATACTACATGCTTTGGTCTTAGCAAAAGAATGCTGATCGTGACATCATTTGCTAGAGAGGCTTAGAGTAGATGTGGGTAACCTGACAGCTTAGTACATACTATTTCACACACATGTGGTAGATCTAACAAACACCACCCTTCTTAATCAGCACATTTCATTAGGGTAGAATAATTCAAAATACATTTGGTATTTGTGCCTTTTTGAAAAAAACAATAACTGCTGATATCTTTTAAATTAGCTAAAGATTTTTCTAATGTTTAAATGAAAAAAATTTGAGTCAAGAGTAGAAATTTTTACATATAATCCAAACCTAAATTTGCCAGTTACCCAAAACAGCTATAAAATATCGATTTTCCAAAATTTAAGTAAGTTGCCTGCTGTTGGACGAGCTAAAAAACTTCTATAATTATTTTCTAGATTATTAAAGAATAACTAAAGACAGAGAAAATTATATCGAGAAATTATGTTATATAAACATATGTCAATCACTAAGAAGGTAGTTTCCAGTTGTCGCTTCAACATATAAATAATCATAAAACATATTTCATAGCATCAAAGGTATAGATATCTATAACATTTCAGCATCGGTACCAATGAATTGTGTTTAGAAGAAGGCTTCTTCATTCAATAAACAGAAATGAATTCTTTTTTGATTCATAAAACATACACACAATAACAGCTATTAGTTTGGTGCTAGCCATAGAACCAAACAGCATAGACTGTGTACCTTGCTGAGTTTAGTTCTGTCATAGGGTGGGTCATTCTCCTGAGTTATTATTAGAATCTTTCCTTTATATTCAGCTTGCCTCAAGGACTCTGCACATTCCAATGCTGCTGGACCTAAATGAATGTATTTAGAGATGTTTCAGCTAATGGAGTACAGAGAGAGGAGGGAGAGAGGGGGAGAGGGGGAGAGGAGGAGAGGGGGGTGAGAGGAGGTAGAGAGAGGGGGGTAGAGAGAGAGAGAGAGAGAGAGAGAGAGGGGGGGAGAGAGAGGGAGAGAGAGAGAAGGGGGGAATGCAACTGTGCAGACAGCTGTCTCGCATGTATCAAGTTCAAGGTTGAATGAGTCATTGATGATGTCACCATATTATCAGTTACTTGAAAGAATTATATAATTGAACGAAAATCTCAGCAAAATTCCTCACAAAACTAAAATTTAAAGAAGTTTAAGAGCTACATAAATAAATATTAAAATTTGAAATATAATAGCCACCAATTAAATACAGTTACTCTTTACAGTTTTCATTGATGAGACTTCATTAGACTAAGCGTTATTGCAATATTACACAACTGTCCATTTGATCTTTAAAAATACGATCTATTAGGTTTATTCTATTTCTAAGACAAAGCAAGGGGGTGTATTACCTCCCCCGACAATAAGATACAGTAGAGTACACTCCAGATCTCTGGTTATCATTGGTTTGACTCTCTTAGTTGAAGACAGAGCCGCGGTATCTGTGTGTATTTCTACTTTGCCATCTTTCACTTCAACCTGCAGTAATATTCAGACAGAGGCTACTAATACAGTACAGTACCAGCTTATTCTAATTATAACTTAGAGTAACTCAAGTTTATTGCCTAAAAAAAGAAATACAAATTGAACTGCAGATTTCGACAAAATAATTAGCAAAATTTTGTGCTATTTCAGTCTGAGGCGTATAGCACAAATATTAATGAGAAAAAAAGTTGAACACATCTTTCACACAGTAAAAAGTGGTACTTAGAAAAAAGCAGCCGTGGTCTAGAGGTTAGTAAATAAAAGGTCAGTAGTTTGAAACCCAGTAAAGGCCATTGGTGATGTTAGGAAGAGCATCCAGTCACAATTGCTCCTTTGCCTCAATAGAGAAAAAAAGTCCTTAGTCTGCATTAAAAACCCATTTTCCATCAGATGTCCTCATAGAGATAGTGATTATAAACTTTCGTGAGTGAATTTATAGGTACTGCAAAATCGTGTGCTAAAGAGTAGATATAAACAGTACTACAGTGTACTAGAGAGTAATATAAACAGTACTACAGTGTACTAGAGAGTAATATAAACAGTACTACAGTGTACTAGAGAGTAATATAAACAGTACTACAGTGTACTAGAGAGTAATATAAACAGTACTACAGTGTACTAAAGAGTAATATAAACAGTACTACAGTGTACTAGAGAGTAATATAAACAGTACTACAGTGTACTAGAGAGTAATATAAACAGTACTACAGTGTACTAGAGAGTAATATAAACAGTACTACAGTGTACTAGAGAGTAATATAAACAGTACTACAGTGTACTAGAGAGTAATATAAACAGTACTACAGTGTACTAAAGAGTAATATAAACAGTACTACAGTGTACTAAAGAGTAATATTAACAGTACTACAGTGTACTAGAGAGTAATATAAACAGTACTACAGTGTACTAGAGAGTAATATAAACAGTACTACAGTGTACTAGAGAGTAATATAAACAGTACTACAGTGTACTAAAGAGTAATATAAACAGTACTACAGTTTATTAGAAAGTAATATAAACAGTACTACAGTGTATTAGAGAGTAATATAAACAGTACTACAGTGTACTAAAGAGTAATATAAACAGTACTACAGTGTACTAGAGAGTAATATAAACAGTACTACAGTGTACTAGAGAGTAATATAAACAGTACTACAGTGTACTAGAGAGTAATATAAACAGTACTACAGTGTACTAGATAGTAATATAAACAGTACTACAGTGTACTAGAGAGTAATATAAACAGTACTACAGTGTACTAGATAGTAATATAAACAGTACTACAGTGTACTAGAGAGTAATATAAACAGTACTACAGTGTACTAGATAGTAATATAAACAGTACTACAGTGTGCTAGAGAGTAATATAAACAGTACTACAGTGTACTAGATAGTAATATAAACAGTACTACAGTGTACTAGAGAGTAATATAAACAGTACTACAGTGTGCTAGAGAGTAGATAATCCTAGATATTTCAACATCAACACCACCTCAAAGGATTGCAGAGAATCCAGTCCCGGGAAATCTTCAATGTCTCCGGTAGCTAAATCAAAACACGCCCCGTGCCACGGGCATCTGACCCGACCTTGACATAGTGCACCTACAATATCACAGGCTATATGTGAAGAACAGAACACAACTATATGCTATGCATTTAAACAATAGGGAGTTATGTTATCTTCACAGGTTGATATTCTATGTATCAGTGATACTAAATTACTTTAGCTCTCTAAATACAACAGAACATTAAACTTAAGGAGCTGAATATAACGTTCTGTTATATTCAGCTCCTTTAAATATATCAGTTAGTGGTTTTTGGAACACAAAGCAATATTAAAGGAATAGTTTCAAGTTTTACAATCTTCTAATGAGTGAGAAATTTTGAAAAGACACAGAGATATTTAAAGTAAGTGAAGAGATAAATTGCTCTCACACCTTTGGCAAGAGAAGCACCGAAATGAGTACACTTAGAGCTCAATGCATAGTAAGCTCCTTGATCTCTCGCAACAAGAACTTTCTGACCTTCAACTTCTACTTCCTTCATCCTACAACATTTAGTTACTCTGTCACAGGTGGGAGGTGGAGAAGACCGAAATGTTTGGTGGACTGAGTTTCAGAATGCTCTCAAAAGATTTAGTAATCACTAAAAAATATTCTCTCTAGAAAAACTTCCTAAGAAGATTTAAATAAAGTCAAAGAGTGAATAGATTTTTACATCCAATTTGTAATCATACATTTACAAGAACAGAGCAGAGTTGTATATTCAAATGCAAAACTTAGCACGATGAATGAATGAGTAATTGTTTAGTAGAGAGAGGAAATTCTGAATGAGCCTGTTTCTACAGGTCAAGTTGTGGAACACTTAGAAAAGAGACATAATAATATTTATCCAAAACTAAAGGTACCCTTATACACTTAAGTGTGGCCATTATTCTAACAAAGCTCATATTCTTAACAAAACTAACTTATTTAACAAAATCATAATAAAGTGTCACTTTTCACAGCTAATCTCTTTGATGAAATTATAAAAAAGTATGAATTATATGGGAAAAGTTTACAAAAACTAATTATCTTTAACAAGATATGGAACATGTGTAAACTTGAAATAAACACAAAACTTAAAATTATGTAATATTCCACTGTCTGTGTGTTAAGTAGTATACACATGGCAAGACAATTACTTTCTTTATAAAATTCCCTCTTTTTTCTATATAAACTGTTTACACTACATTAAATCAATTAAAAATTGATGGAAAGAATAGCCTGGCAATAAATAAATGCAATATTGCATATCAGTGATACTGCAATGCTAGCATTTTACTTTCTAATAAACATGAGTGTAGAATATCATAGAACTCACTGGCCATCTTCCAGATCATTATATTCACATATCACTTGGTGCACAGGCTTGGATTTTATCTCAGCTGGATCTGGTATTGGTTTATTATCTGCTGCCTTCTGCTTTGAAGATGCTGACTTGCCTGACGAGGCAGCTTTGTTGTCTACATCCACAGTAGAATATTTATAACTCAAAACAATGAAGATTTTCCTACATAAATGAGCTTTATTTCATTTAACATTTAATGATTTGGTAGCAGAAAACAAACTAAAGAACCGTCTAAGTTGGTACTCTAACCACACACATCACTCTACTTACTTGCCTTTTTCTAATGTCTTAATGTTCCAAGTATATGTTCTGGTTGAATAGTCAAGATATTTGAAAATACCATTATTCTATCGTGTACCTAAGGCTATTTATTACAATGAATAAAAAACAAAACTTTGGAAAATAAACTCTTTGATTTGAATCGATTGTGAGAAATTATTATCGAGGAGAGAAAACACTAGAAGTCACTATATAAGATACTGTCACCAAAAGAAAGGCACACCAAATGGTAGATTTAGCATCACGCAACATATAGCAATCATTGACATTAAGAACAGACAAAATAAAATTTTAGATCACATTATAAAAGCCGTTGAAATAGCATCCCAAAAGGATACCTTTGAAACTTCATTAAGAAATTCAATTTTGCAGAAGTTCATAGTATTGGCTAGCCTGTATGCATAAAGTACAAAATATATTCTGTTTTTCAATAATAGTTCCAGACTAAAATTGATCAATAAATGCGTTGATACTTATAGTAAATGAAGATGCAAGAAAATCGTGATGCTATGATAGTGTCAAATATTACATTGTATACAGCACAGGCGTGACAAATCTTTTTCAAATAAATTACAGTATATGAAGTCAACGACACTGATAATCATGTAACACCAGCTATTCTCATCATGTCAGCGAGCTGGCCTTAGTAATTACAGTGTCACGTGTCAAGTATGTTACATCTTAGCCTAATTTCTTGATTCTATGATAAAATATCTTGTCTGATTTGAAATTTCGAATATTGTACCCTAATATGGGAGTATAGACTGCTTTGTATTGTTTTCAGTCGTCTCTAGTAATCATCACAATTAGGAATGTGAGCAGTAACCGTGACAGTGCATTTTTTTTTCACAATGAAAAGTAATAAAGCAAAGTGGAAGTAGGGATGGTTGGTTGGCAATAACAGCATCTGCCAAGTAAACTACCTACTGTTCATTTAAAGGCTCTATCCCTGTGAGAATAAGGTTTTTGATACTGAGCCAAGGGTTTTGTTAATTGCTGTGGCACAAGAGCATTCAAGTCTTGTAAATGTTACCAATGGCCCTGCTGGGATTGAGCCAATGACGTAATGCCTACCAGGATTTGAACCAATGACATAACATCTACCAGGATTTGAGTCAATGAGGTTGTTCCTACCAAGAGTTGAACCAATCACCAACAGCCTTACTAGGATTTGAACCAATCACATAGCAAGCACTAGGTCAGCAAGAAGTCCTGAACCAGGTTACGTTACCTTGAACAACTCCATTTCCATCAGCAGCATTACTGGAGCTGTTTCCCATATTGTCTTTCTCTCCCCCAGCTGTGGTTAAATCCACTGTAACAGAATACCAAGATATGAAACACGCAGAGTACAATCTTGAAGCACCAATATCAGGCACAGGGTGTGATAAGAAGACCATGATGAGCAGAAGTTGAGTCACATGACCTCTGTTTCCATGACAACAATACCAGGAAGCATAATATACAAACACGTAATCAGTACATTAAACAGCTTGAAAGTTGTACATGCTAACTGGACATTAGAAAAAGAGACAAGGGAATTGAGATATACTTGTGTATTCAAACTAAAACGTTGTTATTGAAAATCACACTTTCATGACAGTATCAAGAGTTAATTAATCTTGTGATAAGATGGCGTGGGAGAAGTTAGTGACATTAGGTTGTACTGATCACCAACTATGATACAACCAAGCGCACTAATATAGACGTTTTAGAATTCAGTGTAGTAGATAAATTTAATTTCAACATCAAAACAACGAAATGAAAGAATATTAAAAATATAATATAC
This sequence comes from Bugula neritina, assembly GCA_964035545.1. Lineage (NCBI taxonomy): Eukaryota > Metazoa > Bryozoa > Gymnolaemata > Cheilostomatida > Bugulidae > Bugula > Bugula neritina. The sequence goes on from OZ037769.1 coordinate 4,680,840, forward strand.
AAAAAACAATAGACAGAAGAAAAGCTAGAGGTATATTAAATGCTTTCTGCAACTTTGTTATTAACAACCTGATATCTTACTGCTTTTAACCCAAACGTTTTTGTGCAATAGTCGCATACAATAAAAAGTTAATTTAAAAAAATTAAGACACTAACTCTTGAAATTCTTGTTTAAACTTGCACAATATATTATGTGCAAGAGACTCTCTTATATGTAATAGGATTTATGATTTTGATAACTATATGTATACCAAGTAGAATCGGTGATCTTAGGATCTGTGATAACATACAAAGTGCTATATAGTGGAAGACATTTAACCCTTTGTAATATTTTAACCCATAAATGTTACAGCCAAAACAATGACCTATCAGAAAGTTTTATAAAAATGCTGAATTTGAAACACGACGCCTGTTTTTAAAACATGTATTTAATTGGTGACAAAACATTTTAAAAATTCCAATTTAAAATTGTTAATTTTCAATTTTTTTCAAAAACGGAAAATTCAAATATATTTTCATTCCCAAAAAGGACAATTTTAGAAATGATAGTTTTGAAATTGTCATTTATATATGAATTATAAATGGCTTCAATAATTCATTCCATTTTTTATTAAGCAGTTATTAGTTATTTAATAACTTTTTGTGGTAAATGTTTAAGTTTACATGTTTCCCAGAGTCAAGCTTTATTCAAATAGATAAAATTCAATTATGACTATTCCAAAAAGTAATATGTTTTTATTTTAATCAATTCTTATTTATTATGATAAATCATTTTAGAAAATAATAAATATCAGCCAATCACTAAAAAATGCATAATTTAGTTTGACCACAACATATTAATAAAAAATAACGAAAACTAAAATTATGCCAATTAATTAGCAAAACTGATTATAATTATTTAAAAAATATAACATTTCAAGTCTAAACCAGTAATCATCAAAAGGAAACTTTTAATAAGGTTGTTTACAAAAGCTGGGGATTAACTAAATCATACCAAAGTTGACTGTACTTGCTTTACAGGTAATACTCTGATAGACAATATAACTGTTAGGAAGCTGAATACTAATCAAAATCACCTCCGAACTACCTTTACCCATTAAATTATGGCTACAACTGTTCTATCTAGCAGATCAATATGAAATATGGCAAAAGAAAAAAAGTCAAATAATATTAGTCAATTTTGCTTACTAATACTATTTTCGCATTAAGATTTCCATTTATCGCTTTCTAATAAAAATCCAAATGCAGCTATTACAAAACATTTGTGTCTTTCTTTTCATAAAGCAAAAAATTGAATTAATTAGCACATGAAAGTTAAAATTCAGCAAGCTATTCCAGTAGTTATTCTACAGCCCCTTATAAAACATAAATAAGCAAAACCATTATAAGGAAGTGCAGAAGCCAACATTTTAGAACAGAATAGAATATCATAAAATAAAATTAGTTATAAGGCAGTGAAAGCATAACATAATGAGAATATGGAGAGCGGACAAATCACCAAACTTACCCTTCCCTTTCTTACCACAAGTGTTACCCATTCTAGTAAATTTATTTTGGCTGTTCCCTGGAGATAACAGGGAAAAAAGTGCACTACTCAAACAACAACATTGTGGGCTAAAGTTACATAGGAAAATGTAGGATCCAAATTAAAAAAAAAATCAAATAATTATTAATTAACTTTTGAGTGTTCAATATTAATATTTTCAAAGAAATCTAAAGATATAACCAGTGAATTACTAAAGTCTAAACAAAATCATAATTGATATCATTAGTACTACAATTGCCACAAGTATTAGATTCACTTTTAGCATAACTATCACTATGACTATGGGTATAACATTAAGTTTAACTGCTGATTATTAGTATTACCATTGGCATTATTATTACTAGCAGCACTACCCTTACTTATTTACTACCAGCACTCACTCAATCACTATTTTTATTACCATTCACCCTAATTTACTAATACTAATAGTAATAGCTATAGTAATATTTATATTTGGCTAGGTTTAAAAATAAAAGCAAAGCTAAGTAAAAGACAAAGTAAAACTTAAGCTAAATCAAAATGAAAATCAGAATGAGACCGGGAAGTATTTTTTCCATGTTTAGGTAAACAAAACCACATTAAATACATTAATAAACCTGTAAGGGCATTTATATTGGGTGAGACTAACCGTATCGAGGGCTACATTCAAACCAATTACCACTGTTCAAACCCTTGACGTTAATGTGTGCATTTTCATTTCGACTTTCATCACAAGTTTGACTGCGCGATCATTCAGGTAGCTTGACTTCTACAGCTCACAAACATTTCTAACGGACATTCACGAATTCCTATCAATAGTTATTCTGTCACATTTCAATTCAGGCCAGAATTTCATTGGATATTTGCCTAAAATGGATCGTCCTATTGGTTTGTTGTTAAAAACCAACGTAGCAGTTGATTAGCATTAACGCTATTCCAATAAATTAATTTATTTCAAAATTATAGTTATACTTATAGTCACTGTGAATGACAATTATAATAAATAATATGATACTTAATATTACAATAATTTATGATCTTCGGTTGCTATATAAATATTAGCACTAATAGTAATGGTAATACTAATATTATATTTTACATCTAAAGTTTACAAATAATTGAGTGAGCTTAATTTTTTACTAGACAATATTTTTCTTTCACTCCGACTCACACAGTCACACTCACAGTCACACTCAGTGTTACTGTCACTGTGACTTAAACTGCGCAATTTTATAAAATCATTCACTCGTGGCCGTGATGTCAGCACCTGCAAAAAGGTAACACCAAGTCTTGCCAGTATCTGTTTTAACTTTAGTTTTATTGTGTTTATTATCAACTTAAACTTGCTTTGACATTCACTCTACTAGTTGAGTACTACTACTAATACTACTAGTATAAGTACTACTAGCTATTAGATTTAGTATTAGTAACTATTGTTGTTGTTAACAGTTAATGTTATTATGATTTATATTACTGGGCATTCATTTGGTCTCGTGCCATGTCTACTCTTCTAGTGACTAGTCATATTAATAATGTAATATTACTACTACTGGTAAACGTAATACACTTACAGTTACACTATCTTTAAAACCCATTGAATCATTATCGCACTAATACTCTACTCAAAACTAAGCTTATGTAAACTACTGATGCAACCTTTTTTTTATAATAATGACTCAAAATGTAAATCCTAAGATGAGTGTGAGTAAACCTAAAAGTTTTAATCTGAGTCCTACTCTTAGCTTCACACACTGATGCAAATAGCAATAGTAGTACTAATTATAAGCAATACTATGAATAATTTAGCATTAAAAACTAGCAAGGCTCTAAGTCTTACTATGAGTATGAATGATAATTGGTAATTACTCTTGTATGATCTAATATTATAATTTATTTGTTATGAATTTGCCTTTTTAGTAAAAGTTAAAGTTATAGTTAGGTTTTAGACTTTAAAAAATTAAGATGCTATGCTACAAATTGTAAAGAGTAATGTTTATGACTTGGTTGTTGTAAGTGTGACTACTGCTCTAAAGTCTAAATCAATTGATATTGATATTAAATTACTGCTTCTACCATATATTATTATCAAGATGAAGATTTTTATCAGTTTTAGACCTGTTGCAACCTTAAATATTTTTAAGTTTCAGTTTAAGATGCAAGTAAGCAGTTTCTAACTGCTAATAGCTTTTTGGTTTTTTATCTGCTGTTGAAAACATATGCACTCACAGTTTTAGCTAAATAAACTTGCTAAGTGTTTCGAATGGTAGTATATTATATAATTTTTTACAATAATTTATTCTACGCAGACAATGCAAGTAGATATTTTAAACATTCAAGTATGCACTACGCCTTTCTATATAGGTATGGGCTCATAAAGCTGCAGAAAAGGGAAAATAAACCTGCTACGGTAAAGAAAGCCAGCATATTCGATAGTGATGACAGCGATGAGGTTAGTGGAGTAGATAATGTGGGGTTTAAATTTTATAAATTTATCAATAATAATGTAGCCGTAATAATTTAATTATATGTACATGTTGATCGTTTTATATTTTTCATGAATTTACATATTTATGATTTTTATTGCAGGATGCAATGGCTGCTGCAAATCGAGAAATTGATTTGGCATCACAGAAAAATAAAGTCAAAAGACAGGTGCATAGCTAAAATAACTCCATTACAGCTACAATAATCCATTATAGAGAAGAGTTTGTGATAAAATAGCTTTAATCATTTGAGTTTCTGTATATGCTTCACTATCTTCAAATGCTTGCAATGCAAGTCAAAATGCATTAACTCCAAGCTGGCATGAAAACATATGTTTTGGTATATTTTCATATCGTGTTGTAGACACAAATGGATATCGACAAAGCATTGGCTGACGATCCTGATGTCTATGCATATGATGAGTTATATGATGATATGAAAAAGAAGGAAAAGGAGCAAGTAGAAGAAAGGCTAAACATATCTAAGAATGCTGAGCGCAAAGTGGGTGTCTACATTTCTTTTTATTTTGCAAGTGCGCTAAACTGCATGTCATAGAATTCATTGCCTGATTATAAAAAAGTCAAAGTTCATGGGCCAAGCTATCATTTGTAATTTTTTATTTTTTTTCACTTTCATATTCAATGATTTCTATTTTGTTTGATAACTTCAAATTAGCAAAGTTTCTTTTTTAAAGAAACATCCAGCTGGAAAGAATTAATTTTACAAAACAAGCGAAAATGTTTGGTTTCTATAGAAACCTGTATAAGCAGCTTGTAAAAATAATCTAAGAATAAAATCGAGTGTTATTCATTGTTGCTGAAAGATTAAAACAAATCAGAGCTTTTGTTTTACCAGCTGAGTTGTTAGCTTGAAGAGCACATTTAATGATTGCGTGTTAGTTAAGACAACGTTATAGTCAGTTGTCTTCCCTTGTATTTTCCAGTCAAAGTATATAACAGGCTTGCTTAAAGCTGCTGAGAAACGACAAAAGGAGCATGAAAGGAGAGCCGAAAAGAAAGTGCAGAAGGTAGACATACTGGAGTTAGTTCCCCCTGTTTACTGTATAGTTCTGCCTATCAGC